>CM077671.1:82621830-83019330 GCA_039707655.1 Elymus sibiricus | reverse complement strand
GAAGGTGGTGGTGTAGATGTGGTAGGCTTGTCCTCCAGCTTCCAAGGCAAGGGCTCACCATCAAAGGTTGACGCAAGAGTCCCCTGAGTCTTGCAACTGGCAGCTAAACTCATACCTTTAAATCTTGCTTCATATTCAAAAACTTGGTTTTGAAGATCATAAACTTGACTTTGCAGAAAATTGATTTGCTCGTTGAGGGTGGAGATGGTGTCCTTCACAGACCGGCCATCCACCATCTGATCACGGGTAAATTCCGTGATCATGGAGTGATTGGCACTAAGTCCACGTTCCACCATCCTTTGGCACTGAAGATGTCTTGTTCCACCGCCTCGAGCCTAGCCTCCACGCTTCCAATCTTCTTGGGTCCCTGAACATCGCGGATGTGGAGCACCCCCTCACGCATCTCAATGGCTTGAGGGTGCTTCATCACCTCCGGCAAGTACGAGTTGATGACCTTCTTGAAGAACTTGTCCTTGGAGGAGCTTGGTGGAGCCATGGAGATCTAGATCTGGTGAGAAAACAATACGAAACAAGAACAGAGGATTTTTTTGCGATGCGGTCGTCAAAACAGTCGGGGGTATATATAGAGAATTTTTATTCTTGGGAAACAAGCATATGGAAGGAAAACGGAGTCGGGAAGGTGTCTGAGGTGGGCACAACCCACCAGGGCACGCCCAGGGGGGATGGCGCGCCCTGGTGTATCGTGCTCACCTCGATCACCTTCTGGTTTATTTCTTAAATTCCAAAATTTTCTAATATTCCAAAACTGACAAAAAATATTTTTGAGGATTTTTCGGAGTCCGTTTACTTACCGTATCACGTACCTCCTATTTTTTAGAATTCTGGAGTGTTCCGGAAGGTTTCTTTTATGTGTTCCTCCGGTGTCATGGTTTGGATAACATTGCTTTCAACGTTAATAGGCGTACCTGAGATATAGTGCTTAATTCTTTGTCCATTGACCACCTTCGGGTTAGTACCTTCGGCATTATTAATCTTGATAGCTGCAGAACGATAAACCTCTTCGATAATATAAGGTCCCTCCCATTTGGAGAGAAGCTTACCTGCAAAAAACTTAAACGAGAGTTGAAAAAAAGAACATAGTCTCCTATTTTGAATTCCCGCTTTTGGATTCTTTTTTCATGCCACCTTTTTACTATTTCTTTGAATAGTTTGGCATTTTCATAGGCTTGGGTTCTCCATTCATCTAGTGAGCTAATATCAAATAGCCTCTTCTCACCGGCAAGTTTGAAATCATAGTTGAGTTCTTTAATTGCCCAAAATGCTTTATGTTCTAATTCTAGAGGCAAATGATAAGCTTTTCCATATACCATTTTGTATGGAGACATACCCATAGGATTTTTATAAGCTGTCCTATAGGCCCAAAGTACATCATCTAATTTCTTAGACCAATTATTTCGAGACCTATTGACAGTTTTTTGTAATATCAATTTTATTCCCTATTGCTAAGTTCAACTTGACCACTAGATTGAGGATGATAGGGTGATGCAATTCTATAGTTAACATCATATTTAGCAAGCATCTTACGGAAAGCACCATGGATAAAGTGTGAACCACCATCAGTCATTAAGTATCTAGGGACTCCAAACCTCGGGAAGATAACCTCTTTAAGCATTTTAATGGAGGTGTGGTGATCAGCACTACTAGTTGGAATAGCTTCTACCCACTTAGTGACATAATCAACAACAACCAAAATATGAGTATACCCGTTAGAGGAGGGAAAAGGTCCCATATAATCAAAACCCCAAACGTCAAATGGTTCAACAATAAGTGAATAATTCATAGGCATTTCCTGACGCTTACCGATATTACCAATTCTTTGACATTCATCACAAGACAAGACAAACTTACGGGCATCCTTGAGAGTAGGCCAAGAAAAACCAGATTGCAATACCTTGTGAGCAGTTCTATCTCCCGCATGATGTCCTCCATAAGCTTCGGAATGACATTTCCGTAGGATTTGTTCCTGTTCATGCTCAGGTACACAACGTCAAATAATACCATCTACTCCTTCTTTATAGAGATGTGGGTCATCCCAAAAGTAATGTCTTAAATCATAGAAGAATTTTTTATTTTGTTGGTATGTGAAGCTAGGCGGTATATATTTAGCAACAATGTAATTAGCATAATCAGCATACCAAGAGGTGTTTTGAGAAACATTTATTGCAGCTAACTGTTCGTCAGGGAAACTATCATCAATAGGTAATGGGTCATCAAGAATATTTTCTAACCTAGATAAGTTATCGGCTACGGGGTTCTCAGCTCCCTTCCTATCAACGATATGTAAGTCAAATTCTTGAAGCAAAAGAACCCACCTAATAAGTCTAGGTTTAACATCTTTCTTTTCCATAAGATATTTTATAGCAGCATGATCGGTGTGAACAATAACTTTGGAGTCAAAAATATAGGATCTAAATTTATCACAGGCAAACACAACTGCTAAAAATTCTTTTTCAGTAGTAGCATAATTTCGTTGAGCACTGTCTAGAGTTTTGCTAGCATAATGGATAACGTTTAATTTTTTATCAACTCTTTGTCCTAGAACAACATCAACAACATAATCACTAGCATCACACATAATTTCAAAAGGCAAGTTCCAATCAGGTGGTTGAACGATAGGTGCAGAGGTTAAGGCTTTTTTGAGTGTTTCAAAGGCTTCCACACAATCATCATGAAAAACAAAAGGAATATCCTTTTGCCAAAGATTAGTAAGATGCCTAGAAATTTTAGAGAAGTCTTTAATGAACCTCCTATAGAAACCAGCATGACCAAGGAAACTTCGAATACCTTTAATATCTTTAGGGCATGGCATTTTTTCAATTGCATCAACTTTAGCTTTATCCACCTCAATACCTCGTTCAGATATTTTATGCCCCAAGACAATACCTTCATTAACCATAAAGTGTCACTTCTCCCAATTCAAGACAAGATTAGTTTGTTCACATCTATGCAAAACTCGATCAAGGTTGCTTAAGCAATCATCAAAAGAAGTCCCGTAAACGGAAAAATCATCCATGAAAACCTCCACAATCTTTTCACAGAAGTCAGAGAATATAGCAGTCGTACATCTTTGAAAGGTAGCAGGTGCATTGCATAAACCAAAAGGCATACATCTATAAGCATAGGTTCCAAAAGGGCAAGTAAAGGTGGTTTTCTCTTGATCAGATCGTGACACATGTATTTGAGAGAAACCAAAATATCCATCCAGGAAACAAAAGTGTGTGTGCTTAGATAATCTTTCTAGCATTTGATCAATGAAAGGCAGAGGGTAATGATCTTTTCTAGTAGCTTTATTTAATTTTCTAAAGTCAATTACCAATCTATAGCCAGTGACAATTCTTTATGGAATGAGTTCATTTTTATCATTAGGAACAACGGTAATACCTCCTTTCTTAGGGACACAATGAACGGGACTTACCCATCTACTATCAGCTATGGGATAGATTATACCTGCTTCCAGAAGCTTTAATATTTCAGTTCTTACCACTGCTTTCATCTTAGGATTTAATCGCCGTTGATGATCAACAACGGGTTTAGCATCAGGTTCCATATTAATCTTGTGCTGACATAGAGTGGGACTAATGCCCTTAAGATCATCAAGAGTATATCCAATAGCAGCCCGGTGCTTCCTTAGAACTTTTAATAATCTTTCTTCTTCATGTTCTGAAAGGTTAGCACTAATAATAACATGATATATCTTTTTCTCATCAAGATAAGCATATTTTAAAGTGCCAGGCAATTGCTTTAATTCAAACACAGGATCACCTTTAGGTGGAGGAGGACCTCCAAGAGTTTCAATATGCAAATTGTGTTTCAGGAGAGGTTGTTGTTCAAAGAAAATTTGATCTATTTCATTTCTTTCACGCAAGTGCATATCCTTTTCATGGTCAAGCAACTATTGTTCTAATGGATCAGTGGGAGGCACGTCAATAGAAGCAAGACCAATTATTTCATCCTTACTAGATAACGCTTTATCACGAGGTTGTCTACTAAACTTGGAAAAATTAAACTCATAAGACACACCACCAAAACTGACACCGACAATTTGTTTTTCACAATCTATCTTAGCATTGACAGTGCTCAAGAAAGGTCTACCAAAGATAATGGGACAAAAGTCATCCTGTGGGAATCCAAGAACTAGAAAATCAGTAGGGTATTTTACTTTCCCACACAAGACTTCAACATCTCTAACAATCCCAAGTGGTGTGATGGTGTCTCTATTAGCAAGTTTAATAGTAACATCAATGTCTTCTATTTCAGGAGGTGCTATTTCATTCATAATTTCTTGGTATAAGGTAAAAGGGATAGCACTCACACTAGCACCCAAATCACATAAACCATGATAGCAATGATCTCCTATTTTGACTGAGACAACAGGCATGCCTTCTATGGGTCTATGTTTATCTTTTTCATGAGGTTTGGCAATTCTAGCAGCTTCATCACAGAAGTAGATAACATGCCCATCAATATTTTCTACCAAGAGATCCTTAACCATAGCAACACTAGGTTCTACTTTAATTTGCTCAGAGGGCTTAGGTGCTCTAATATTACTCTTACGAACCACAGTTGATACCTTAGCATGTTCCTTTATCCTAACGGGGAAATGTGGTTTTTCAATATAAGCGGTAGGCACAACTGGATCAACATTGTAAATGATGGTTTCATCTTTAACTATGACCAGTTCTTTAATAGGGGGATGATATTTAAACCACTTCTCTTTAGGGAGATCAACGTGAGTAGCAAATGCTTCAAAGAAAGAGGCTACTATCTCAGAGTCAAATCCATATTTAGTGCTAAACTTGTGAAAAGTATCGGTGTTCATAAAAGATTTAACACAGTCAAACTCAAGCTTTATACCTGACTCATTACCTTCGTCGAGTTCCCAATCTTCAGAGTTGCGTTTAATTCTTTCTAAGAGATCCCACTTGAATTCAATAGTCTTCTTCATATAAGAACCAGCACAAGAAGTATCGAGCATGGATTGATCATTATGAGAAAGCCGAGCATAAAAATTCTGAATGATAACTTCTCTCGGGATATCATGATTGGGGCATGAATATAAAATTGACTTAAGCCTCCCCCAAGCTAGAGCGATGCTTTCTCCTAAACGAGATTATATATATAATTCCGATCACGATGAACTAGATGCATGGGATAAAACTTTTGGTGGAATTCCAATTGCAAACGATTCTGGTTCAATGATCCAAGATCATCACATAGCCTATACCATGTAAATGCCTTTCCCTTCAAAGATAAAGGGAAAACCTTCTTCTTAGCTTCATCTCCGGGTAAACCTGCAAGCTTAAATAATCCACAAATTTCGTTCACATACAATAGGTGCATATCAGGATGTCCAGTTCCATCTCCTGCATAAGGTTTAGCAAGTAGTTGTTCTACCATACCCGAAGGAATTTCATAACCAATATTTTCAGTAGGTGCAGTATGTTGAGAGGCAACTAATTGTGGTTCCGGTCGAGGTGAAGATACCCCGAACAAACCCCTCAAACGATTGTTTTCCATAGTAGCAAGTAGCAATAAATTTCAGCACGTAGTATAAGTTTTTCCTTACCAATTTCCACTTACCAAGAGCCCTTCACTCCCCGGCAACGGCGCCAGAAAAGAGCCTTGATGACCCACAAGTATAGGGGATCAATCGTAGTCCTTTCGATAAGTAAGAGTGTCGAACCCAACGAGGAGCAGAAGGAAATGACAAGCGGTTTTCAGCAAGGTAATTTCTGCAAGCACTGAAATTGTAGGTAACAGATAGTTTGATAGCAAGATAATTGGTAACGAGCAAGTAACGGTAACAGTAAATAAAGTGCAGAAAGGTAGCCCAATCCTTTTGTGGCAAAGGACAGGCCAGAACAGTCTCTAGTAATAGGCAAAGTGTTCTTGAGGGTACACATGATTTTCATCTTGTCACTTTTATCATGTTGGTTTGATTCGTGTTCGCTACTTTGATAATTTGATATGTGGGTGGACCGGTTCTTGGGTGTTGTTCTTACTTGAACAACCTCCCACTTATGATTAACCCCATCGCAAGCATCCGCAACTACGAGAAAAGTATTAAGACAAAATCTAACCATAACATTGGACGTTTGGATCAAAATCAGCCCCTTACGAAGTAGCTCATAAACTAGGGTTTACGCTTCTGTCACTCAAGCAACCCTCATCTAATAACTACTCCACAATACATTCCCTTAGGCCCATGAATGGTGAAGTGTCATGTAGTCAACATTCACATGACACCACTAGGGAATCACAGCATACATATCATCAAAATATCGAACACATATCAAATTCACATGATTACTTGCAACATGACTTCTCCCATGACCTCAAGAACAAAGGTAACTACTCACAAATAATAATCATGCTCAAGATCAGAGGGGTATTGAATAGCATAATGGATCTGAACATATAATATTCCACCAAATAAACCATATAGTAATCAACTACGCAAGGTAATCAACACTACTAGTCACCCACAGGTACCAATCTGAGGTTCCGGTACAAAGATTGAACACAAGAGATGAACTAGGGTTTGAGAGGAGATGGTGTTGTTGAAGATGTTGATGAAGATTGGCCTCCCAAAGATGATAGGGGTGTTGGTGATGACGATGGCTTCGATTTCCCCCTCCGGGAGGGAAGTACCCCCGGCGGAATCGCTCCGCCGGAGGGCAAAAGTGCTCCTGCCCATGTTCCGCCTCGAGACGGCGGCGCTCCGTCCCGAAAGTCCTCCTCTTATTTTTTTAGGTCAAAAGTGATTATATACCAGAAGATGGGCACCGGAGGTGGGCCGAGGAGGGCACAACCCACCAGGGCGCGCCCTGGTGTCTTGTGCCCACCAGGGTGGCCCCCTCCGCTAGGTCTTTGCTCCAATATTTTTTATTAATTCCAAAAATAATCTTCGTAAAGTTTCAGCTCCATTGGAGATGTGCAGAATAGGTATCTCTGATGTGCTTTTTTCAGGTCCAGAATTCCAGCTGCCGGTATTCTCCCTCTTTGTGTAAACCTTGCATATTATGAGAGAAAAGGCATTAGAATCACTCCCTAAATCATTATTATTCAACAAAACATAATAAATAACAGTAGGAAATCATGATGCAAAATGGACGTATCAGCGCTGCCAAGAGCGACTGTATGACCTGGAGCAGCCACACCGAAACCATCAGCACCACTCGTCAGCATTCCCCCAATGTCAGCGCCACATGAGAGGATTTGGGGGCTAGGGTTTTGTAGGATATCTAGGGATTAGGGGGAGATGGGGAAACTGTGGGGATCTGATAACGATCGGGGAACTACTTATCGCACTCTGTTGTATACGACACACAATTTGTACATACCTTGCGTGTTCAATGTTACAACTTCACACACGATTTCCACACCAAATCGTGTGAGATGACAACGTGCGTGATACACGGTTCCCGTAACATAACCGTATGTGATGTACTACCCAGTACATATATGGCTGCAATAATAGTTGAGTTAATACTTAGGGTAAACAACTACTGTCTGGACCCATAAAAAAACAGTCGCTATGCTGATAGAGATGAGGGCAGCGGCTACCGGATAGGTGGTCAATCCCCGGTCGGTCGTTGGTGGCGGCATGATAGGAGGTCAATCACTAGTGTAGGCGCCTGCTATACGAACGATTTTTAATCCCTTTCCGCGACGAAGTCTTAAACCGTCACCCTGCATGTGTGGGCGATAGGGGGGGCTATCGCACACGGCACGAAAAACCCGTCGGTGATGCCTGCGCCCGGTCACACACGATGGATAAAAATATATCGTGTGTGATTGGAAGGGCCATCACAAACAGATATATTGGGGAAATCGTGTAGATGTGCTTAGCATCCCACACAATGAATCTAAAACGTACGTTTCTGTTCGTATTGTACATCACACATAGTTTTCTGCATAACATCGTCTGTGTTAGGGGTGGCCATCACGCACGGTGCCTAAAAGAAACTGTTTGGCATAGGGCTGTTGATAACCCACAAGTATAGGGGATCGCAACAGTTTTTGAGGGTAGAGTATTCAAGCCAAATTTATAGATTCGACACAAGGGGAGCCAAAGAATACTTGAGAGTATTAGCAGTTGAGTTGTCAATTCAACCACACCTGGAGATTAAATATCTGCAGCAAAGTGATAAGTAGCACAATAATATGATAGTTTGATAGCAGTAGTGATAGTAACAGTAGCGGTAACAGTAGTAGCAGTAGTTTTGTAGTAGTTGGAACAGTAGCAGCAGTAATAGTAACTTAGCAAGAACAATAAGTAGAAAGGTCGTAGGCACTGGATCGGTAACTCGTTGGATGATATTCGTCATGTAACAGTCATAACCTAGGGTGATACAGAACTAGCTCAGTTCATCAATGTAATGTAGGCATGTATTCCGTAAATAGTCATACGTGCTTATGGAAAAGAACTTGCATGACATCTTTTGTCCTACCCTCCCGTGGCAGCGGGGTCCATAAGGAAACTAAGGGATATTAAGGCCTCCTTTTAATAGAGAACCAGAACAAAGCATTAACACATGGTGAATACATGAACTCCTCAAACTACAGTCATCACCGCAAAGTATCCCAAATATTGTCACTATGGGGTTGACGGATCATAACACGTAATAGGTGCATATGACTAGGCAAGATCAGATCAAGAACATGGATATAGAGATGATAACATAAACGGTTCAGATCTGAAATCATGGCACTCGGGCCCTAGTGACAAGCATTAAGCATATCAAAGTCATAGCAACATCAATCTCAGAACATAATGGATACTAGTGAGCAAGCCCTAACAAAACTAACTCGATTACATGATGAATCTCATCCAACTCCTCACCGACTAGCAAGCCTACGAAGGAATTACTCACTCCCGGTGGGGAGCATCATGGAATTGGCGATGGAGAAAGGTTGGTGATGACGAAGACCGAAGATTCCCCTCTCCGGAGCCCCAAACGGGCTCCAGATCTGGCCTCCCGATGAAGAACAGGAGGTGGCGGCGGCTCCGTCTCGTGAAACGCGATAATTCTTTCTCTCTGATTTTTTTCTCCGAAAATAGGAATTTATAGTGGTGGAGTTAGGGCAAGTGGGGCCACGAGGTGGGCACAACCCACCAGGGCGCGTCCAGGGGGCCTGGCGCGCCCTGGTGGGTGATGCTCACCCTGGCCCCCCTCTGCGGTGTATTTTGGCTCCAATAATTCTCATTTATTTTGAAATAAATCCCAAAAAATTTCGTTCCATTCCGAGAACTTTTATTTTTGCACAAAAACAACACCATGGTAATTCTGCTGAAAACAGCGTCAGTCCGGGTTAGTTCCATTCAAATCATGCAAATTAGAGTCCAAAACAAGGGCAAAAGAGTGAGGAAAAGTAGATACGTTGGAGACGTATCAACTCCCCCAAGCTTAAACCTTTGCTTGTCCTCAAGCAATTCAGTTGACAAACTGAAAGTGATAAAGAAAAACTTTTATGAACTCTTTTGTTCTTGTTTACATATATATGCTTAAGTAGTACCCAGGTTTTCAGCAAAGATTATGACTAACCATGTCAACAATAACTCTTAGAAATTATATTTACTCATAACAATAACATAAGCAACTAGCGAGCAATAATAAGATATCTCAAGCGCCAACACTTTGTCAAAACAATCATGATACAATATGACAATAGTGGCATCTCACTAGCCCTTTCTGAGACCGCAAAACATAAATGCAGAGCACCTCCAAAGTTCAAGCAGCGACTAAACATTGTAATTCATGGTAGAAAAGATCCAGTCATGCTGCACCCAACATCAACTATACACAATGCATGAGGATGACAATAGTGCTCTCAGGTCTGGCGCTTATTTGAGAAGGTGATAACTCAACATAAAAGTAAATAGATAGTCCCTTCGCAGAGGGAAGCATGGATTTGTAGCGGTGCCAGAGCTCAAAGTTTAAAACAGAGATAGATATAATTTTGAGAGATACACCCTTCCTGTCAACGTCACGACCAAGAGTTATCAATATCTTCCATGCTAAACAAATTAGCGGCGGTTCCCAAGCGGTAAAAGTAAAGGTTTACTCCCCCTCCACCAACAATCACACTCCACGGCGAGCCGCATCCACGGGTACCGTCCAAACCAACAACATTCCTGGGGGAGTTTTGTTTAATTATTTTTGATTTTTGATTTCGGGACTGGGAATCCCAATTACCGCCCCTCTCGTGTAGGGACAAGTGAATAAACACTCATCATGAGAATAACCCGCTTAGCATGGAAGATACTGACCGCCCTGTTGGAAATATGCCCTAGAGGCAATAATAAAGTGGTTATTATTATATTTCCTTGGTCATGATAATCGTTTATTATCCATGCTATAATTGCATTGATTGGAAACTCAATTGCATGTGTGGATACATAGACAACACTGTGTCCCTAGTATGCCTCTAGTAGACTAGCTTGTTGATCAAAGATGGTCAAGGTTTCCTAGCCATAGACATGAGATGACATTTGATAACGGGATCACATCATTAGGAGAATGATGTGATGGATAAGACCCAAACTATGAACATAGCATATGATCGTGTCAGTTTATTGCTATTGTTTTCTGCATGTCAAATATCTGTTCCTATGACCATGAGATCATGCAACTCACTGACACCAGAGGAATACCTTGTGTGTATCAAACGTCGCAACGTAACTGGGTGACTATAAAGATGCTCTACAGGTATCTTCGAGGGTATCTGTTGAGTTGGCATGGATCAAGACTGGGATTTGTTACTCCGTATGACGGAGAGGTATCTCAGGGCCCACTCAGTAATACAACATCACAATAAGCCTTGCAAGCAAAGTGACTAAAGAGTTAGCCACAGGATCTTGTATTACGGAACGAGTAAAGAGACTTGCTCATAATGAGATTGAACTAGGTATAGAGATACCGACGATTGAATCTCAGGCAAGTAACATACCGAAGAACAAAGGGAACAACATACGGGATTAACTGAATCCTTGACATAGAGGTTCAACCGATAAAGATCTTCGTATAATATGTAGGAACCAATATGGAAATCCAGGTCCCGCTATTGGTTATTGACCGTAGAGGTGTCTCGGTCATGTCTGCATAGTTCTCGAACCCGCATGGTCTACACACTTAAGGTTCGGTGACATTTCGGTATAGTTGAGTTATGTATGTTGGTGACCGAAGGTTGTTCGGAGTCCCGAATGAGATCCCGGACGTCACGAGGAGCTCCGAAATGGTCCGGAGGTAAAGATTAAAATATAGGAAGTCCCATTTTGGTCACCGGAAAAGTTTCGGGTATTTCCGGTAGTGTACCGGGAGATTTCCGGAGGGCCATCGGGAGGGGCCACTCACGCCTGGAGGCCACATGGGCCTTAGGGGTGGCGCACCAGCCCTTAGTGGGCTGGGAAAGCCAGCCCCTAAGGGCCCATACGGCTAGGGTGAGGGGAAAGGAAAAAAAACCCAAGTGGGGAAGGGAAACTCCAAGTAGGAAAGGAATCCTACTTGGAGTAGGATTGGAGGTGGACTCCTCCACCTCCTCCTGGTTCGGCCGACTCCTAGGGGGAACCCTAGGGGTGCCGGCCCTCCTCCCTCCCTCCTATATATACTAGATGGGAGAGAGGGCCAACACACCTAAGCCACGGTGCATCCCTCTCTCCCCAATAGATCGTCTCCCCTAGTTTTCGGCGGTGCTTAGGCGAAGCCCTGCCGGAATAGTTCCACCACCATCGCCGCTGCGCCGTCGCGCTGCTGGAGAACTCATCTACCTCTCCGCTCCCTCTTGCTGGATCAAGAAGGCGGAGATTGTCATCGAGCTGTACGTGTGCTGAACGCGGAGGTGCCGTCCGTTCGGCACTAGCTAGATCGTGATTGGATCGCGGGACGGCTAGCGATTTGGATCACGAAGACGTTCGACTACATCAACCGTGTTTCTTAACGCTTCCCGCTTAGCGATCTACAAGGCTATGTAGATCCACTCTCCCTCTCGTAGATGCTCATCACCATGGATAGATCTTGCGTGTGCGTAGGAAATTTTTTGTTTCCCATGCGACGTTCCCCAACAGTGGCATCATGAGCTAGGTCTATGTGTAGATGAGATCACGAGTAGAACACAAAGGAGTTTGTGGGCGTTGATGCTCAGATTGCTTCCTCCCTTGGTCTTTTCTTGATTCAGCGGTATTGTGGGATGAAGCGGCCCGGACCAACATTACTCGTACGCTTACGAGAGACCGGTTCCATCAACTGACATGTGACTGTTGCATAAAGATGGTTGGCGGGTGTCTGTCTCTCCCACTTTAGTTCGATCGGATTCGACAAAGGCGGTCCTTGAGAAGGTTGAATAGCAATTTGTGTATCACCGTTGTGGTTTTGCATAGGTAAGAATCGTTCTTGCTAGATACCCGTAGCTGCCACGTAAAACTTGCAACAACAATTAGAGGACGTCTAACTTGTTTTTGCAGGGTATGTTGTGATGTGATATGGCCAATTACATGATGAGATATATGTGATGTATGAGATGATCATGTTTTGTATAGAATATCACGACTTGCATGTCGATGAGTACGGCAACCGGCAGGAGCCATAGGGTTGTCTTTAATTTATTTTCGCCGTTTTTGCTTTACTTTATCGCTATGAGTTAGCAATAGTCGTAGAAGCAACAATTGGCGCGACAACCTCATGGCGACACGTTGATGGAGATCATGGTGTCATGCCGGTGACGATGGAGATCATGTCGGTGCTTTGGAGATGGAGGTCAAAAGCACAAGTTCATGGCCATATCATGTCACTTATGATTTGCATGTGATGTTAATCCTTTTATGCATCTTATTTTGCTTAGGACGACGGTAGCATTATAAGGTGATCCCTCACTAAAATTTCAAGATAAAATTGTGTTCTCCCCGAGTGTGCACCGTTGCGAAAGTTCGTCGTTTCGAGACACCACGTGATGATTGGGTGTGATAGACTCTACGTTCACATACAACGGGTGCAAGCCAGTGTTGCACGTGCGGAACACTCGGGTTAAACTTGACGAGCCTAGCATGTACAAACATGGCCTCGGAACACAAGAGACCGAAAGGTCGAACATGAGTCATATAGTAGATATGATCAACATGAAGATGTTCACCATTGAAACCACCTCATCTCACGTGATGATCGGACTTGAGTTGGTGAATTTGGATCATGTGACACTCGAATGATCAGAGGGATGTCAATTTGAGTGGGAGTTTTTAAGTAATATGATTAACTAAACTCATTATCTTGAACAATAGTCTAAGTTGTCTTTGCAAAATTTATGTTGTAGATCAATGGCTCGCACAGTAGCACCCCTGAATTTTAATGCGTTCCTAGAGAAAGCCAAGTTGAAAGATGATGGAAGTAACTTTATAGACTCGGCCCGTAATCTGAGGATTATCCTTACGGCTTCCCAAAAGGCTTATGTCCTTGATGCACCGCTTGGTGAACCACCTACTCCAGCAGAGTCTGCAGACGTTGCGAAAGCCTGGCAGACATGTTCTGATGATTACTCAATAGTTCAATGTGCAATGTTGTATGGCCTAGAACCGGGACTTCAAAGACGTTTTGAACGTCATGGAGCATATGATATGTTCCAGGAGTTGAAGTTTATCTTTCATAAGAATGCCCGGATCGAGAGGTATGAGACCTACGATAAGTTTTATGCCTGCAAGATGGAGGAGAACGGGTCTGTCAGTGAACACATACTCAAAATGTTTGGGTATTCCACCCGTCTGGCTGAATTGGGGATGCCCCTTCCGCCATAGGCGATCACTAACAGAGTTCTTCAATCACTGCCACCTAGCTACAAGAGCTTCGTGTTGAACTATAACATGCACGGGATGAACAAGTCAGTCGCCGAGCTGTTTGCGATGTTGAAAGTCGCTGAGTCTGAGATTCAGAAGGAGCATCAAGTGTTGATGGTCAATAAAACCACTAGTTTCAAGAAGAATGGCAAGGGTAAGAAGGGTAACTCCAAGAAGAGTGGCAAAGCAATTGCCCCTCCCGTGAAGAAACCCAAGGCTGGACCCAAGCCAGAAACTGAGTGCTCTCATTGCAAGGGAACTGGTCACTGGAAGCGGAACTGCCCCAAGTATCTGGCTGACAAGAAGGCGGCCAACACCAAACAAGGTATATATGATATACATGTTATTGATGTGTACCTTACCAACTCTCGTTGTAGTGCCTGGGTATTTGATACCGGTTCGGTTGCTCACATTTGCAACTCAAAACAGGAACTGCGGAATAGACGGAGGCTGGCAAAGGACGAAGTGACGATGCGCGTGGGAAATGGTTCCAAGGTGGATGTGATCGCCGTCGGCACGCTCGCTCTTCGATTACCATCGGGATTAGTGATGAACCTGAATAATTGTTATTTAGTGCCTACGTTAAGCATGAACATTATATCTGGATCTTGTTTATTGCGAGACGGTTACTCGTTTAAATCAGAGAATAATGGTTGTTCTATTTATATGAGTAATATCTTTTATGGTCATGCACCCAATGTGAGGGGTTTATTCTTATTGAATCTCGATAGTGATGATACACATGTTCATAACATTGATGCCAAAAGATGTAGAATTGATAATGATAGTACCACTTTCTTGTGGCACTGTCGCTTAGGTCATATTGGTGTAAAACGCATGAAGAAGCTCCATGCTGATGGACTTTTGGAGTCACTTGATTTTGAATCACTTGACACATGTGAACCATGCCTCATGGGCAAGATGACTAAGACCCCGTTCTCTGGAACAATGGAACGGGCAAGTGACTTGTTGGAAATCATACATACGGATGTGTGCGGTCCGATGAGCATTGAGGCGCGCGGTGGTTATCGTTATTTTCTCACCTTCACTGATGACTTAAGTAGATATGGGTATATTTACTTAATGAAACATAAGTCTGAAACGTTTGAAAAGTTCAAGCAATTTCAGAGTGAAGTTGAGAATCATCGTAACAAGAAGATTAAATTCCTACGATCTGATCGAGGAGGAGAATATCTGAGTTATGAGTTTGGCAGTCACTTAAGACAATGTGGAATTGTTTCACAATTGACACCGCCTGGAACACCACAGCGTAATGATGTGTCCGAACGTCGTAATCGAACCTTATTAGATATGGTGCATTCTATGATGTCCCTTGCCGATTTGCCACTATCATTTTGGGGTTATGCATTAGAGACAGCTGCATTCACTTTAAATAGGGCACCATCGAAATCCATTGAGACGACGCCATATGAACTGTGGTTTGGCAAGAAGCCAAAGTTGTCGTTTCTTAAAGTTTGGGGATGTGATGCTTATGTCAAAAAGCTTCAGCCTGAAAAGCTGGAACCCAAAGCGGAGAAATGCGTCTTCATAGGATACCCAAAAGAGACAGTTGCGTATACCTTCTATCTCAGATCCGAAGGCAAAGTGTTTGTCGCTAAAAACAGAACATTTCTTGAGAAAGAGTTTCTCTCGAAAGAATTGAGTGGGAGGAAAATAGAACTTGATGAGGTTGTTCAACCTTTACTTCAACCAGAGAGTAGCGCAGTGCAGAAAGATGTTTCTGTAGAGCCTACATCGGTTGAAGAGGAAGTTAATGATGATGATCATGAAGCTTCGTATCAAGTTGCTATCGAACCTCGTAGGTCGACAAGGACGCGTACTGCTCCTGAGTGGTATGGCAATCCTGTCTTAGAGGTCATGTTGTTGGACAACGATGAGCCTACGAGCTATGGAGAAGCAATGATGGGCCCGGATTCCGGGAAATGGTTAGATGCCATGAAGTCCGGGATGGGATCCATGTATGAAAACAAAGTATGGGCTTTGGAAGTATTACCTGAAGGGCGAAAGGCCATTCAGAACAAATGGATCTTTAAGAAGAAGACGGACGTGGACGGTAATGTCACTGTCTATAAAGCTCGACTTGTGGCAAAGGGTTTTTCACAAGTTCAAGGAGTTGACTACGATGAGACCTTCTCACCCGTAGCGATGCTTAAGTCCGTCAGAATCATGTTAGCAATAGCTGCATTTTTCGATTATGAAATTTGGCAGATGGATGTCAAAACAGCGTTCCTTAACGGTTTCCTTAAGGAAGAGTTGTATATGATGCAACCAGAAGGTTTTGTCGATCCAGAGAATGCTGACAAAGTTTGCAAACTCCAGCGATCCATTTATGGACTGGTGCAAGCATCTCGGAGTTGGAATCTTCGCTTTGATGAGGTGATCAAAGCGTTCAGGTTTATACAAGTTTACGGAGAAGCTTGTATTTACAAGAAAGTGAGTGGGAGCTCTATAGCGTTTCTAATATTATATGTGGATGACATATTGCTAATTGGAAACAATATAGAAATGTTGGAAAGCATGAAGGAATATTTGAACAAGAGTTTTTCAATGAAGGACCTAGGAGAAGCTGCTTTCATATTAGGCATCAAGATCTATAGAGATAGATCGAGACGCTTAATAGGACTTTCACAGAGCTCATACCTTGACAAAGTTTTGAAGAAGTTCAAAATGGATCAGTCCAAGAAGGGGTTCTTGCCTGTATTGCAAGGTGTGAAGTTGAGTAAGACTCAATGCCCAGTGACTGCAGAAGATAGAGAAAATATGAGAGTCGTCCCCTATGCTTCAGCCATAGGCTCTATCATGTATGCAATGCTGTGCACAAGACCCGATGTCAGCCTTGCCATAAGTATGGCCGGAAGGTTTCAAAGTGATCCAGGAATGGAACACTGGACGGCGGTCAAGAATATCCTTAAGTACCTGAAAAGGACTAAAGACATGTTTCTCGTTTATGGAGGTGATCAAGAGCTCGTCGTAAAGGGTTACGTCGATGCAAGCTTTGACACCGATCCGGATGACTCTAAGTCTCAAACCGGATACGTATTTATTCTCAATGGGGGTGCGGTAAGCTGGTGCAGTTCCAAGCAGAGCGTGGTAGCTGATTCTACATGCGAAGCGGAGTACATCGCTGCCTCGGAGGCGGCGAAGGAAGGTGTCTGGATGAAGGAGTTCATGACAGATCTTGGAGTAGTGCCTAGTGCACTAAACCCAATGACTCTGTTCTGTGACAAGACTGGTGCCATTGCTCTGGCCAAGGAACCAAGGTTTCACAAGAGGACCAGACACATAAAGCGACGTTTCAATTCCATCCGCGATTACATCAAGGAGGAGGACATAAATATTTGCAAAGTGCACACGGATCTGAATGTCGCAGACCCAATGACTAAACCTCTTCCAAGGGCTAAACATAATCAACACCAGAACTGTATGGGTGTTAGATTCATTACAATGTAAATCACATAGTGATGTGAGCTAGATTATTGACTCTAGTGCAAGTGGGAGACTGTTGGAAATATGCCCTAGAGGCAATAATAAAGTGGTTATTATTATATTTCCTTGTTCATGATAATCGTTTATTATCCATGCTATAATTGTATTGATTGGAAACTCAATTGCATGTGTGGATACATAGACAACACTGTGTCCCTAGTATGCCTCTAGTAGACTAGCTTGTTGATCAAAGATGGTCAAGGTTTCCTAGCCATAGACATAAGATGTCATTTGATAACGGGATCACATCATTAAGAGAATGATGTGATGGACAAGACCCAAACTATGAACGTAGCATATGATCGTGTCAGTTTATTGCTATTGTTTTCTGCATGTCAAGTATCTGTTCCTATGACCATGAGATCATGCAACTCACTGACACCGGAGGAATACCTTGTGTGTATCAAACGTCGCAACGTAACTGGGTGACTATAAAGATGCTCTACAGGTATCTTCGAGGGTATCTGTTGAGTTGGCATGGATCAAGACTGGGATTTGTTACTCCGTATGATGGAGAGGTATCTCAGGGCCCACTCGGTAATACAACATCACAATAAGCCTTGCAAGCAAAGTGACTAAAGAGTTAGCCACGGGATCTTGTATTATGGAACGAGTAAAGAGACTTGCTGGTAACGAGATTGAACTAGGTATAGAGATACCGACGATCGAATCTCAGGCAAGTAACATACCGAAGAACAAAGGGAACAACATACGGGATTAACTGAATCCTTGACATAGAGGTTCAACCGATAAAGATCTTCGTAGAATATGTAGGAACCAATATGGACATCCAGGTCCCGCTATTGGTTATTGACCGTAGAGGTGTCTCGGTCATGTCTGCATAGTTCTCGAACCCGCAGGGTCTGCACACTTAAGGTTCGGTGACGTTTTGGTATAGTTGAGTTATGTATGTTGGTGACCAAAGGTTGTTCGGAGTCCCGGATGAGATCCCGGAAGTCACGAGGAGCTCTGGAATGGTCCGGAGGTAAAGATTGAAATATAGGAAGTCCCGTTTTGGTCACCGGAAAAGTTTTGGGTATTTCCGGTAGTGTACCGGGAGATTTTCGGAGGGCCATTGGGAGGGGCCACTCACGCCGGGAGGCCACATGGGCCTTAGGGGTGGCGCACCAGCCCTTAGTGGGCTGGGCAAGCCAGCCCCTAAGGGCCCATGCGGCTAGGGTGAGGGGAAAGGATAAAAAACCCAAGTGGGGAAGGGAAACTCTAAGTAGGAAAGGAATCCTACTTGGAGTAGGATTGGAGGTGGACTCCTCCACCTCCTCCTGGTTCGGCCGACTCCTAGGGGGAACCCTAGGGGTGCCGGCCCTCCTCCCTCCCTCCTATATATACTAGAGGGGATAGAAGGCCAACACACCTAAGCCACGGTGCAGCCCTCTCTCCCCAATAGATCGTCTCCCCTAGTTTTCGGTGGTGCTTAGGCGAAGCCCTGCCGGAATAGTTCCACCACCATCGCCGCTGCGCCGTCGCGCTGCCGGAGAACTCATATACCTCTCCGCTCCCTCTTGCTGGATCAAGAAGGCGGAGATCGTCATCGAGCTGTACGTGTGCTGAACGCGGAGGTGCCGTCCGTTCGGCACTAGATCGTGATTGGATCGCGGGACGGCTAGCGATTTGGATCGCGAAGACGTTCGACTACATCAACCGCATTTCTTAACGCTTCCCGCTTACCGATCTACTAGGGTATGTAGATCCACTCTCCCTCTCGTAGATGCTCATCACCATGGATAGATCTTGCGTGTGCGTAGGAATTTTTTTGTTTCCCATGCGACGTTCCCCAACACGCCCCCTGTCGCTTCATGAGCGGGCCAGGCACACAAAACAGATGTTCATTTGAATTTTTAGAGGTGGCACATGCAAATTTACTTTGGAACGGCAGGTTAATACCGCATATAGGTAGATATGGTGGACTCATCTGTCATAACTTGGTTTAAGAGTTTTGATGCACAAGCAGTATTTCCGCTTAGTACAGGCGAAGGCTAGCAATTAGATTCGGAAGCGGCCAGCTAGAGAGCGAAAACGGTCATGAACATGCATTACATATAATCAACATTGAATGCTAGCATGAGTAGGATATGGACACCATGAACATAAATATCATGAAGGCTATGATGGTTTTGATTCAACTACATGCGTGAACATGTGCCAAGTCAAGCCACTTGAAACATTCAGAGGAGGATACCATATCATCATACCGCATCACAATCATTTTAATGCATGGTGACACCCGAGATAAATCATTATCCACTCCTAGCTACTTAAGCATGGCATGCACAACTATAATCTCTAATGGTCATTGCAAACATGTTTGATCATAACGAGCTGAATCAAGGGATACTAGGTTAAACATATTTACAAAAACAAAAACAAGTTGAGTTCATACCCGCTTTTCTCTGCCACAGTCAATTCATCAAATGTCGTCATTATTGCCTTTCACTTGCACGATCGAACGATAAGAAGATAATAATAGTGCAAGAGTGCTGTGGACTAAGCTGGAATCTGCAAACATTTTATTCAAGAGGAGAAGACAAGGTAACATGGGCTCTTTTGTTAGAATAATGATAATGCAGATGAGAACCACTCAATGATTTCATTGTGGTCTTCTCCTCGGTACGACTCAAGTAAACAGAAAAGAATTTCAAAGAAACACACTGAAATATTTTTGGAGTTCTTGGTTTTTCATGAAGAAAGCAATTTAAAGAAGAAAAACAAAAACGAGAAAAACTATTTACACGGGAAAACTCCCAACAAGTAAAAGAAGAAGCGAGAAATCTTTTTGGGTTTTCTCAAAGTTTTTCAAACACACAAGAATAAAGCGAGAAAACAAATCTAGCATGGATATTACAATGAAAAAGTGTGAACACCGACAACTGGAATGAAATGTGTGAACATGAATGTAATGTCGGTGGAAATACGTACTCCCCCAAGCTTAGGCTTTTGGCCTAGCTTGGTAATCACCATCCGTATGAATAATAATCTGGGCGATGGCTCATTGAGAACCTCGGAGCAGACTCCGCGGCCCTCCTGGTGGCTTCGACCTCCGCGTTGTACTCATAGGCTTCACTCTCAAGAACATAATATCTTCCCCTAGTGTGAAAATCAAAGAGAGCAGAAGCAGGCAAAGCAATAGGTACAACGTTTTTTTTATTAAATCTCAAGTTATAGGTATAGTTGGTGGCCATGCCCGTAAGGAACTTATGATGCTTCATGGCATCAAAGTCTAAATACTGAGTGGGTAGGATGGGGTCATTAGGCCATGGTGATACATTTAATCTCTCAGCTACACGAGAGGCATAGATTCCTCCATAAAAATTACCACTAGCAGCATTAAGCTGCAACCTCCGTGCAACAATTGCACCAAGATTATAATCCTTATTCCCAGTGATGGCAGTGTGTAGGAGACTCAAATCATGAGCACACAGTGTACTACAATCTTGTTTGCCTACAACACATTTACCATTAAAGAGCGCAAAATATTGTAGTGATGGAAAATGGATACTGTTAATTCTCCCTTGTGTAACCCCCTATCTTCGCCAAAGCAAAGATTAACTAAATATGACTCGTACTCAGATTTTGTTGGTTCATCGAGGGAACCCTCAAATTGAAGTTTGCATGCATCGCTAAACATTTCTAATGGCATGGTAAAGGAATGATGGTACAGGTTAAATGAAACTCTAGACTCACGAGGAAAATATTTAAATTTCTTTGTAAAGGTTTTCATGAGCTCGAGGTGTTGGGGGAACATATCTGCGATGAAGGAGGCAAGCTCTATGTTGTGAATAAATTGATCAAATTCCTCCTTAATACCTGCACCTTCCATGAACTCGTCGCAAGGCCACAAGCATGATTTGGTGGCGGCATCTCGCATCGAGCTTTCGCTTGGTTCAACATAAGATTGTCGAACTGAGCTTCCACTTGATGAGGCTCCCGAGGATCTCCTCCTCGAAGAACTCCTAAAGAATTGCATTTTTATTTCTATAAAAATTCTGAAAAATTTTAGTCCACAAAAATTTGTCAACAAAACATTGTAAGATTGTTAGCAACTACTCCCAAGCATGCATAGAGGCCATATTGAGCATTCAAACTACTTAGAACTCTAAGAATTCAACATGCAAGCTCATCTACAGCAGCACCAAGAGTAGCTAATTACTCTAAAAATAACCCACTAAAACAAAAACTAATTGGAGCAATGGAGGAGTCACATAGCAAGAAGCAATCCCTCCAAACAGTTTCGGAAACGGAGGTTCGAGCAAAGAGATCGAAATCCGCGGGTTTGAGAGCAGGAACACGAAAATGGTGGCTGTGGTGATTTTTTGCTGGAGGTAGGTGATGATGTGGGCTAAAGAGATAAGTGAGGGGGCCCACGTGGGGGCCACAACCCATCAGGGCACGCCTGGGGGTGCTGGCGCGCCCTGGTGTCTTGTGGGCACCACATGCACCCCCCTCTGGTGTTATTTGCACCAAAAATTCATAAATATTCGGAAAAAAATCATGTTAAATTTTCAAGGCCATCTGAGAATTTTTATTTTTGGGTCATTTTTAATTGCACGGAGAAAATAGAGAACAAGATAATCATGGCATTTTATTTTATTTAACCAACTTAAACAGAAAATAAAAGATGGGAGTAGAGAGTTGTGCTTACTAGATTCCTCAACTTCATACCTCTCAAAAATGATCCATTAATAAGGTTGATCAAGTCTTATTAACAACCACTTCCGATTAGCATGAAACCAAGAAACTTTTGTAAAATACTAAGTTACCTCAATGGGAATGTGCATATCCCCAACAATAAGTATATCATATTTCTTTTTGACAGTAGGTAGAGGTAAATGAAAACTTCCAATAGTGATGGTCGGAGATTCTTCAATAACATTTATACCATTCACTTGGAATTGTTTCTTCGGAAAGTGCACCGTGTGCTCATTACCATTAATATGAAAAGTGACTTTGCTTTTATTGCAATCAATAACAGCCCCTGCAGTATTCAAAAAGGGTCTACCAAGGATAATCGACATGTTGTCGTCCTCGGGCATCTCAAGAATAACAAAGTCCGTTAAGATAGTAACATTTGCAACAACGACGGGCACATCCTCACAAATACTGATAGGTATGGCCATTGATTTGTCAGCCATTTGCAATGATTTTTCAGTAGGTGTGAGTTTATTCAAATCAAGTCTCTTATATAAGGAGAAAGGCATAACACTAACGCCGGCTCCCAAATCACACAAAGCAGTTTTGACATAGTTTCTTTTGATGGAGCAAGGTATAGTTGGTATTCCAGGATCTCCAAGTTTTTTAGGTACTCCATCCTTAAAAGAATAATTAGCAAGCATGGTGGAGGTTTGAGCTTCAGGTATCTTTCTTTTATTTGTGATGATGTCTTTCATATACTTTGCATAAGGGGCCATCTTCAAGATATCGGTTAAATGGGTACGCAAAAAGACTGGCCTAATCATTTCAGCAAAGCATTCAAATTCTTCATCATCCTTTTTCTTAGATGGCTTAGGTGGAAATGGCATTGGTTTCTGAACCCATGGCTCTCTTTCTTTACCATGTTTCCTAGCCACGAAGTCTCTTTTATCATACCGTTTATTTTTAGGTTGTGGGTTATCAAGATTAGGAGCACGCTCTATTTCAACATCATTATTTGGTTCTACATCATTACTAGGTTGAGCATCATCATGAACATCATCATTATCATTTACATTATCACTAGGTGAATGTTCACTACCAGATTGAGTTTCAGCATCAGAAATAGAGACATCATTATTATCAGGATATTTTTGTGTCTTAGGTTCACTAGAGGTATGCAAAATACTATCATTTTTCTTTTTCTTTTTCTTCTTAGAAGGACTGGGTGCATCATGATTAATTTTCTGAGAGTCTTGTTCAATTCTTTTAGGATGACCCTCAGGATAAAGTGGTTCTTGGGTCATTCTACCTCCTATAGTTACTACTCTAGCAACAAAATCATTCATATTATGATTCATTTCATCAAGCAATTCTTTTTGAGACTTAGCAACTTGTTCTAACTGAGTTTGAACCATAGAGGCATGCTTTCCTACACCTCTAACATCATTACTAATTCTAAATAGCAAGTCACTAAAGCGAGCAATCATATCAGAATTATATTTCAATTGTTTCAAAACATGAGCATTGAAATGATCTTGCTTCATAATATAGTTGTCAAACTCATATAAGCATTGACTAGGATGTTTATTGTGAGGGATGTCACTTTCGTTGAACTTTAATAAAGAATTTACCTCTACCACCTATGGAGGTGGTGGTGTGTCAAGGCCATGTATTTCTTCAATAGGTGGCAAATTCTTAACATCCTCAGCTTTAATACCTTTTTCCTTCATAGATTTCTTTGCCCCTTGCATATCTTCAGGACTGAGAAATAAGATACCCCTCTTGTTCGGAGTGGGTTTAGGCGGTGGTTTAGGGAGAGTCCAATCATCATAATTCTTCAATATGTTATTCAATAATACCTCAACTTGTTCAACAGTTCGTTCCCTGAAAACACAACCAGCATAACTATCTAGGAAGTCCCTAGAAGCATTGATTAGTCCATTATAAAAGATATTAAGTATTTCATTTTTCTTGAGAGGGTGATTAGGCAAAGCATTAAGTAACTGGAGAAGCCTCCCCCAAGCTTGTGGGAAACTCTCTTCTTCAATTTGCACAAAGTTAAATATTTCCTCTAAAGCAGGTTGTTTCTTATGAGCAGGAACATATTCTTCAGAGAAGTAGTAGATCATATCCTGGGGACTACGCACACAACCAGGAGCAAGAGTATTGTACCATGTCTTAGCATCACCCTTTAATGAGAACGGAAATAACTTAAGGATATAATAGTAACGAATCTTCTCATCATGAGCAAAGAGGGTGGCTATATCATTTAGCTTAATAAGGTGTGCCACTACAGTTTCAGTTTCATAGCCATGGAAAGGATCAGATTCAACCAAAGTAATTAACTCTGGGTCGACAGAGAATTCATAATCCTTATCGGTAACAAAGATAGGTGAAGTAGCAAACTTAGGATCACATTTCATTCTAGCATTCAAAGTCTTTTCCTTATACTTGCATAGCAATTTCTTAAGATCGTCTCTATCCTTGCAAGAAAGAATTTCTCTAGTTATCTCTTCGTCCATAACATAACCTTCAGGTATCTTAGGCATTTCAAACTTAGGAGAGCTAGGACTAATAGGAGTTTCATAGTCATCATCAGTTTCATAAGCTTTATCAGTTTCAGCAATTTCATCAATTTCAGCAGTTTCATTCTCTTTAGCTCTAGCAATTTGTTCATCAAGAAATTCTCCTAGCGGCACATTATCATCAAGCATGGTACTAGCATCATCAGTAGCATAATTCATAGCAGAGGTAGCATCATCGATAACTTGCGACATATCAGGATTACTAGCATGTGGTGGTGTTGCAAGCTTAGTCATAACAGAAGGTGAATCAAGTGCAGAGTGTGATGGCAGTTCCTTACCTCCCCTCGTAGTAGAGGGAAAAATCTTGGTCTTAGTATCCTTCAGATTCTTCATAGTGATAAATTGATATAAATCCCAAGTGACTCAACAAATATTGCTATGCTCCCCAGCAACGGTGCCAGAAAAAGGTCTTGATAACCCACAAGTATAGGGGATCGCAACAGTTTTCGAGGGTAGAGTATTCAACCCAAATTTATAGATTCGACACAAGGGGAGCCAAATAATCCTTGAGAGTATTAGCAGTTGAGTTGTCAATTCAACCACACCTGGAGATTAAATATCTGCAGTAGAGTGATCAGTAGCACAGTAGTATGATAATTTTGATTGCAGTAGTAAGAGTAACAATAACGGTAGCAGTGATAGCAATAGTTTTGTAGCAAGTGTAACAGTAGCAGTAGCAATAGTAACTTAGCAAGAACAATATGTGGAAAACTCGTAGGCACTGGATCAGTGAACTCGTTGGATGATATGCATCATATAACAGTCATAACCTAGGGCGACACAGAACTAGCTCCAGTTCATAAATGTATTGTAGGCATGTATTCCGTAAATAGTCATACGTGCTTATGGAAAAGAACTTGCATGCATCTTTTGTCCTACCCTCCCGTGGCAGCGGGGTCCATAAGGAAACTAAGGGATATTAAGGCCTCCTTTTAATAGAGAACTGGAACAAAGCATTAACACACGGTGAATACATGAACTCCTCAAACTACGGTCATCACCGGAAAGTATCCCGACTGTTGTCACTCCGGGGTTTGCGGATCAGAACACGTAATAGGTGCGTATGACTAGCAAGATCGGATCAAGAACATAAATATAATGGTGATAACATAAACGGTTCAGATCTGAAATCATGGCACTCGGGCCCTAGTGACAGGCATTAAGCATGGCAAAGTCATAGACACATCAATCTCAGAACATAGTGGATACTAGGGATCAAGCCCTAACAAAACTAACTCGATCAGATGATGAATCTCATCCAACTCCTCACCGACCAGCAAGGCTATGAAGGAATTACTCACTCCCGTTGGGGAGCATCATGGAATTGAAAATAGAGAAGGGTTGATGATGACGAAGACCGAAGATTCCCCTCTCCGGAGCCCCAAACGGGCTCCAGATCTGGCCTCCCGATGAAGAACAGGAGGTGGTGGCGGCTCTGTCTCGTGAAACGCGATAATTCTTTCTCTCTAATTTTTTCTCCGAAAATAGGAATTTATAGTGGCGGATTAGGGCAAGTGGGGCCACGAGGTGGGCACAACCCACCAGGGCACGCCCAGGGGGCCTGGCGCGCCCTGGTGGGTGATGCTCACCCTGGCCCCCCTCTGCGGTGTATTTTTTCTCCAATAATTCCCATTTATTTTGAAATAAATCTCCAAAAAGTTTCGTTCCATTCCGAGAACTTTTATTTCTGCACAAAAACAACACCATGGTAGTTCTGCTGAAAACAACGTCAGTCCGGGTTATTTCCATTCAAATCATGCAAATTAGAGTCCAAAACAAGGGCAACAGAGTGAGGAAAAGTAGATACGTTGGAGACGTATCAGCTGTTCATCACACACACGTTTCATGTAAAAAACGTTTGTGAATGGGTGTCCTAACGCACACAGTTGTCGGCCGGAAGTCGTGTGTGATTGTTCACTGATCCAACACGCTAACTTTCCAGAAACCATGTGGGTTTGTTGAAGTCATCGCTCACGGTGTTCTATGACAAACGGTCTGCAATAGGAAACCCCAATAATCAGGCTAATTGCTCTCTTATTTATAATCCAGCTAGTAATCAAATTGATTCTTCATATGAAGCACACAATATATTTCATTTCGTATTACGGCAACCAGCATATGACATGGTGGATGGTCCGGTCTCACTGACCATGTAGCATTGGATGCTAGCCGGATAATATGGACTCAGAAAGATCTGGTCGGATTCGACGTAGTCGGATCCGAGTCGAGATAAGGTCTGAGTTGGACAGACCCAACTATGAGACGGAGCGATAGGTCATCTGTGAGTCTCTAGTACAACATGCGTTCTGTGTCCTAAGACCTGAGCTGGCGCATGTACTCGGGATGGTGACAGACTTGCTTTGGCCGACCAAACGCTACTCCGTGACAGGTTTGTTATAAAGGTAGGTTTCGGGCTTGTCCAGACCCATGCTGCGAGATGTGGTCGAGCAAGATGGGATTTGCCCCTTTGATGAGGAGAGATATACTCTGGGCCCCTCAGGTGATCCGACCTGGATAAGCATGGCCATGCAATGACGATTATGAGATAATCCGAAGTATTGGTCGGATTCACCAGAACGAGAAAGAGGTCGTGCTGCAACATGGATGCCCATGTCGCCTTGAGCACGACAACATATATCGTGTGGCAAAGGGAACAGAAGTTTGATGTACAGGTTCGCCTAACCAGCTTCATCGGACATTTGGAGTCGGCACGCTTTGCTAGAGGCCGCTACCGACTAGTCGAGTCGGATGTTATCTGACTCGCGACCAAGTGAATGAGAACCTAAGGGGTCGCGTGCTTAAGGGAAGGAACACATGGGCTTTAGGATCCGCGCGAGGCCCAAGAGTTGAGCCCGTGACAGATGCCTATATATGGTGGAGGTGCGGCACACCCATCTGGTTGATCGCTCGGGCGCCGTCATTAGTGCTTTGCATGTGTTGCAACTAGCCACCTCCACTTCCCGCCGCCGACTGTGTGATTGGACCTAGCAGTCCGCTGCACGGTGTTCCTCCTGCACGCGCGGATACCGTTAGAGGCGGTG
Source organism: Elymus sibiricus (assembly GCA_039707655.1). NCBI lineage: Eukaryota > Viridiplantae > Streptophyta > Magnoliopsida > Poales > Poaceae > Elymus > Elymus sibiricus. Next base: position 82,991,707 of record CM077671.1, on the reverse strand, counting down.
CACTTGCACCGCTCCAGCGAACCTGTACGTGGGATCCGGCGACCGGCTGCGTGAGGGAGATCGGATCGGCTGTTCGAGGGAGATCGGACGAGGAGGAGATGGACCACAAGAATGCGCTGCCCCAACTCTACTTCCGCTGCTCAGCACTGCGCGTCTAGTGGTAACGAGCTGTGATCCATCTCCGTAGCATGTTCTTGGATGTTCTGCGCGTAGGAAAATTTTAATTCGCATGCGATGCAACTATGGTAGAACCCAACAGTGGTATCAGAGCCTCTGCTATAGGATTTGGATTCAGATCGGATGCATATTTGATATGTGGAGGCGGCGGATGAGATCTGTCGTCGGAATCGATGAGGTCGTGACACAACCTATCCCTACCGGTCGGTATCCGTCATCGGGGTTAACAATGAAATGTAAATCCGAATCGGGTTCGCGATGATCGATGAGATCGGTCAGATCAGAAAATCTGGCGTCATTGGAATACAGATTCGATCTGTGATTTCCGAAAATGTCGGGCGCTGCACGCACCCGTGAGGGGCGCTGCCCCTTCGAACCCCGCCCGCTAACCAGCTAGCGGGACCGCCGAGTGCGCAGCGCCTTGTATTTCGTACACGATCACACAAACCGGTATAATACGATTCTATGCACAATTTTGTTTTGCAGGTTTGATGTGAATAGTATGGCTCATGTGTATGTGATGCATGTGTGTAACTTAACATGACCTGCGTGTCATGATAGTCAGCCGGCAGGAGCCAAAGTGCTGTCATTATATTGTATAATGACATGCGTGTCGACTTGTGATTCTCTGTAAATTCATTACTAGTTGTAGTACTTCGAGGACAGAGATCAAGTTCGAGGTTTTGGCGTCCCGGCGTGACGAACAAGATGGAGTTCCGCCCTGGTCATCGGAGCTGGAGCCGGCCTGGAAGGATGTCCATGAAGGAGCCATACTATTTCACATATTTATGTTTATATGTGATTGATATTGCTTCTTGTTTCTATGCATGTTAAAATGGTAGAAAGATCCCTCATTAATATCAAGCACATTGCCATTCTGGATGTTGCACCTTCGCACATCAAGTATGTCTAGTGGTGGGCTCATAAAATTGAGGTGCCACTAGGTGTCCTTGAACTGGAGGGTTCGTGTCGGACACAGACATGCACTGCATCAGGTTAACTTGACAAGGCTATCAAAATGGTTTTGGGCCTTGTGGCAAAGAAGGTTGGGAGCCGGGGTATAAGATACCTACCCGATCGACATGAGTTGTATAGAGATACGATTAGCAAGGAGTTGCTTACTGAATAGGCAAGATGGCTAGCAGTGATGCTAAAGCTCACTAGTCGCTCGTGCTAGATGGGTCCTGAATCACTGAGAGTTCGCGGAGGGATGCTGACTTCAGTGGGAGTAGTTCTGTTTAAGGCTTGAATTACTCTACATAAACACATTGCTTAATGCTTTCATATTTTCTGTTGTAGATCAATGGCACCACCTGCTCAACCCAACTTTGCATTGAAATCAATTCTGGAAAAGGATAAACTGAATGGAACAAACTTTACCACCTGGTATAGAAATTTGAGAATTGTTCTCAAGCACGATAAAAAGGAACATGTTCTAGAGGATCCACTTCCAGAGGAACCTGCCAAGAATGCTAGTGCCACAACCAAGAAAGCCCACCAGAAACTCGTTGATGAATCAAACGAGATCAGCTGCCTTATGCTGGCTTGTATGGAGCCCGATTTGCAACAGCATTTCGAAAACATTGTGGCTTTCGATATGATCGAGAGTCTCAAGAGCATGTTTCAGGTGCAGGCTAGGACCGAAAGGTTCAACGTCTGGCAATCCTTGACGGATTGTAAGCTGAAAGAGGGTGATCCACTGAGCCCGCATGTGATCAAGATGATCGGGTACGTGCAAGCTTTGGATCGGTTAGGCTTCCCACTTGGGGACGAGCTGTCCACGGATGCAATTCTGGGTTCTCTTCCACCTAGCTATGGGACGTTTGTCTCGAACTATCATATGCACGGCATGGATAAGAAGCTCATTGAATTGCATGGGATGCTTAAAGTGGCAGAGCAAGATATTAAGAAAGGCACACATCAAGTGTTGATGGTGCAGAACTCGGCTAAGTTCAAGAAGAGTTGGTCCAAGAAAAAGGGTAAGGCAAGGGGGCACGGAGAAGGGTGTCTCCGCCGCTGCGCCGAAGCCGGGACCGTACTCAAAGACCATTTGTTTTCATTGCAAGGAAACTGGTCACTGGAAGAGGAACTGTAGCAAGTGGTTTGCCGAGCATGGCAAGAAGGCCGGAAATGCTTCTTTAGGCAAAGGTACACTTGTTACATATGTTATAGACATTTACCTTGCTGACATACCTAGTAGCTCTTGGGTATTGGATACTGGATCGGTTGTTCATATTTGCAACTCGATGCAGGGGCTGATAAGAACTAGGCGTATGTCACAAGGGGAGATTGATATCAGGGTCGGCAACAAAGCAAGAGTTGATGCGTTGGAGGTCGGCATGATGTAGCTCAAGCTTCCTGAATTGAATAATTGTTATTACATTCCTGCACTTAGTCGGAACATTGTTTCTGCCTCATGCTTGATGAGTCAGGGTTATGAATTCAGTTTAAAGGACAATGGTTGTTCATTTTATTTGAATGGAATGTTCCACGGCTATGCACCCATTGTGGATGGGCTATTTATTTTAAATCTAGATACGGAACCAGTCTATAACATGAATGTCAAGAGGCATAAGCCTAATGACATAAATCTGACTTACTTCTGGCATTGCCGGCTTGGACATATTAGTCTTAAATGCATGACGAAGCTCCATGATGATGGACTCCTAACTTCGTCTGACTTTGGGTCATTCGAGACATGCGAATCATGCTTGCTCGGCAAGATGACTAAGTCTCCTTTTGCAAAGAGTTGCGAAAGGGTGTCCGAGCTATTGGAGCTTATACACAGTGATGTGTGTGGTCCAATGAGCACAACAGCCAGAGGTGGCTATCAGTACTTCGTGACTTTTACCGACGACTTGAGTAGATATGGATATATCTATTTGATGAGGCACAAGTCAGAAACATTTGCAAAGTTCAAAGTGTTTCAGAACGAGGTTGAAAATCAGCTTGGCAAGACGATAAAGCTTTTGCGATCAGATCGTGGAGGTGAGTACATGAGCCAGGAGTTTGATGATCATCTGAAAAGCCGAGGTATAGTACCTCAGCTCACACCTCCGGGTACGCCGCAGAGAAACGACGTGTCAGAACGGAGAAATCGAACCTTGTTGGACATGGTCCGATCAATGATGAGCAAATCGGATTTACCCTTGTCATTCTGGGGATACGCTCTAGAAACTTGTTGGACATGGTCCGATCAATGATGATAGGGTACCATCCAAGTCCGTAGATAAGACACCACATGAGATGTGGACTGGCAAGAGTCCTAGTTTGTATTTTCTAAAGATTTGGGGTTGTGAAGCATTTGTCAAACGACTCATGTCGGACAAGCTTACACCCAAGTCGGATAAATGCATATTCGTGGGATATCCGAGGGAAACCTTGGGATACAGCTTCTACAACCGAGAAGAGAACAAAGTGTTTGTTTCTCGGAATGGGGTTTTCCTAGAGAAAGAGTTTCTCGGTCGGGAAACCAGTGGGAGAACGGTGCGGCTCGAAGAAGTTCGAGAGCCACTCGGGGACGACTCGGCTGGTGATGAGATCATACCGGAGTTGGTCAGGGAACCCGTAGTCGAGTCAGCACTGGAGCTACGAAGGTCGAAAAGATTGCGCAGAGTGCGCGACGTGTTGTTGCTAGAAAGCGACGAGCCGGCCACGTATGCGGAAGCGATGGTGAGCCCAGATTCTGAGGCATGGCTGGAGGCCATGAGATCCGAGTTAAAGTCCATGGATGATAATCAAGTCTGGGACTTGGTTGATCCGCCACCTGGCGTAATTGCCATTGGTTGCATATGGGTCTTTAAGAAGAAAACCGACGTGGATGGAAATGTTCAGATCCACAAAGCTCGGCTTGTCGCTAAAGGTTATGGACAAGTTCAAGGAATTGACTACGATGAGACCTACTCGCCAGTAGCGATGTTAAAGTCGGTGAGGATCATACTAGCTATAGCTGCATATTTCGATTATGAGATATGGCAGATGGATGTCAAAACGGATTTCCTTCATGGAAATTGAAAGGAGGATGTATACATGATATAACCTGAAGGTTTTGTCGATCCAAATAATGCTAGTAAAATATGCAAGCTCAAGAGATCCATTTATGGATTGAAGCAAGCAGCTCGGAGTTGGAACATTCGTTTTGATGAAGTCATCGTTGACCTTGGTTTCATCAAGAACGAAGAGGACTATTGTTTATACAAGAAGTCCAGTGGGAGCTCGGCAGTATTTTTGATCATGTATGTGGATGACATACTGCTGATCGGAAATGATGTTTCGATGCTGAACTCAGTCAAGGAATTATTGAATGGCAAGTTTTCGATGAAAGACCTTGGAGAAGCAGTATACATTTTAGGCATCAAGATCTATAGAGATAGATCGAAGAGGCTGCTCGGCTTAAGCCAGAGCACGTACATAGACAAAGTGTTGAAGCGGTTCAACATGAGTGAGGCCAAGAAAGGGTTCTTGCTCATCTCACATGGCATAAGGCTAAGCAAGACTCAGAGTCCTACGACTTCTGATGAGCAAAACCGGATGAGTAGGATTCTGTATGCTTCGTCAATAGGATCCATCATGTATGCCATGCTATGTACTCGACCTGCTGTTGCCTATGCAATAAGCTTAACAAGCAGATACCAGGCTGACCCAGGTGAGAGTCACTGGGTAGCGGTGAAAACTATCCTGAAGTACCTGAAAAGGAATAAAGAGATGTTCCTAGTTTATGGAGGTGAGGAGGAGCTCTGCGTAAAGGGTTATGCTGATGCTAGTTTCCAAACCGACAGGGATGATTGTCAATCGCAAACTGGATTCGTGTATGTCATGAATGGAGGAGCAGTGAGCTGGACGAGTTCTAAGCAAGATACGGTGGCCGACTCCACAAGAGAGGCCGAATACATTGCGGCTTGTGAAGCCGCAAAGGAAGGTGTTTGGATTCAGAAGTTCCTGGAGGATCTTGGTGTGTTCCCGGGCTGGGCAAAACCATTGGACCTGTATTGCAACAATTCAGGTGCCATTGCACAGGCCAAGGAGCCAAGACAACACCACAAGACCAGGCACATAGACCGAAAGTATCACCTCATACGAAAGCTCGTAAAGAATGGTGATACTAATTTATGCAAGATTCATACGGATGAAAATGTTGCAGATCCGTTGACTAAGCCGCTACCACAACCCAAGCATGAGGGGCACGTTAGAGCTATGGGCATTCGATGTCTATTTGATTGACTCTAGTGCAAGTGGGAGACTGTTGGAGATATGCCCTAGAGGCAATCATGTATGATGATATTTCCAATGTGTTTATGAATAAAGATAGTCCTTGGACATTATCAATGATGTGTATAACAAGTACGTGACTTGTTTGTGAGACTATGCATTGTATGATGACTGTCCTAAATGGTCCCTAGTCAAAAGGGCTGTGTGGATGCGTAGCCAGTTAGACTAGCATATGACATGGTGGATGGTCCGGTCTCACTGACCATGTAGCATTGGATGCTAGCCGGATAATATGGACTCAGAAAGATCTGGTCGGATTCGACGTAGTCGGATCCGAGTCGAGATAAGGTCTGAGTTGGACAGACTCAACTATGAGACGCAGCGATAGGTCATTTGTGAGTCTCTAGTACAACATGCATTCTGTGTCCTAAGACCTGAGTTGGCGCATGTACTTGGGATGGTGACAGACTTGCTTTGGGCCGACCAAACGCTACTCCGTTACATGTTAGTTATAAAGGTAGGTTTCGGGCTTTTCCAGACCCATGCTGCGAGACGTGGTCGAGCAAGATGGGATTTGCCCCTCCGATGAGGAGAGATATACTCTGGTCCCCTCGGGTGATCCGACCTGGATAAGCATGGCCATGCGATGAGGATTATGAGATAATCCGAAGTATTGGTCGGATTCACCAGAACAAGAAAGAGGTCGTGCTGCAACAAGGATGACCATGTCGCCTTGAGCACGACAACATATATCGTGTGGCAAAGGGAACAGAAGTGTGATGTACAGGTTCGCCTAACCAGCTTCATCGGACATTTGGAGTCGGCACGCTTTGCTAGAGGCCGCTACCGACTAGTCGAGTCGGATGTGATCTGACTCGCGACCAAGTGAATGAGAACCTAAGGGGTCGCGCGCTTAAGGGAAGGAACACGTGGGTTTAGGATCCGTGCGAGGCCCAAGAGTTGAGCCCGCGCCAGATGCCCATATATAGTGGAGGTGCGGCACACCCATCTGGTTGATTGCTCGGGCGCCGTCATTAGGGCTTTGCATGTGTTGCAACTAGCCACCTCCACTTCCCACCGCTGATTGTGTGATCGGACCTAGCAGTCCGCCGCACGGTGTTCCTCCTGCATGCACGGATACCATTAGAATCGGTGCACTTGCGCTGCTCCGGCGAACCTGTACGTGGGATCCGGCGACCGACTGCGCAAGGGAGATCGGATCGGCTGTTCGAGGGAGATCAGACGAGGAGGAGACGGACCACGCGAACGCGCTGCCCCAACTCTACTTCCGCTGCTCGGCACTGCGCGTCTAGTGGTAACGAGCTGTGATCCATCTCCGTAGCATGTTCTTGGATGTTCTGTGCATAGGAAAATTTTAATTCGCATGTGATGCACCTAGGGTAGAACCCAACACACAACCCACTAGGGCGCGTCTGGAGGGGGTGGCGCACCCTGGTGTATCGTGCCCAGCCAGGGCACCCCCTTCGGTGGTTCTTGGCTCCACTATTTTTTATTTATTGTAAAAAAATTCTCCGAAAAGTTTCGTCCTGTTCTGAGAACTTTTATTTTTGCACAAAAACAACACCATGGTAGTTTTGCTGAAAACAACGTCAGTCCGGGTTAGTTTCATTCAAATCTTGCAAATTAGAGTCCAAAACAAGAGCAAAAGCGTTAGGAAAAGTAGATACGACGGAGACGTATCAACTCCCCCAAGCTTAACCCATTGCTTGTCCTCAAGCAATTCAGTTGACAAACTGAAAGTGAAAAAAAAAACTTTTACGAACTCTTTTGTTCTTGTTTACATATATATGCTTAAGTAGCACCCAGGTTTTCGGCAAAGATTATGACTAACCATGTCAGCAATAACTCTTAAAAATTATATTAACTCATATCAATGGAATAATCAACTAGAGAGCAATAATAAAATATCTTAAGTGCCAACACTTTGTCAAAACGATCATGATATAATATGACAATAGTGGTATCTCACTAGCCCTTTCTGAGACTGCAAAACATAAATGCAGAGCACCTCCAAAGTTCAAGCAACGACTAAACATTGTAATTCATGGTAGAAAAGATCCAGTCATGCTGCATCCAACATTAACTATACACAATGCATGAGGATGACAATAGTGCTCTCAGATCTGGTGCTTATTTGAGAAGGTGATGACTCAACATAAAAGTAAATATATAGTCCCTTCACAGAGGGAAGTAGGGATTTGCAGAGGTGCTAGAGCTCAAAGCTTAAATCAGAGATAAATATAATTTTGGGAGGTGCACCCTTCTTGTCAACGTTACGACCAAGAGTTATCAATATCTTCCATGCTGAACACATTAGCGGTGGTTCCCAAGCGATAGAAGTAAAGGTTTACCCCCCTCCACCAACAAACAAACTCCACGGCTAGCCGAATCCACGGGTACTGTCCATACCAACAACATTCCTGGGGGAGTTTTGTTTAATTATTTGCAATTTTTGATGTCGGGACTGGGAATCCCTATTACCGCCCCTCTCGTGCAAGGACGAGTGATAAACACTCATCATGAGAATAACCCGCTTAACATGGAAGATACTGACCGCCCCCTGTCGCTCCATGAGCGGTCCTGGCACACAAAACAGATGTTGATTTGAAATTTTAGAGGTGGCACATGCAAATTTACTTGGAACGGCAGGGTAATACCGCATATAGGTAGATATAGTGGACTCATCTGGAATAACTTCGGTTTAAAGATTTTGACGCACAAGCAGTATTCCTGCTTAGTACAGGCGAAGGCTAGCAAATAGGTTGAGAAGCGGCCAGCTAGAGAGCGAAAACGGTCATGAACACACATTATGAATAATAAACATTGAATACTAGCATGAGTAGGATATGGACACCATGAACATAAATATCATGAAGGCTATGATGGTTTTGATTCAACTACATGCGTGAACATGTGCCAAGTCAAGCCACTTGAAACATTCAGAGGAGGATACCATATCATCATACTACATCACAATCATTTTAATGCATGTTGACATCCAAGATAAATCATTATCCACTCCTAGCTACTTAAGCATGGCATGAGCAACTATAATCTCTAATTGTCAGTGCAAACATGTTTGATCATAATATGCTGAATCATGGATTCTAGGTTAAACATATTTACAAAAACAAAAACAAGTTGAGTTCATACCCGCTTCTCTCTGCCACAGTCACTTCATCAAATATCGTCATTATTGCCTTTCACTTCCACGGCCAAATGATATGAAAATAATAATAGTGCAAGAGTGCCGTGGACTAAGCTGGAATTTGCAAACATTTTATTGAAAAGGAGAAGACAAAGTAATTTGGGCTCTTTGTTAGATTAACAATAATGCATATGAGAGTCACTCAACATTTTCATCGTGGTCTTCTCCTTGGTACGACTCAAATAAAAGGAAAAGAATTTCAGAGAAACACACTGAAATATTTTTTGAGTTTTTGGTTTTCTTAAAGAAAGCAAATCAAAGAAGGAAAAACAAAGACGAGAAAAACTATTTACACAGGAAAACTCCCGACAAGCAAAAGAAGAAACGAGAAATCTTTTTGGGTTTTCTTTTGCTACTACAATTAATTTAAACTAGAAAAAAAACATAAAAGAAGCAAGAAATATTTTTGGATTTTTTCAAAGTTTTTCAAACACGCAAGAAGAAAGCAAGAAAATAAATCTAGCAAGGATAATACAATGAAAAAGTGTAGACACCGACAACTGGAATGAAATGTGTAAACATGAATATAATGTCGGTGGAAATACATACTCCCCCAAGCTTAGGCTTTTGGCCTAGCTTGGTGATCACCATCCGCGACCTGGATAATAGTCTGAGAGATAGCCCACCGAGGCTCTTGGTGCAGCCTCCTCAGCCCATCTGGCAGCTTCAACCTCCGCATTGTACGCGCGGGCCTCACTCTCAAGAACGTAGTATCTTCCCTTACTATGATAATCAAAGAGAGCAGGAACATGCAAGGTAACAGGTACAATGGGATCTTTATTGAACCTCAAGTTGTAAGTATAATTAGTGACTGTGCCCTTAAGGAACTTATGGCGTTTCATGGCCTCAAAGTCTATGTACTGAGTAGGTAAAATGGGATCGTTAGGCCAAGGTGATACATTTAGCTTCTTAGCTACACGGGAGGCATAGATCCCTCCATAAAAGTGACCACTAGCAGCGTTGTGTTGCAATCTCCGTGCAACGATTGCTCCAAGATTATAACGTTTAATTCCTGTTATAGCAGTGTGTATAAGACTCAAATCAGGGGCACACAGCGTGCTGCAATCTTCCTTGCCTATGATGCATTTGCCAATAAAGAGTGCAAAGTAGTGTATTGATGGAAAATGGATGCTTTTTATTCTTCCTTGTCTCACTCCTCTATCTTCACCATAGCAAACTTTATCAGAAATGACTCATACTCAGATGTTGGTGGTTCGTCTAGCGAACCCCAATATGGAATTTTGCACGCTTCACAGAACACATCTAAAGGCATGGTAAAGGGATGGTCATAAAGGTTAAATGAAACTCTAGACTCACGAAGACAAGTTTAAAAGAAGTAGGAAATATTTTTGGATTTTCTCAAAGTTTTTCAAACACGTAAGAAGAAAGCGGGAAAACAAATCTAGCATGGATAATACAATGAAAAAGTATGAACACCGACAACTGGAATGAAATGTGTAAACATGAATGTAATGTCGGTGGAAATACGTACTCCCCCAAGCTTTTGGCCTAGCTTGGTAATCACCATCCGCATGGATAATAATCTGAGCGATAGCCCACCGAGATCCTTGGTGCAGCCTCCTCAGCCCTCCTAGCATCTTCAACCCCCGCATTGTACGCACGGGCCTCGCTCTCAAGAACATAGTATCTTCCCCTACTATGAAAATCAAAGAGAGCAGGAGTAGGCAAAGTGACAGGCACAACGTTTTTTTATTAAACCTCAAGTTATAGGTCTAGTTAGTGATTGTGCCCTTAAGGAACTTATGACGCTTCATGGCCTCTAAGTCTAAGTACTGAGTAGGTAAAATGGGGTCATTAGGCCAAGGTGATTCATTTAGCTTCTCTGCTATACGGGAGGCATAAATTCCTTTATAAAAATTACCACTAGCAGCGTTGTGCTGCAGTCTCCGTGCAACAATTGCTCCAAGATTATAACATTTATTTCTAGTTATGGCAGTGTGTATGAGAATCAAATCAGGAGCACACATGGTACTACAATCTTGTTTGCCTATGATACATTTACCATTAAAGAGTGTGAAGTAGTGTATTGATGGGAAATGGATGCTTTTAATTCTTCCTTAAGTTACTCCCCTATCCTCACCATAGCACAGGTTAATAAAAAATTGCTCGTACTAAGATTTTGGTGGTTCATCAAGGGAACCCAAATATGGAACTTTGCATGCTTCACTAAACATTTCTAAGGGCATGGTGAAGGAACGGTCATAGAGGTTGAATGAAACTCTAGACTCACGAGGAAAATATTTAAATTTCTTTGTGAATGTTTTCATGAGTTCGAGATGTTGAGGGCACTTATCTGCGATGAAGGGAGCGAGTTTTGCATTGTGGATATATTGTTCAAATCCCCCCTTAATACCTGCACCTTCCATGAACTCATCACACGGCCACAAGCATGATTTGGTAGCGGCATCTCGCATCGAGCTTTCGCTTGGCTCAACATAAGATTGTCGAACCAAGGTTCCACTTGATGAGGCCTCCGAGGACCTCCTCCTCGAAGAACTCCTAAAGAATTGCATTTTTATTTGCGAACAAATTTCTGAAATATTTTTGAGACACAAAATTTTATCAACAAAACTTCGTGAAATTGATAGCAACTACTCCTAAGGATGCATAGAGGCCATATTAAGCATTCAAACTACTTAGAACTCTAAGAATTCAACATGCAAGCTCATCTACAACAGCACCAAGAGTAGCTAATTATTCTAAGAATAACCCACTAAAGCAAAAACTAATTGGAGCAATGGAGGAGTCACATACCAAGTAGCAATACCTCCAAACAGTTTCGGAAACGGACTTCGAGCAAAGAGATCGAAATCTACGGGTTTGAGAGCAAGAACACGGGAATGGAGGCTAAGGTGATTTTTTCTGGAGGTAGGGGATGACATGGGCTAAAGGAATAAGTGAGGGGGCCCACGTGGGGTCCAAAACACACCAGGGCACGCCTGGGGTTGCTGGCGCGCCCTGGTGTCTTGTGGGCACCAGGTGCACCCCCTCTGATGTTATTTGCACCAGAAATTCAGAAATATTCAAAAAAAATCGTATCAAATTTTTAGAACATTATGAGGACTTTTTTGGGTCATTTTTTATTGCACGAAAAAAAACCCAGGATAAACATGGCATTTTATTTTATTTGACTAGGTAAAACATAAAATAAAACGTGGAAGCAGAGAATTGTGCTTACTAGATTCATCAACTTCATACCTCTCAAAAATGATCCATTAATAAGGTTGATCAAGTCTTATTAACAACCACTTCCGATTAGCATGAAATCAAAGAACTTTCGTAAAACACTATGTTACCTCAATGGGGATGTGCATATCCCCAACAATAAGTATATCATATTTCCTTTTGGCAGTAGGTAGAGGTAATTGAAAACTTCCAATAGTGATGGTCGAAGATTCTTCAATGACATTTATACCATTTACTTGGAATTGTTTCTTCGGAAAGTGCACCGTATGCTCATTACCATTGATATGAAAAGTGACTTTGCTTTTATTGCAATCAATAACAGCTCCTGCAGTATTCAAAAAGGGTCTACCAAGGATAATCGACATGTTGTTGTCCTCGGGCATCTCAAGAATAACAAAGCCCGTTAAGATAGTAACATTTGCAACAACAACAACGGCCACATCCTCACAGATACCGATAGGTATGGCAGTTGATTTGTTAGCCATTTGCAATGATATTTCAATAGGTGTGAGTTTATTCAAATCAAGTCTTTTGTATAAGGAGAAAGGCATAACACTAACACCAGCTCCCAAATCACACAAAGCAGTTTTGACATAATTTCTTTTAATGGAGCAAGGTATAGTTGGTATTCCCGGATCTCCAAGCTTTTTAGGTACTCCATCCTTAAAAGAATAATTAGCAAGCATGGTGGAGATTTCAGCTTCAAGTATCTTTCTTTTATTAGTGATGATGTCTTTCATGTATTTTGCATAGGGGGCCATCTTTAAGATATTAGTTAAACGGGTACGCAAAAAGACTGGCCTAATCATTTCAGCAAAGCGTTCAAATTCTTCATCATCCTTTTTATTAGATGTTTTAGGTGGAAAGGGCATGAGTTTCTGAACCCATGGCTCTCTTTCTTTACCATGTTTTCTTGCCACAAAGTCTCTTTTATCATAACGTTTATTTTTAGGTTGTGGGTTATCAAGATCAACAGCAGGCTCTACTTTAACATCATTATCTGGTTCTTTATCATTGTTAGGTTGAGTATCCTCATGAACATCATCATTCTCATTTTCATTATCACTAGGTGAATGTTCATTACCAGATTGAGTTTCAGCATCAGAAATGGAGACATCATTCTTATCAGGAGGTTTTTGTATCTCAGATTCACTAGAGGTATGCAAAGTCCTATCATTTTTATTTTTCTTTTTCTTTTTGGAAGGACTAGGTGCATCAGTATTAATTCTCTAAGAGTCTTGTTCAATTCTTTTAGGATGACCTTCAGGATAAAGTGGTTCTTGGGTCATTCTACCTCCCCTAGTTACTACTCTAGTAGCAAAATCATTCATATTATTATTCATTTCATCAAGTAATTCTTTTTGAGATTTAGCAACTTATTCTAACTGAGTTTGAACCATATAGGCATGTTTTCCTACACCTCTAACATCATTACTGGTTCTAAATAGCAAGTCACTCAAGCGAGCAATCATATCAGAATTATATTTCAATTGTTTCAGAACATGTGCATTGAAATGATCTTGCTTCATAATATAGTTGTCAAACTCATATAAGCATTGACTAGGATGTTTATTGTAAGGGATATCACCTTCATCAAACTTTAATAAAGAATTTACCTCTACCACCTGTGCTATGGTGAGGTGGTGTGTCAAGGCCATGTATTTCTTCAATAGGTCGTAAATTCTTAACATCCTCAGCTTTAATACCTTTTTCCTTCGTAGATTTCTTTGCCTCTTGCATATCTTCAGGACTGAGAAATAAGATACCCCTCTTCTTCGGAGTGGGTTTAAGTGGTGGTTCAGGAAGATTCCAATCATCATAATTCTTCAATAAGTTATTCAATAGTTCCCCAGCTTGTTCAACAGTTCGTTCCCTGAAAACACAACCGGCACAACTATCTAGGAAGTCCCTAGAAGCATCAGTTAGTCCATTATAGAAGATATCAAGTATTTCATTTTTCTTGAGAGGATGATCAGGCAAAGCATTCAGCAATTGGAGAAGCCTCCCCCAAGCTTGTGGGAGACTCTCTTCTTCAATTTGCACAAAGTTAAATATTTCCTGTAAGCCAGCTTGTTTCTTATGAGCAGGAAAATATTTTTCAGAGAAGTAGTAAATCATATCCTGGGGACTACGCACACAACCAGGAGCAAGAGTATTGTACCATGTCTTAGCATGACCCTTTAATGAGAACGGAAATAATTTGAGAATATAGTAGTAGTGAATCTTCTCATCATGAGCAAAAAGGGTGGCTATATCATTCAGTTTAGTAAGATGTGCCACTACAGTTTTAGTTTCATAGCCATGGAAAGGATCAGATTCAACCAAAGTAATTAACTCTGGGTCGACTGAGAATTCATAATCCTTATTGGTAACAAAGATAGGTGAAGTAGCAAACTTAGGATCACATTTCATTCTAGCATTCAAAGTCTTTTCCTTATACTTGCGCAGCAATTTCTTAAGATCATCTCTATCCTTACAAGAAAGGATTTCTCTAGCTATCTCTCCATCCAACACATAACCTTCAGGTATCTTAGGCATTTCAAATATAGGAGAGCCAGGTCTACTAGGTGTTTCATAGTCATCAGTTTCAAAGGCTTCATCAGTTTCAGCGATCTCATAGTGGCACATTATCATCAAGCATGGTACTAGCATCATCATAAGCATCATTCATAGCAGACGTAGCATCAACAATAACTTGCGACATATCAGGATTACTAGCATGTGGTGGTGTTGCAAACTTACTCATAACAGAAGGTGAATCAAGTGTAGAGCTAGATGGCAGTTCCTTACCTCCCCTCGTCTTAGAGGGAAAAATCTTGGTTTTTGGATCCTTCCGATTCTTCATAGTGATCAATTGATATAAATCCCAAGTGACTCAACAAATATAGCTATGCTCCCCGGCAACGGCGCCAGAAAAAGGTCTTGATAACCCACAAGTATAGGGGATAGCAACAGTTTTCGAGGGTAGAGTATTCAACCCAAATTTATAGATTCGACACAAGGGGAGCCAAAGAATATTTGCGAGTATTAGCAGTTGAGTTGTCAATTCAACCACACCTGGAGATTAAATATCTGCAGTAGAGTGATCAGTAGCATAGTAGTATGATAATTTTGATAGCAGTAGTAAGAGTAACAGTAACGGTAGTAGTGATAGCAATAGTTTTGTAGCAAGTGTAACAGTAGCAGTAGCAATAGTAACTTAGCAAGAACAATATGTGGAAAACTCATAGGCACTGGATCAGTGAACTCGTTGGATGATATGCATCATATAACAGTCATAACCTAGGGCGACACAGAACTAGCTCCAGTTCATAAATGTAATGTAGGCATGTATTCCGTAAATAGTCATACGTGCTTATGGAAAAGAACTTGCATGACATCTTTTGTCCTACCCTCCCGTGGCAGCGGGGTCCATAAGGAAACTAAGGGATATTAAGGCCTCCTTTTAATAGAGAACTGGAACAAAGCATTAACACACGGTGAATACATGAACTCCTCAAACTACGGTCATCACCGGAAAGTATCCCGACTATTGTCACTCCGGGGTTTGCGGATCAGAACACGTAATAGGTGCGTATGACTAGCAAGATCGGATCAAGAACATAAATATAATGGTGATAACATAAACGGTTCAGATCTAAAATCATGGCACTCGGGCCCTAGTGACAAGCATTAAGCATGGCAAAGTCATAGCAACATCAATCTCAGAACATAGTGGATACTAGGGATCAAGCCCTAACAAAACTATCTCGATTAGATGATGAATCTCATCCAACTCCTCACCGACCAGCAAGGCTACGAAGGAATTACTCACTCCCATTGGGGAGCATCATGGAATTGACAATGGAGAAGGGTTGATGATAACGAAGACCGAAGATTCCCCTCTCCGGAGCCCCAAACGGGCTCCAGATCTGGCCTCCCGATGAAGAACAGGAGGTGGCAGCATCTCCGTATCGTAAAACGCGATGAAACTTTCTCTCTGATTTTTTTCTCCAAAAATAGGATTTTATAGCGTCGAATTAGGGTCAGTGGGGCCACAATGTGGGCACAACCCACCAGGGCACGCCGGGGGGGGGGGGGGGGCTGGCGCGCCCTGGTGTCTTGTGCCCAGCCAGGCCCCCCCTCCGGTGGTTCTTGGCTCCAGAATTTTTATTTATTGTAAAATAAATCTCCAAAAAGTTTCGTCCAGTTCCGAGAACTTTTATTTCTGCACAAAAACAACACCATGGTTGTTCTGCTGAAAACATCGTCAGTCCGGGTTAGTTTCATTCAAATCATGCAAATTAGGGTCCAAAACAAGGGCAAAAGTGTGAGGAAAAGTAGATACGACGGAGACGTATCACGGCGTGATAGGAGTTCAATCCTTGGTCGGCGGCGTGAGATAGGAGGATTTCAATCCTCGTGCTCGGCTCCAACGTGATTGGAGCACATCCCTCGTGGTCGAAGGAGGGATAGTGGAGCTCAAACTTTAGGCGGTTGTCCACTAAGCGCTGCTCCTCGACCCTGTTGTCTCACCGTGCCGTGGCTACGCGCTGCTCTATCGGCTGGGTGGAGGTAGCCGTGCAGCTAATTAATTAAGGTTTTCTTTTCATTGAGTGGCTTAATGAAGGTATTAAATTTGTAAGGGTAGTGTTGTACGTGTAAATTGACTGGTCATTAGTTTGTGTCATCCCACTAGATAACAATATGCAGCGCCCTCCGTAAATTTTGAAAATAAAATCTTGTGATTTATTCATGCATCTTTGTGCATCCATTAATCCATTTATATGTTTTTGAATTACCCCTCGTGTGTGTGCAGATGGAACGATCTCAATGGATGAAGGATCAGACAACCTCAAAGTTTATGCATGGCGTGCCGGAGGCGCGGAGTTCATCACTTTGGCTGAATGCACAAAGAGAAGAGTTGGCAAACAAGATTACATCCTGTATCCATGCAAGTATTGTACCAATACAGAGTCACATCCAATTCATGAAGTCGAATACCACTTATACAAGCGGTGATTCATGGATAGATATACATGATGGACTATACATGGTGAAGAGCCAGTCATGGATGAAGGCAACCTGCATGTCGACGAGGTGCCAAACCCCGATCAGAGTCGCATGGATGTTGAATTTAACCTCGGGGCTCAAACGTCAAGCTACAAAGGGAAGAGTGACATCCCAAACCCGTCATAGAAAAACCAAGACTACTATGCAGATGACACCGACCTTGATGATATGCCAGATTTTGCTGCTATGATTGCAGATTTCCAGGGCCAAGAAACATATATAGCTGAGTACAAGGAGCTGCCAACCATTAAGGTGGACTCCAAGAATGATTTGTATCCAGGTTGCAAAAATAAATATTCCAAGTTGAGTGCCACACCAGCGCATCTCAGATTTAAAGCATAAAGCGCTCTATCAAACAATGCCTTCATAGAGTTGCTGGGTCTTTTCAAAGACATTCTTCTAGAAGATAATGTGCTCCCCAAAAGCACGAACAAAGCGAAGAAAGTTGTTTGCCCATTGGATCTTGAAGTCTTGAAGATACACGTTTGTGTGAATGATTGTATGTTGTACCATGGTGACTACAAAGATTTGCATTCATGTCGCATATGCAAGCATCCATGATACACGCACAGGAGAGCAAATGACAAGTACAAAACAGACGAAGAGATCAAGACATGAATTCCGTTCAAGGTTGTTTGGTTCTTGCCTATAATTCCAAGGTTGAAGCGTTTGTTTGCAAACCCTAGAGAGGCAAAGAGGTTGCGGTGGCATCATGATGAGGGAACTGCTGATAAATATATGAGGCACCTGAAAGATGGGGTTCGGTGGGAACAAATCGATGCCAAGTATGACGAATTTGCAAAGGATCCTAGAAATTTAAGGCTAGGGGAGTGTACTGGCGGATTTAATCCATTTGGCGATATGAGCACCTAACACAACACTTGGTCAGTGCTTCTGTGCATATGTAACCTTCCTCCTTGGTTGTTGTCGTGGTTTTGTCAACCCGGCAGATTTCCTCTTAAAAGGACTTAGGTGTGAGGTCATCGCCGCTAAGTGGCGACTCGAAGGGGTTGAGCGGGAAAGAGAGTCGGGTTTACCCAGGTTTGGCCCCTCCGATGGAGGTAATAGCCTACTTCCTGCTTTGTGTGTATTTGATTGATGGATCTCGATTACAAGGGTGTGGAATCGCTAACCTAGCTCTCGAGAGATTGTAACTCGACCTCTCTTCACCCTAGGGACCTTCCTTTATATACAGGTCAAACCCTAGGGTTTACAATAGAGTCCGGGTCATATCATGACCCGTGACCTACAACGTCTCTAACTTGCCTTGTATCTTAAGGAAACTCGGCCAACGACTTTAGCTTTGTGGGCCTTGAGCCGCCGTCTTCAGGTGTTGGGCTGCATGGCGACTCGAGTCAGCCACCGCCTCGTTTGTCTTCATCTTCATGACACGTCCCATCTTGAACTTCACCGTGGAGCTGTCAATATATCAACCCGGCCCAATACGGCGGGTTACACCGTGAAGTTATATCCCCGACATTAGGCCCCAGGTTGATTTGAATTTATTCATGTCAATTTCTCTTCTCTTCCTTTGGCGGCTCATTCTTGGACTTGCGTTTTCCATGAATCTCACAACACCGACTTATAATGTCTTCAGACTTTGTAATTTTTTAGCATCCATCCATTATGACGTCATCCGTTGTCAATTCGGAAAAACAATAATGACATCATGGTGGATCTGGCCAGATCTGTTTATCCCCAAAATTGAGGCATCTTCGTTTCCCAAAAATTACTACATTTCCTCGATTGTCGCGCCTGTCAGTTGCCTCTTCGAGCTCCTTCCGTTTAAATATTTACCAAAGGGCCCCTGATTCACTTTCCACCTTTGCCTCTTCGATTCTTCTTCCTCCTCGAATCCGGAGAACCCTCGTGCTGCCGCCGCTGTTTCTTCATCTCCGGCAACTACTCTCAAGGTCGTTGCGGTATTTCTTCTTCACCAGTCGAACCTCCGCGCGCTTCCGCCGCCGCCGGCTATCACTCAAGTAAGTCATTTTCTTCTAACCTAGATCCATTGTAGCACATTGAAGTTCTTGAGTTCTTCGGTAGCTTTCTCCAGTTCATCACCATCGTTAATTGCGTAAGTAGATCCCGCGGGCGCAATCACCAAAGCAAAACGGTTGAAATACCGATTCCGTTTCGTGTATGTTATGCTTTAATCCTCCTCAGTATTAGATAAACTGTACTGTCATTGCTTCTCTGCTCCTCCGCTAGGGATAGCAAATATTTTCGCTTTTTTGAACTATTCTTAGATCCAAAATTGTTGCGGCTCCGGGAGAAACTTGTTTGTTTTACACTTAGCAAAACTTCAGAAATCGTTGGTCCTTATCACAAGTCGCCCTTACGCCTGCCGGCTCAATAATTGTAACTCGTCATGCGCTAAGCTACTGTATAAAGGCTCCGGCTTTCTACAAGGCAACCTTTCCATTGCAGATAATTAGATCTTGTTATTTGAACCATTTACTTAAGGCGCCCTCTTTTGCTTTATCCAGGCGACTCATTATGTCGGAGTCAAACGCCAGCAACTGGGTGGCCACTCAAGTTTCTGATGTTCACTTGAAAGATTACGAAGAACACGGGTTTCTGCAGCCTCAAAATGTGGTTGGTTGGCGGGTCGTCCTTGGAGAGGAAATCCCAAACCCAGAGGAGGGAGAAGTGGTGATATTCTTGGATCACCTTCAGAGGGGTTTTTCACCTCCCGGGTCAAAATTCTTTCGAGACGTCTTACACTTTTTCCATCTTCATTCTCAAGACCGGGTCCTAACTCCATATCGAACCTTTGCCAGTTCCAAGTATTTTGCGAGGTGTATCTCCAAATGGAACCCACCGTCTCCCTCTTTAGGGAATTCTTCTATTTGAACCGGTAGACAGAGTGTGCGGACGGTCCCGGCTTAGAACTTGCCTGGGTTTCAATCCAGAGGCGGAAAGACGTCCTTTTTCCTGCTGCCACCTTACCAAGCCATCCCAAAGGGTGGAACTAGACTTGGATTTATTGTCGGAATACCGCTCCTGCTGACGAAAATCCCTTGCCAGGTTATAGACCCAACCGCCTACCCATGGATTTTGAACTTCCTGGTTGGGCTCCTCAAGAGGAACGTTCCCAACATGCCCATATTTATCCGAAGTTGAGGGCTCTGCTAGCCAATGGGCTGACTGGGGTCGACTTAACCCGGTGTTGGGTATCTTGGAGGATTCTTCCGTTAAGTCTTCGCAATGGCTTAATGTGTGCTTATTCTGGCGACTTGAATGACGCCCAACGGTACAACAACTTTTCCTTGGAAGCCGACGAAATAAACCGGATTGTGAAGAAATTGCTGGGTGAAAACCAAGAAACTTGTAGCAAGGATGGGTTAAAACCTTTCTGCGCCCTTAACCCGGCTCCCCCGGTACAAAACTTTTAATATCCTAATCCGGCTTTTCGAACAAACTTTGAGCCTTTTGCATGCTTGCTCTGATTGCTTAATTTTGCAGGCTACATCTCCTTTCTGGGGTAGGAAACACAGCAAGACTACGGCTAACAAGCCCAAAGCTGCCCCAAGTAAGAAGAAGAATAAGGCGGCTATTGAAGGGCCGTCTCACATGGACGAAACAACTGCCACTGATACTCGATCAGAGGTAAATTTAATCTTTTGTTTGTGTGTCATTGAATTTATCTAACGCCTCTTCTCCTTAGGGCGATGTCGAAATGAGCCGTGCAGGCGATGTTGAGGTAATTTCCATCTCTTCCGACTCAGAACCTTTGCCCCCATTGAAAACAAGGCGAGTTGTTCGGAAGGTAGGATTCTCTCACCCGGACGCTCATTTGGATGCTCACTTTGTTTTGAAGAAAACTCAGCACCAGTCTAGGCATCAGACCCGAAGTGGGAGTGGTGATCTTGTTGAGGGTTTACCTGACAAATCAGCCACCCGAAAACGACCTGCCAAGGTATTTAACACTCCAATCTTCCAAGGAAGTTTTGTCTTGATGTGTCAATTTTTAATTCCTATGCCTTGGTTTATCAGGAGTCGTCACCTTCATCGGGCGACTCAACTGCATCCAAGCTGGCACCCTTCGTTGTCAATCATGGGTAAATTCCTCTTGTCATTTTGCCTGTTAAAGCAGATTATCATCTCTACTTTGTGCTTCATATTGTACTCTTTAACTTTGCAGGGCCAAAGCCAAGAAAAGGAAAACTGATGGGTCTTCTATTAACCCTGAGGCCCCGGAGCCGGAGATTCCTGATCCGGCGGCTCCTGAAATTCATGTTGATCAACCTGAAGACCCTCAGGAGATCCAAAACGATTTACCTCCTCCATCTGAACTAGCCAGTACTGACGCCATAACTATTGAAACTACATTAGCAGTTAACCTTGACCCGCCCAATCCTTCAGTAACAAACAATGATGCCCCTGAGGTTGTTATTACTGGGACGGGTTATACCGCTCCTGGGATTTCCAGGGTGTTAACAAAGGTTATTGCTAAGGATGAAGCGGTACTGCAAGGAAAAGGGAAGACCAAACTGGAGCTTCCAAATTATGAACATTTTAGTGTTGAAGATCTTCATGCTGCCTATCTGGACCGCCTGGCTACAAGCCGTGAAATGGAAATCGGCCTTGTTAGCATGATGAGGAATAAATACGAGGTATATTCCCCTCTATATGCTTACACCATATATCCCTATGTAGCCCCCAAGGGCCGGCTCATCTCTTTGAGGTGAGTCAGGTCTTTAATTATTTTGAAGAACTTCGACCTGTAGCCCCCAAGGGCCGGCTCATCTCGTTGAGGTGAGTCGGGTCTTTAGTAACTTTGAAGAACTTTGACCTGTAGCCCCCAAGGGTCGGCTCATCTCGTTGAGGTGAGTCGGGTCTTTAGTAACTTTGAAGAACTTCGACCTGTAGCCCCCAAGGGCCGGCTCATCTCTTTGAAGTGAGTCGGGTCTTGTCCGTATCCTTAATGTTGAAAGAACTGATATACATTAGCCCCCAAGTGCCAAATATATTGCTTGCAATTTGCTTGGGACTTGTCATAGATTCATTTACTCTGCAGGAAACTTTAAAGACGGCCGAATCCAGCATAGCCGGCTTGAAGAAAGACCTGGAAAAAGGGCAAAGCTCCAAAGCAGAAGTTGAAGAAAAACTTCGGCTCTCATTGATTGAACTGGAAAACGCCAAGGCGGGCCTTCTGAAGGAGAAGAAATCCTTTGAAGCCGAAAAGGCCACCCTGCTGAAACGTGCCGAGGATGCAGAGGGCCAGCTCAAACCCATCACTTAAGAGTTGTCCGGGTTAAAGCGGCACATTGCCCAGATGACCCAAGCTATTTTCGGTAAGTGTACATAACTTCTTATCTTCTTAAAACATAGATATAAGGCGCCCGACGACTCATGCATTGATTCCATTTTATAGGCCCCCGGACTAGCAGCTTCTATGATAATAGCCTGTTAATGCTTAAGGCTGTTTATTCTCTGACAGAGCAACTCTATGCCGGTAGTCATCTTGCAATCAAGGCAACGATGGGGGATAAGCAGCCTTTAAGGTTTATCAAAAATGTGCTGGAAAGTCTTTCAACCATCCCACAACACATCCCAGAGCTAAAGAGGTCAGCTGCCCGATCTGGTGCGATATATGCGTTTAGCCGGGCTTTAGCCTATGGAGAGGAGCTCGACCCAGCTGAATTAGCCGAAGGCTTCCCCAAGTTCAAAAATGACGGGTCAGAATTTTCTCAAGAAAATTATGCCGCATGTGTCAAAGACGCTCGAATACTGTCCACTCGGTTGGTGTCTGAGATGAAACTGAGGACTTATCAGGCGGCTTATGACGCCAACCACACCCGGATTCCACCACCTGACTTAATATCAAAGAATCTGGCTCCTCAATGGCGTGAGCATATCTTTGCCCCTGAAGTTGACTTGTCTCCTATCTTTGATGATGAGGCCATGTTCCAAGCCTTATCCCACTGCAACTGGGACGCGGATAACCTTTAGGTGAAAGAACCAGAAGACCAAGCAGTGGATATCCCGGAGGCGTCTCATGCGCAAGACTAGCCCGCCGCTGACCCGGATGAGGTGATCGGCGAGTCAATGGCGATGTGATTCTTTCAATCATCACATTGTTAACTTGAAGCCCCCAAGTATGGGTGGAAAAACAATTCGTGGCTTTCTTGAGCTTGTAATAGAGATAGCCGAAAACTGTTGTTGTGCCATCATGCATGTTTGCACCTTTGTCGACGCAAGATACTTATTTTTCTGGGCTTGATCCCCTTTCTGCTATTTCACCGCCCCGTTATTCACATAATACTTCTATTGGTGAGCACTTTTGGTAAGATAGAGTTGGGAAAAATGAGCCGGCAGAAGGTCTTGATCTTATAGATTTTAACAATCCATTTCTCTTTCAACAATGTTGAAGATTTGTATGTCTTGTCATTTGGTCGCTTATGCGAACTCAATTGTTCAACCCGGCCTTTCAAGCGTAAGCCGGTAATAACTTTGAATCTGAAACTTGCTATAATGAACAAAGCCGAATAAGGTAAAATTGTCAATCTGGCTTGATGAGACCTGGCAAAAACTAATATTCAAAATTTAAGGTCCTTTTAGCCTTTTAACCAATAATATAATTTTATGCTGGTTATGCAGCTAATAACCTAGTTATTTCATGTATAAACCGGTAATGAGAATAAGGCGTGCCCAAAACATTTTATGTGATGAATTTCAACACATAGTACTGTTTTAGGAATTGGCTTTCGAAGCTTAGAAATATAAGACAACCCCCTTTTGAAGGCAGCTTTGAAGGTTTTAACCGCACGATCCTGGTTAGTTTAACCGAGATGCTGGTCGGCTAAAAAGGCTTTATAAGAAGTCACAAAATATCTTGTGATATATTCTGATCTGAAATCAGCTTTTCGCATAAGCATGATGTGATGGCGATGCGAAGTATGTAATAACATATGCTCATAATGTCGAGATAACTCGTCGGCTTTTGAAGCTCGACAGGGAAAGACTGGCTTTCGAGGCTCAAGTCTTTCTTCAATGAAGCGGGCATGATAACCATGGTTTATCCTAGCTTTCTGTATGCCGGCTCTCTCATGACTCAAGCCGGTGTTTTAACCTTGACAAGTTCAGGGTCCAAAAATGATTGACTTGTCAAGAGTACACGGGGTCATCTGATCGGAGTCACATCAAGTGTACAGGCAGGTTTAACCATATATGATGTTTTTGCCGAGTAAAGAGGGTGAGAAAGCTAAGCCCGATGGGTTGGAAGCCCC
Source organism: Elymus sibiricus (assembly GCA_039707655.1). Lineage (NCBI taxonomy): Eukaryota > Viridiplantae > Streptophyta > Magnoliopsida > Poales > Poaceae > Elymus > Elymus sibiricus. Next base: position 82,967,599 of record CM077671.1, on the reverse strand, counting down.
CAAATGCCCTTTGTATTGTGGCATTATTTTGTCGGGTCACAAGGGTGAGAAAGCTAAACTCGATGAGTTGGAAGACCCCAGGTGCCCTTTGTTTCGGAAAATAAAGACTCAAGCTCAATTTGTAGGTTGAAACGACAAAATACACCGGCTTTATTAATACTCGAAACATAAGGAAGTATATACAGAATTTTGCAAGGGGGGAAGAAATTACAAAAAAGGAGTCGGCAGAGCTAAGTATAATGAGGCTGCTGGTGTTCCAGGGCCGGCTTGTTTCCCTCTTGGAGATATAAAATTTCTTCTTGAGACCCTCCAAAGCATGAATTTTATTCAGGGATTCAGGTGCTAGTGGTACTGACCGTTATTCAACTGATTGGGATTGCTTTGTAATCCTCCTTGGTTATTATGCTGATTTTCCTGACCAGGATGCTGCCCATTGCCATGATTTCCCTGATGTTGAAAACTAACCCCCGGGCCACCTTGTGACCCGCCAGGTCCGTGTTGACCCGGGTGTCCTCCACCATTACCTCCTGGATTATTCTGGAAAGCTTGGTTACGGAACTCTTGCATGATATAACAATTCTTCCATGAGTGGTGGGCGGCTTATCCTGTGTGATGTGCTTAGGGCAGGGTGCTTTAAGCGCTTCCTCATAATTACGAGGTTTATTCCCATTATAACCCCCTTCGGGGCGACCGTTGCGGAGCTGATTCTTGAAACCTGTGTTTGTATTGGCCACAAAATCTGACCCGCCATCAGGCTGCTTCCTCTTATTATTTTGAGCCCCCTGGTTACCACCGTGACCATGCTGATGTAAGGTAACGCAGAAGAAAACAAAAAATTGCCGACCTACGCACCAGCCCAGGACCACTATGGAGACTGCATACAAGGTTTGATCCTTTTCGTTACCGACTCGTAGCCCAGCGGAAGAAGAGTACGGCGGTGCAGATCCCCGCAGCTAGGATTTACAACCTCCCAACCGCGAGGATGTATACCCTCATCTGCCCCTCGGACAGCCCTCCGGGAGGCGGTCGGACAGTCCCCCGGACGGTGTCGCGGACAGCCCTTCGGGAGGACCTTCGAAACTCGGACGGTCACTCGGACAGCCCTTCGGGAGGACCTTCGAAACTCGGACGGTCACTCGGACAGCCCTTCGGGAGGCACTCTCGAACTAAGACCGAAACAACGATCTCTCTACAGAGTTGCACACATACGGTGTCAACTATCCGGCAGGGCTTCGCCGTCCAGAACTAGTTCCTGCCGGAACCCAGTCAGCCTTTCGGCTCTACGAAACTATTTCGCTGGGAGGGAGAGAGAAGCCAGACAAGTCTATGGCATGTGTATCAGAGCAAGGGAGTCCTTTGGGCAGCCCCCTCACCTCCTATTTATAGGAAAACCAAGGGGTAGTGTGCCTCCACAAATTACCAAAAACCCCCATGCAAAAGGGTTCACATGAGGGTGTTATGGACAAAATGGGGTGCCATGTGGAGGTCCAAGGAGCCCCACCCATCTTGGCCGGCCCCACCCTTGGGGACCCCCCATGAGGGGCTTCCTTGGCCCCCAAGGCCTTCTAGAAGCCTTTTGGGAAATATCCCAAAAGGTGGTTTTCCATAAATATCCAAAAAGCACTTTCACTATTCACGACGACATTTTTCAGCGTCTATTCGAACTGAAAATATTTATGTGGGCTTAGAACATTTCCAGTACCCACTAAAATAATTTTCAATGTGTTCCGGAACAATTCCGGATTAGTGATTTCATCTGCGAAAAGCATCTGAAGTGCTTCCGGCAGCTCCGAAACATTTCCGGTTTTTCTTCCGGAAAATTCCCAGAAGTTTCCAGAATGATTCTGGCACCCTCCAAGAATTATCAGGCATGTGCCAAAACCAATTTGACTTAATGGTATCCCCTGAAACAACTTTTCAGTTTTTCCGAAACTGTTTCGGTGTTCTCTCTGCGGAACTTTTCCGATGTCCGAAACTTTTCCGGTGATTTTCTCTCAGACTCCCTGTCTAGTATTCAGCAGATAGATGACCCTTGAGCGTGTGACCCTATAGGTTTGGTGAAGTATTGACATGACCCGGAACCCCTTCCGATCAATGATCAACATCGGAGCCGTGGACACCCATATTGACCCCTATACCCAGACGAATGAATATTCGAGTGAACCTCCAGTTGCCGTGTGCTATTCCTGTTGCTTCGCAATATGTTACAAATACCCGAGGTGAGACATGTTGGCATCCCCGTGGATCAACAACTTGTCCACTATGCCAGTTACCTCGTTACCGGTATTGTTCTCTTTTCTCGTTACCGTGTTCCGGCATCCCCGTGATCAAATCACAAAGTGTCTGGCCAGACGATGATGGATACCGTAACACCAAGAGGGCCCAGAGATATCTCCCCATCCTCGGAGGAGCAAATCCCAATCTTGAGCTATCAAGTTACTTGCCAAACTTTTCCATGAACCCATAGCCGCCGTAATAGCCACCCATTTACTGTCGGGGATATACCCCGCGGTATGACCCGGGGACAGTTATAAGCTGGCAGACAGTTGTAAGCCGGCAGACAGTTGTAAGCCGGCAGATAGTTATAACCCGGCAGACAGTTATGACCCGGCAGACAGTTATGACCCGTCAGACAGTTATGACCCGGCAGACAGTTAAGTCCTGGAGACGAGTCCCTGAAGATGAGTCTTGAAGATAAGCCCGGTTGTAAGCCGCCCGTCGGAGATAAAAAGCCCGGGACTCAGAAGCTCATGAGGAGAAGCCCGCGATGGGAAGTCATAATAAGTTAAGTCTCAATCCGACTTAGACTCTACATGTAAACCGCCCCTTCAGCTTATATAAGGAGGGGCGGGTCACCCCAAGAGGGTCAGGTTTTTAGACGTCTCAATAGACAGGTCTTACATAGACAAGTCAGATAGACAAATTAGAGACACTCGAGATTAGAGGTAGCAATTCAGCACCCTTGTAACCGAGATCGTCATCATCATCAATACAAGACAAGCAGGACGTAGGCTTTTAATTACCTCCATCGGAGGGGCCGAACCTGGGTAAACTCGCGTCTCTCGATTCCGATCAACCCCTCTCAAGCCGCCACATAGTTGCGGTGGCCTCACACCTAAGTCCGTTAACCCGGACATCTTGCCGTGACAAAACCATGACAGTTGGCGCCCACCGTGGGGCATACGCACGGTGGTGTTGAGTTCTTGGAGGGATCTCTCCGAGGGATCGAGAAGTTCGCAATTTTTTCGGATAAAAAAGAGTCATTGCAGGAGGATTTACATTGTCTCGAAGGCGGGTAGTCAAATCTAATACCCGTCCGAGGTTCAAGAGAAAATTAGGGTTACGATTTGTTCGTTGCCGCGAGTCGCCAACGCGATTCGTCGAGATCAACAGAAGCGGTTCCGACGCAGTCAAACATCAGGTGCTTATTGCTTATGATGGAACAAGTCCCGAAGCCACATCAGGATCGTGCTGCTACTGTTACATCCCATCAAACCAACAATAGTACGAAGCATCATGACTTGATCAAATCCAACTACGACCCGGAGGACTCGGCCCGAGCCGGATGCTACTTTGCTAGCTCTGCTCCACCGCCGTGGTCGGCCGTAGCGGCTGCGCCTCGCCAACGCGCCTCTTCTGCCGGGCCTCGAGGCCGCACTGCCGTTTCCAAGCCGGCCTTCACCTCGCCTCAAGCTGCCATCGGGCTTTAAGACGCCACTGAGCTCACCTCCGCCTTGCGACCACGGGTTCGCCAGCGCGTCAGTCCGCCTCTGCCACGGCGCCGCCGCAAGCCCGTCGCATGGCGAGCCTCCATTTGTCTCGGAGCCGCTGACACGCATCACCTCCGCTAGGAGTTCGCCGGCGAGTCGCCGGTGTGCCTCTTCGTTCTGCTAAAGCCGGAGCTGCCTCCGAGCCATCCAAATCCGAGGTAATTGAAGACAGCGAACACGCATCACAACTCAGCGATCAGGACAGATGCTTGCGGCTGCGTGAGGTCTCTAGATTGAAAACCACACACACACGGATTAAGGATCGACAATGCTATGAATTGAAAACCAGATCTCGATGGATTTTTTTTGGCTCCCCCACGTGAAAATCAAAGCCCGGTGGATTCACCACAGAGCCGCCGTGACCAAGTCAGCTCATCGATGACCCGCTGCTTTTGAGCTGCCTTTGCTTCATTGAGCTGGCCTCGTTGTCACTCTGGGCCGCCCTGGCTGCGAGCCGCCGCTTCCCATGGCGATCCGGCCGGCCACCATGGCTCGCCCCCAGCTCCTTGCCCCGCCGCTGTTTGCGCGGCCTCGCCAAGTCGCCGACTGTTTCCAAGGTGTCTCCGTGTTGCTTCCTCCGCGCCTCGAGTCGGCCGAATCCGCTGACGGGGCCTTCGTCAAGCTGTTGTGTCGCCGGCGCCTCTCTACCGCCTCGCCCTCTGCCTTCAGCAAGCCGCCGCCCGCCGGATTTCGCCGCCTCTGTGACCAGGGCCTCTGCTGCGAGTCGCCGGGTGTCTCCACCGGCCTCTGCCTCGAGCCATCGCTCTAAGTGCCTTCGCATTGAGCCGCCTTCACTCATCCTCGCTCCGAGCTACCTCGGCCTTGTGGGGATTCTGCTGAGAGCCGCCGTCGCACTTCCCCCGGGCCGTCCGGTTCACCACAACGGCCACAACCCTGTCTTCGCCAGCCGCCGCCCCGTGTACCTCGCGCCGGCTCGCACCTCTAAGCGACCGTGGTCGGCCGCCCCCTCTTCTGCGCGCGATTCCTCGGCCTCCCGCTGCCTGCCGCTGATGGATTTGCCTCGCCGGGTGTGCATCTGCAGCAGCGCTGAGCCGCCCGACGCCTCCGTCCACGCCGCGCCAGGCTCTTGCGCCGGACGCCCTCTTCCACCTGGCCGTGCTACCGTGCTGCTCCTCCCTTCGCGGTGAGCCGCCTCCACGCGCCCGCGATGGCTGCTCCGCCGCCCGCTCGCCGGCACGGCGCCTGCCTACTTACCCACCAGCTCCACCTTCGTTGGCTTCCGAGCCCCTTCGTTGAGCTCCTGTCGCCTCGCCAAGCCACCTCTGCCCCCGGCCTGCGCACGCCCCGCCGGCTCACCTCCAGGTTTTTCCGGCCGGCGGCTCTGCCGCTGCACGCCCGCCGGCTCGCCTATCGCCTCGGCCGGGTAGTGCTGCTCCCAACTGCTGCGGTTGTTTGTCGACGCGGAAAAAGCAGTGAGAGCCGGCTAGGAAAAGAAAGAGAACTGGCTGCCCAAAAGAAAAAGTGTGGCCGGCTCTTAAAAAAATGCAGCTTCTGCGGTCAAAGAACATCCGGCGAGACGTTCGGTCGTTCAGATAAAACAGGACAATTATTCAAATGACATTATACCACGGAGGTGGAGCGCACACTAGCATTGTTCTATACTGGTGTTCATCCGTGTCGTGTCGCTCAATGGACGCGCGTGAGTCGCCGCCCCCGCGGCCCGGTCTACGTCAACTCGCCGGTACCGCGTGCGATCACCCGTTAGTATGAGCCGCCCAATGGACGCGGCAAGCCGCTGTAGCCGCGGCATGGTTTTCGTCAACAACGCCACGGCCGATTCACCGTCCGCACTGGCTTACAACGCCGCGGCCAATTCTCCAGCCTGCGCGACCGAGACGGCGTACAAAGGCCGCGACAGACTCTCGTGTCCGTGACAAGTCGCCGGTGCGGTGCTCGCCTATATGAGCCGCCCAACAGACGCGCCTTCAGCACATTCAAGTGTTTCCAGTATCAGCTATATGCCGGTTTATGCCACGGTCAAGTATGGAGAATCTCAAGCCAACTCTTCGAGTCGACTTAAGACTCGGGGGCTACAGACATGGCTCGACACATTTGGTCGTTTTCAACGAGAACCCCGGGGCATTGCAAGGAAGTTAACCCAATCCCAGGGGCTACTACATTATTGGCGGAAGAATTAAAAGTTGCCCAAAAGGACGAGCCGCCATGATGCACCGTTTAAACATGGGTGCCCTGATTCATTGGATCATCATAAAATCACTTGGAGTTTCTGCCGTTTCTTCAAAAAGATCGTGCAAAGGTGGATACTTCCACATGGTCATTTGGGGGCTTCCAACCCACCGGGTTTAGCTTACACACCCTCTTGATCGGCTCTTCAGCCAAAAACAGTAGCATCGTATGGCGGCTTACAGTACGGCGGCTTACAAGTTGGCGGTCCACAAGACGGCGGCATACAAGATGGTGCAAAAGTTGACTCCATCAACAAGGTCACTTGGGGGCTTCCAACCCATCGGGTTTAGCTTACACACCCTCTTGATCGGCTCTTCAGCCACCGTAAGGCGGGTTGTATACCCAAACGTTGACTCTGTCAACAAGGTCATTTGGGGGCTTCCAACCCACCGGGTTTAGCTTACACACCCTCTTGATCGGCTTTTCAGCCACCGCAAGTTGGAGTTAAACCTGCCTGTATGCTGTTGCTGCTCCGCTAGGTGACCCGCCGAACTCTTATTAGTTAATCTCGCCTAGAGACCCTGAGCTGTTCAAAGTATTTGACAGTCACTCTCACTAGAGACCCTGTACTGATCAAGGTTAAACCGGCAGATCTTGTCACGTGAGGGCCGGCTTACAGAAAGCGAGGATAAACTCACCCATCTGCTGCCGACTCTCCGCTATGTGGCCCGTTCGTACTCTTAAACAGTTACTCTTTTAAAGACCCTGCACTGTTTAAGGTTCAAACGACGGATTTATGTCACGTGAGAGGTAGTTTATGGGCCCTGGGGGCATGACCCGCCGTTTGCCGCGTCTCTCTCTGGTTCGCTACGCTCTTATCAGTTAATCTCGCCTAGAGACCCTGAGCCGCTCAAAGGAGTTGACGGTCACTCTCACTAGAGACCCTGTACTGTTAAGAGTTCAAGCGGCGAGTCCACCCAGAAGAACCGGCATATGAGTTTTCGAAAAACAAAAAAGGAAGAAAAAGCAAGAACATCATACATTGCATTACATCATCATTGCATCATCTTACTATGCATCATATATGCATGGATATCCTAGTCTACATTGCAGGAACCGGTTTTTTCAAATCGGGTTATATTATTCAATTCTTAAATAGCCAACATGGCTGGATTTTTCATTATGGTTGTCATAACCAGCATTGGATGATTGAGGTTTTCAAAGCCCTTTCAGAGTAATGGCTATTATTCCTTCATCCCAAAAATACCAGCTTACAGCAAGGAGCATGGTTCAACATTGATATGCAAGGTTTTCAGCAAACATCATCTGGACAGTGGACAAAATTTTATTCTACAATGGAAGGAATAGTCCCGAATCGTTGCAGGCATACGACCGGCACTTGGGGGCTACATTATTCAAGTCCTGTTTATATCAAGTATGCAAGTCCCATGTCACTGCAAGCATGCACCACGGCACTTGGGGGCTAATGCAAGCTGTTTTTCAACTCATCACATTATCAACGAACCCGGTTATCACAGGGAGATGAGCCCGCCTTTCTATCTTTTTCTAAGTCCCAGCCCAGTATTGTCTTACTGAGCCGGCCCTTGGGGGCTACACATTCCTCCTCAAGTCTATATGATCAGATCTATAAAAAAAGTTCCTGCTCATTATTGCATAATGACCCGGCCCTTGGGGGCTACACTGGCTGAAGTTTTATGAGCATAAGACATTTACAAGTCCCAGGTTGCTGCAGGCAAGACTACCCAGTACTTGGGGGCTACAGGTAATATGGATATGAGGAAGATATGTCTTCAAATTCTCAGTTATGAGGGAACCAGACGAATTTATCAAACCAGGGCAGTTGATAATAAGGGTTATTTTTTCTACAAGGAGTCAGCGTTAGTGTATTGATATGACAGAGTTTCAGAATTTTCAGGAGCTGGTCAACTGGTATTTTTTAGTGAACCGGTCCCTTTTACATATTCTTATTTCAGGAGGTTACCATGAATAAATTCAAGCTAACCTGGGGGCTAATGTCGGGGATATACCCCGCGGTATGACCCGGGGACAGTTATAAGCCGGCAGACACTTGTAAGCCGGCAGACAGTTGTAACCCGGCAGACAGTTATAACCCGGCAGACAGTTATGACCCGGCAGACAGTTATGACCCGGCAGACAGTTATGACCCGTCAGACAGTTATGACCCGGCAGACAGTTAAGTCCTGGAGACGAGTCCCTGAAGATGAGTCTTGAAGATAAGCCCGGTTGTAAGCCGCCCGTCGGAGATAAGAAGCCCGGGACTCAGAATCCCATGAGGAGAAGCCCGCGATGGGAAGTCATAATAAGTTAAGTCTCAATCCGACTTAGACTCTACATGTAAACCGCCCCTTCAGCTTATATAAGGAGGGGCGGGTCACCCCAAGAGGGTCAGGTTTTTAGACGTCTCAATAGACAGGTCTTAGATAGACAAGTCAGATAGACAAATTAGAGACACTCGAGATTAGAGGTAGCAATTCAGCACCCTTGTAACCGAGATCGTCATCATCATCAATACAAGACAAGCAGGACGTAGGCTTTTACCTCCATCGGAGGGGCCGAACCTGGGTAAACTCGTGTCTCTCGATTCCGATCAACCCCTCTCAAGCCGCCACATAGTTGCGGTGGACTCACACCTAAGTCCGTTAACCCGGACATCTTGCCGTGACAAGACCACGACATTTACGGATGATGTTTAACAAACCCCAAAGTTCATGAAGCAAGCATGAAGAAACTCGATACTCTCATGGTCTAAGGAATCATGCAAACGTTAACCATCTCTGTGTTATTAACCAATTAACTTGTGACGAATGTATCTCATAGCATAACATCAATTCGGGTCGATTCTACACAAATGTTCTTCTAACATTGTGCCCTCAAAGTTGCTGGCATAGACATGCCCATGATCAGGAAAACAAAACCATCATGCAACACTTGAGCTAGTCTTAGAAGCCAGACTAGGAATACATTTTACCGTTTATTATTCCACACGTGCATATGAGTCTTCCTCCGAGCCTCGTGGTTATTGTAGACTCGAGAACCATAGCAGTTATAGCATGGAACATAAACCTGATTATGAACAGGGAGATAATCAATAACATTTATTATTGCCTCTAGGGCATATCTCCTACAGACTCCCACTTTCACTAGAGTCAATAATCTAGTTAATGCTAATGCACTTTACACCTGTGGCACACTGGTGTAAAATATGCTTCACATGTGGTATAGCCTGATGTCCAACGGATCTGACGACTTCAGCTCCGTGTGTAACTTTGCATATCCTTGCATTTTCACGCTTTCACAAAATTCATATTTTGTGTGGACTTGGCTTTGCATATGTGTGAATCATTGGTCGAAACCTGATTCCTCAGACTGAGCTATGGAGCAACTATCTGCAATAGTGTCCCATAGACCAAAGCCATCTTGGAACCATACTAAGTTCATGAATGAACTATATGATTCAACAACTTCTTTGTCGCTTCTGAAGCGTCAACATACTTAGCCTTTGTTATAGAATTCGCCACAGTATCTTGTTTGGAACAATTTCCAACTACCGTGCCACCATGTTGTGTATTACACAAAAACCCTTAACTTAAATCGAAAATTGCATGGAGCATTGATGAAGACTGTATCGATGTAATTACTTACAACGAGCACTTCATAATCTCTGCTTGCGAGAAAACATGTCATCAGTACTGCTCTAGTACTCAATGACATCTTTCACTGTTGTCCCAGAATCAATACTTTGATCACTTTGGTATCTATACTCGCAACAACTTTGGAGTATTGGACATATCTGGTTGTTTTTACATACCATGGAATACATGATTAATCCAAACACAAGAGTGTGTGGAATCACCATCATGTATTTTGCTCATTAGTGTTTTGGGACACCGAGTCTTGCAAAAACTCTTTCCATGTGACTTCGGCAAGAATCACTCCTTGACGTTTTTCAATGCTAAAAGGTTTTAGCATTTTGTCAATATGTATCTTTGCTCAGCCCCATTAGGTAAATCTATCTCCATAGATCATCATGCCTAATATCAAGGCTATTTAGCCCAAGTACTTCCTCGAAAAAACTATTTTCAAATGAAGTCCTAATTCGTGTCAAGAAATTTATTTCCAATTAACAATGTGTCAAGCACACAAGGTTTTTAGAAATATTATTATGCTCCCACTTATTTTCTTGAATTACAAGCATCTTCGTTACCCATTGATGAAGTCAAAAACCCTTTTCGACCATTTCATCAAAACATGAAGATTCCAACTCCATTTTGCTCTCTTCTGTCTATTGCTGGAACTCTGAAGTTTGCATACTTACTAGCATCCTCTGGACTGACAAAATACCTTGGACTGTAACACATGCAAGTCCTTGGTTATATTTCCATCAGATGGAAATCCTTTCGTCATCCATGTTTCATATCTCATGATTGAAATATGTTTTAATTGCTAGTTCAACCCGAACCGACTTTAAGCATCGCTACGGTGAAACAACCTCATCGTAGTCAACTCCTTGAACTTGTTATTTCAACAAGTCGAGCTTTATGGATAAAACATTTTTATCCGTATCAGTTTTTAGTTCCATAAATATTCGTTAGACTCTAAGCCTTCCGAAAGGTGTATCAAGATTTTAATCTTGAAACATTTATATGGAAACTATCTCGGATTGTATTGGCATTTAGACAATTCCGGAGTCAGGGCCCATCACCGCTTCCTTGTGTATCGTAGGTATACTGTTGTCCAACAACAATATCTTGTTTGCGCACCTGAGAGGTTTGCACGAGCCTTGCCTATGTGGTTCAGCTGCAAGTTCGACCGAAGTCCATACATCTCATGTAGAGGCTTCCGTATCAGTCGCAATAGGAAACTCTGGAATCACTTCCAAGGTTCCTTTCCTTTGATCTAATGACGAAGATACTGGTTATCTCGTCGAGTTGCACTGTCCTCCCACTCACCTTTTGCAAGAACTATTCTCATTAAAAGCATACCATTTTGTGGCAAAATCCTTTGCCTCGGTATAGTGGTGGGGGAATACCCAATGACTTGGGATAACCTACAAAGTAGCACTTGTCTGATTTGGAATAGGTTTGTAACCTTTTACACAAGCCCCATATTCCAAATGTTAAGAAAAGATAAAACATGGTTGGGCGTACCGTACCATGGCGTCATTTCAACAGACCTGATGGAGCTCTTTTCAGTGTAAAAGCCGCAGTCTCTAAAGCATCACTCTTTAAAAGGGATAATGGCAAATTTATTTATGTCATCTTTGATCTTACCATGTCATAAATGGTTTGATTACATCTTCACGGACTTTCCACTTGCAGTGGTGTTCCAGGAGGTGCAAGTTATGAAACCCCTTTCATAACTCATCAGACATTCGCTAAACTTGTAACTCAAATATTCCTTTTCTGCAATCGAATTATAGAAACATAATTTTCTTGTTACAACAACTTCTACTTCATTTTTGAAAACCTTTCGAATGATTTCAAAAGATCCAGACTTACGTCTCATCAAGTAAATATCCATATATCTACTTGAGTCATTTCTGAGGAGAGATTAAATCCACTACTTGCAACAACATTTATTGAACTACACACATAAAAAATCTATGATCACCAATAAGTTTGTTGCTCGTTCCTTATGGACTGTGAATGGTATTTCAGTCACTTCACTTTTCGGAGGAAAGTTGCAAGTGTCAGATGATTCAAAATCAAACGACTTCAAAATCCATCATAATGGAATTTTCCATGCGGGTTTCTCCAATGTGACCAAATGCAGTGCCACACATATGTGGTATTCTTCTAGTCTTGTGACATTTAGCGTCAGTGTTATGGATGTATCATATTACCATCAATATTCACAACATACATCCCATCCTGGATGGAAGCATGGCCCTTCATGTTATTCATAACACCGAACATCAAAAGTTCTCTTATGAATAACCTTCTTGCAAGATACCTTATGCAAAGGGCTAGAGTATATGAAACTCTAAAATGAATTATGAAAGTAAACCCAGAGGTAATGTATTATTATCAATATTCATAACACACGTCTCATTCATAATGAAAGTATGGCCCTTATGTTATTCATAACACCGAACATCAAAAGTTCTCTTATGAACAACCTTCTTGCAAGATACCTTATGCAAAGGGCTAGTGTATATGAAACTCTAAAATGAATTATGAAAGTAAATACATAGGTAATACACCGATGGAAGGTATAGTAACTTTTACTATGTTTCCAACGCGTATCAAAAACCTCATCCCTGGCTAGTCTTTCAGGTCATAGTAGTTCTTACATCGAGTTGCAACAGAATGTAATCGAGCGGGTATCTTTGTGATCAACTCACAATACCCAAGAATTAGTGATTAACATGTTTAACCATAATTCCCAAGAACCATATCTTTGACCAGCCTTCTATACATCAAAAACTTGTATGACATTCATACATGAGCTGGATATTCCAGTCTTCTCTCTTTTTGCCTTTATACTTCTAACAGTTTAACTTTTAGTATTTCTCCTACTCTCAGAAGAAGCACCCAACTTAAGAGTGGCATTAGCCTCGGACTTCCTAGGCGTGAAAGTTTCACTAACACCCTTCGGACGCTTCCTTTCTCTTTAAGTTGTTGTTTTATTCACCTTTCATCATATGACAGGCGTTCTTCCGGATCCCTCTCTAATCAGTCCAATGTATAGTAAACACTTTACTAATGTTTTGCAAACAAACATTGCTTTGGATATCTCATATCTTTTAGCATTTGTCTGTCTCTGAAAATGATTTTCAGATTCCATGAATATCACATAACTATCCAAACTTTCGAAGTTCAGGTCTCATGGAAGCAAACATATTTCACTTGACCGTAACGAAATTTTAGCTTTTGGATCGAAGGACGAGAGTCATATCATCCATAGCATTAGCGGGAGAATACCGAAAGTATGCGATAGGACAAAGTCCTTCTCGGCACTGTAGAGGACAATCCTCATATTACGTTACCAACCGTAAAGTTTTAACCAGATATTTAACAGCTATTCAATTTTAATAGGGAAGGTGGAAACGCGAGCCATTCTTCTACAACTATTATGCAAACCACACTTAGACAAAGTTCATAATTAATTGCACCGAGAATTAAACAAGTTAATTCTACAGTGCGCTCCCACTCAAATCAATATCTCTCATAACTGATTGTGAGTGATTCAAGATCCGTATTTCAATTCGACGTCATTGACGGGTTCATCACTGATGACGTGAATTTCAATCGGTAGGCCAACTTGCCAATCACATCTCTATGTGACTCTTGTCCATCTTTCTATGCACGTGTTCCAAGCTCAGGACTGTCATGCCTGAACATCAAGACAACCAAGTGATCACGCAGTGAGGTCTGACCTTCACCCGCCTTGCACCTCTCTAATCGTTCGTGCTCATGTGTACATGGCGCACCCCGAAAAGATACTTGTTGTAGACGGTGCTACACTTGGGAGAACACTAACTACTTGATATATTTAGGTGAGAGATCACCCTAATAAAAAGTGACTACCGCGCAATCAAGAAGGGTGCATCATAAGGGATAAACATCTCAGGCAATTCATTATTAGCATGACATGGTATAGCCCCTTCTGACGGAGAAGTCTTGCATTTCTTCGTCTTCGGCATTCGCATCAGTGTTCACCTTCGCGAAGATTGCCACCACCTTGTCGATGCACCAGATTATATTGCTATCTCTATAGCTAATAAAATAAGTGCATTACTTAAGGTTGACACGCAGGTCATTAAAGTGACAATCATATGGCTCCAGCCATCATGCCGAATCATGACACGCAGGTCATGTTAATCAATTTACATCATATAGTAATCTCATACATAATCAAATTAATATGAGCACTGCTATACCACATCACATGCACATGCAAACCCTCCTACAAAACCAAGTTAGACGCCTCTAATCGGTCCATGCAAAAACTTGTTTTACGTGGCTTCTAAGGTTTCGAACCAAACCGAAGCTAGCAACGTCCATCATCAAGTATGATAATTCAAGTCGCTAGATTAACTTCATGGGGTGTATGAAACACGAGATAATAAAATCTCGAGCCCCATACTGAACTTCGTCATATGCATGACCCCGTGCAGATCATATCTGCATTGCCCTTTCGTCTGTGAAATTTCATCTTTCTTTTTAACTACGGTGGAATTCAATGAACTGTTAGCACTTCGTTGATCAATCAGGATCGCGGATTGCCAGAACATTGAAACTCCACCATGCTGTTATCAAGATCATAAATATGCAAATTCCAGGGAAGCAACAAGAACATCGGGTAACAGATTTCATCTGCTACCCGCACAAATAATTTTCAGTAATAGAACTCATCTACTACCTAATTATATTGTGCAACACCCATACATCTCTATGTATTCTAGATCGCAACCTGCATCTACGCATAGCACGGCTCTTGATGCCACTGTAAGGTAATGCAGCAGAAAACAAAAAATTTCTGACCTACGCACCAGCCCAGGACCACTATGGAGACTGCATACAAGGTTTGATCCTTTTCGTTACCGACTCGTAGCGCAGCGGAAGAAGAGTCGATGACGATCGGCGGTGCAGATCCCCACAGCTAGGATTTACAACCTCCCAACCGCGAGGATGTATACCCTCATCTGCCCCTCGGACAGTCCTCCGGGAGGCGGTCGGACAGTCCCCCGGACGGTGTCGCGGACAGCCCTTCGGGAGGACCTTCGAAACTCGGACGGTCACTTGGACAGCCCTTCGGGAGGCACTCTCGAACTAAGACCGAAACAACGATCTCTCTACAGAGTTGCACACATACAGTGTCAACTATCCGGCAGGGCTTCGCCGTCCAGAACTAGTTCCTGCCGGAACCCAGACAGCCTTTCGGCTCTACAAAACTATTTCGCTGGGAGGGAGAGAGAAGCCAGACAAGTCTATGGCATGTGTATCAAAGCAAGGGAGTCCTTTGGGCAGCCCCCTCACCTCCTATTTATAGGAAAACCAAGGGGCAGTGTGCCTCCACAAATTACCAAAAATCCCCATGCAAAAGGGTTCACATGAGGGTGTTATGGACAAAATGGGGTGCCATGTGGAGGTCCAAGGAGCCCCACCCATCTTGGCCGGCCACACCCTTGGGGGCCCCCCATGAGGGGCTTCCTTGGCCCCCAAGGCCTTCTAGAAGCCTTTTGGGAAATATCCCAAAAGGTGGTTTTCCATAAATATCCAAAAAGCACTTTGACTATTCACGACGACATTTTTCAGCGTCTGTTCGAACTGAAAATATTTATGTGGGCTTAGAACATTTCCAGTACCCACTAAAATAATTTTCAATGCGTTTCGGAACAATTCCAGATTAGTGATTTTCATCTGCGAAAAGCATCTGAAGTGGTTCCGGCAGCTCCGGAACATTTCCGGTTTTTCTTCCGGAAAATTCCCAGAAGTTTCCTGAATGATTCTGGCACCCTCCAAGAGTTATCTGGCATGTGCCAAAACCAATTTGACTTAATGGTATCCCCTGAAACAACTTTTCAGTTTTTCCGAAACCGTTCCGGTGTTCTCTCTGCGGAACTTTTCCGCTGGCCGAAACTTTTCCGGTGATTTTCTCTCAGACTCCTTGTCTAGTATTCAGCAGATAGATGACCCTTAAGCATGTGACCCTATAGGTTCGGTGAAGTATAGACATGACCTGGAACCCCTTCCGATCAATGATCAACATCGGAGCTGTGGACACCCATATTGACCCCTATACCCACACGAATGAATATTCGAGTGAACCTCCAGTTGCCGTGTGCTATTCCTGTTGCTTCGCGATATGTTACAAATACCCGAGGTGAGACATGTTGGCATCCCCATGGATCAACAACTTGTCCACTATGCCAGTTACCTCGTTACCGGTATTGTTCTCTTTTCTCGTTACCGTGTTCCGGCATCCCCGTGATCAAATCACAAAGTGTCTGGCCAGACGATGATGGATACCGTAACACCAAGAGAGCCCAGAGATATCTCTCCATCGTCGGAGGAGCAAATCCCAATCTTGAGCTATCAAGTTACTTGACATACTTTTCCATGAACCCGTAAGCCGCCGTAATAGCCACCCATTTACGGATGACGTTTAACAAACCCCAAAGTTCATGAAGCAAGCATGAAGAAACTCGATACTCTCATGGTCTAAGGAATCATGCAAACGTTAACCATCTCTGTGTTATTGACCAATTAACTTGTGACGAATGTATCTCATAGCATAACATCAATTCGGGTCGATTCTACAGAAATGTTCTTCTAACATTGTGCCCTCAAAGTTGCTGGCATAGACATGCCCATGATCAGGAAAACAGAACCATCATGCAACACTTGAGCTAGTCTTAGAGGCCAGACTAGGAATACATTTTACTGTTTATTATTCCACACGTGCATATGAGTCTTCCTCCGAGCCTCGTGGTTATTATAGACTCGAGAACCATAGCAGTTATAGCATGGAACATAAACCTAATTATGAACAGGGAGATAATCAATAACATTTATTATTGCCTCTAGGGCATATCTCCTATAGCTGACCTTTCCCTCCTTCAGCCTTTTTGCCTTTGGTGGTCTTGTCCTCATCTGAGCCGAGATCCTTCGTGCTATCTGACTCGGCATATCTGGTGAGGACGTCCATCAAGTCGCCCATGTCTTGTACTTTTCGCTTGAGCCGTCCGAGGTTCTGAACCAAAGGCTGGAAGTGACAGTTCTTTTCCAATATTAGGACTGCTTGAGCCGCCATGATGCTGTCTGATGAGTGGATGATTTACGCGACCCGGCGAGTCCAATGGTGGGCCGACTCGTCCACTCGTTGAACATAATGCTGTAGGTCTACTATTGTCATAGGCTTCTTGCAGGTTCCTTGGAAATTCTTGATGAACCGCTCTTTCAGTTCGGCCCATGTGTTGATGGAGTTAGGCGGCAAATTTTTTAGCCACATCCGAGCCGGTCCTTCCAACATCGTGGTTAAGTACTTGGCACACACAGCATCACTGACATCCAGCATATCCATTGCCAACTCATAACTCTCAATCCAAGATGCCGGCTCAAGATCTGTTGTGTAATTTGGCACCTTGCGAGGCCCCTTGAAGTCTTTGGGCATGCGCTCGGCACGGAGTGACGGGGATAAGCATGGTATACCAATTTTTCTATGGACCCAGCCCCCAAACTCGCCAGTTGAGGGTGAAACTGTTGAATCGCCCATGCCGCCGCTTCCGCTTCTGCTTGTCGTGCGCCTCTCTCTGCATCAACAACTGCCTGGGCGTCTGACGGCATGGGACGGTTTGGGGATACCTGAGGCTGTTGCCTCCGCCCACTGCTGGAAACGGCCGGGGACTCCACATGGCGGCCCTTGCTAGCGTAGGGAGTGGAATGCATCCGATCCCAGCTGTATGAGTACTATGCCTGTTGTACCACAGCTGTTTTCAGCATCTCAATAGCGTTTCTAGCCACAACCTCAATGGGGGAGTTTCCATTAATGGCCAGTGCTTCCAAATTCCAGGTTGCTACTAGCATGTTGTCCACAGGATTGGAAAAGTGGCCCCGTGGAGTCTGGAATCTCCGGGGCAGGGAGCAAGCCGGCGGGGGTTGAGCCGGTTCCTCTTGTCGATTTCCACTTTGTCGAATAGTTCCCGGTGTCGGTTGTGGGGTATTAAAAAGCTACTGTGGCTCAAGGTTCGGAGGCAGCCCACGGTGGCGCCACCTCTCGTAAACCGCCTCCGACGCATCCCTCTGAACTCCTAAGCGCCAGGCCTCAGCCTTGAGGCATTCCGTCTCTTGATGTATGCGAGCCTGCAACTCCGCCATTCGCGTGTTTTCAACGTCGATCTCCTTCTGCACCTCAACTATTTGGCTGTGCTGCTTGGTTAGCTCCACATTGTGCTCTTCCTAATTTTCTACATTAATTGGGGTATCCACGAGTTTTGCCATCTCGGCCATGAAATCGGACATGGCTTGAGCCGACGTTTTGGTTGACCCGCCAGAACCCCCAGCTGCAGTTGGATCTGGAACCGTTGTAGCTCCTGCCATGTAAACGACGACTTGGCGTGGCGAATCATTGTGTTCCCCAGGGGCCTCAGTTTCCAACGAGCCCCCAAGTCCACCACCATAAAGAGGACAGATCGATTCCGCATCTCCTGTGGATGACTCGCCGTCCGAGTTGATGAGGGCGTTCTCGCTGGAAGCCGGCTCATCCGAAAGGCTGATTCCTTGCGTGAAGCCGACGAAGACATGACGAAGGCCGCCCTGGTGTTGACTAGTTTGGGCGCTCCGAGTCGGCTCGTCGATGTTGATGTTGATGTCCGACTCGGAGGTCTCTGTCGGTGCGCTAGTACAGGGGTACCCAGTGCCCCTGACTTATGCATAGGCGGTAGAAGCAAAAACCTGGCCAACAATCAAGACGAGACTCCAGCAAGCTCAATGCGGCAGCCCAAGCCTGGACTGCGATGCGCCAAGCACGTCCCCGACGCTTGCCGGGGACCAAGATGTGCACACCTCCCTGAAGACCCGGCAAGCCACTCCTCGGCAGGCGTGAGCCATCCGGCCACCGCTCCACCGCATCGCTACGCCTATCACTTATCGATGTGGTGTCGAGCCCTCAGGCGGCTAATCAGCTCTCGCTAAGCACGTGGCGACACATTGGGAGGCAAGTTACGCTCGATTGACACCCGCCCTGCAGTGTGTCAAGATCTTAAGCAACGACCGGCCAAGCGGTGGCAAGAGCTTGCCGGGGATGCACCCCCAAGTGCCACCTAGGCAGGTAATCATGGCATTTTGTCCTAAATGCTAGAGTTAGGTATGATAGCTCTGGTTAGCTATCTAATCGATAGATAATGTCTGTTTTGCCATTGTGGTAACCCCTTGCACTATAAAAGGAGGCCCAAGGCAACCTAGCTCATGCTCTCCGCTCTTCGTGCAATGTGACCCCCTTGCCGAACCACAAGGGACCCCTGGTCCCATAGGTGATCGTGAGCATCCGTGCCCCGACATCTTTGGCGCGCCAGGTAGGGGGTGTGCATCATTTGCGCGAACCAGAGTTCATGAACGGCGAATCGGTCTACATCATCATCTTCTTCAACAATGGCTCCGAAGAAGAAATCCAGCACGGCCGCGCATCCCTCCACTTCGAAGGCTCCCTCGCATGCGGTCGCCGGCGCTGTAGGCGCTGCAGCGGCCGCGGGCGAGGCGGGCATCATGGACGACGCGGTCGGCGCAGGAGGTGCCCCCGTCCAGCCCTTCGTGGCCGGAGATGGAGCAGGAGGCGTCAGAGAGGAGCAACTATAACAACAACATGGCGAGCTCGGCCTCGACGCCATGGGCGGAGGGAACATCCGTTCATCACCTCCCCGCCCCGCGGATGGCCGAGGCCGCCGCAGCGGCGCCCAGTCCGGTGCGAGCCGTGACCTTCCGTCCGCACCCGTCGCCAACGAGATTGTTGGGCGTGCACCTCGTGCGGAGCGAGACGGGGCGCCCAGCGGAACCGCAGCCCCGCGGGATTGGCTCGCTGCCCACCAGAAAGCTCCAGCGAGTGGCGCACGACATCAAGGACGCGGCGACGCTTCTCTTGGTCCTACCAAGAGTCGAGCAACGTCACGGTCCGCCTCTTTCGCCATGCTGGGCACCACAGAGGAGGCCATGGCACGGGTGTCGGTGTCAAATCCAGCATATCTCGTAGTAGGGGTCCTAAGCTAGGCGTCTTGGAGCGATGGTAACATGGACACAGGATTTTACCCAGGTTCGGGCTCTCTTGAAGAGATAATACCCTACGTCCTGCTTTTGATTGTATTGATATGGGGGATAGTACAGAGTACATGTATCTACCACGAGATTATGAGATGTAATATAATGATCTATTAACTAGCCTGGCCTCGGTTTATATATGCACCGTAGGCCTAGGGTTTAGAGGAGTCCTTGTCTTGTGCGCCAAGTCTTGTGGAATCCTCCTTGTATTCGGCATGGGCTGCCCGAAGTGGCCCATTAGTGAATCATCATGGGGGTCCTCGGTCCGACCCACTGGTCGGGAGACGACGTGGTGAGTACCCCCTAGTCCAGGACACCGTCAGTAGCCCCCTGAACCGGTCTTCAAGTTGTGGACGCTCCTCGGTTCTTCCGAATAATTCTTCGTCTTCGATCGTCGGTCTTGAAAACTGGTTCAACAAATCTTCCCATGTCCGATCTTGAGGATCGCCGAGCCGAATCCGAAGACTTTGCATGTCGGGCATCCGAGGAGCCCCTTTTAAGTTATCGGCCTTTATCAATGCCTTGTAATTTTTTACGCCACACCCGGGGTTTGAAGTGTTTCCCGTGCGGCAGCGTCCTCTTGCGTCCGAGCTCCAACGCCGAACTACATCCGAGGCGTCTTTTCATGGCCGAGCTCCAACACTGTTCGGCATTCAAGGTATCCTCTTGCGTTCGAGCTCCAACGCCGGACTACATCCGAGGTGTCTTTTTATGGCCGAGCTCCAACACTGTACGGCATTCAAGGTATCCTCTTGCGTCCGAGCTCCAATGCCGGACTGCATCCGAGGTGTCTTTTTATGGCCGAGCTCCAACACTGTTCGGCATTCAAGGTGTCATAGATCACATTGGTCTCCGAAAATTTGAAGGAGTCCATCCGAGCTTAAATACCGGAATTAGTCTTGTATGGAGCCAGCCATTCGCATCCGAACTTCATGCTGGACTGCTTCCGAGGTGTTTTGCGCAACCGAGCTCCAACGCTGGTCGGCATCCGAAGTGTCATATATTACTTCGGTCTTTGAAAAGGTTGAACGAGTTCAGCCGAGCTTACTACCGGCAATGCCCTCTATTGAGCCAATCACCTGCATCCGAGCATTACACCGGACTGCTTCAGAAATAGTACACCACCTCAGTAGCGGGCTGATTTTTTGTGGAAATTATTTCCAATCGTTGCAATTTATTCTCTGCCGAGATATATAGCCAGTAGCCCTCAAGGTGCGTGTCGGTCTAAAACCCGGGATGCACCTGAAGGAAAAAAAAAACAATAATCAGAATAAGACCACTGATCCTAGTAGCCCCTGAGACTTAGGTCGATTTGCAAAATCGGCCTGAGGATCAAGTTCTTGCTCAACGACATACGTTAGGGATAGAAACATGGTACATAGTAGTTTCCGAGACTCGGGTTGGGTGCGGCCGACCAACCTGAGGATCGAATCTCCTCGGAAACCGTATTGCACTTTGAATTTACTGCATTGAATAGGCAATGCAGTAGCCCCCGAGCCTTCATTTGGGCATGGGTGGTCGAATTAAGGATCGATATTTGTTTGACACAAACTTTGTTAAGTTTGACACAATTTATGTGTAATGACTCTATGTATCCAAGTACTTTATATCATTAATGCTCGGATCCGCGTTGTACAAGACTTTGTTGACCGACCATCGGCTTCAACCTCCTTGGCTAGTAGCCGAGGAGTGTTTGTCCTACTTATAAAGCCTTTATAAGGGCAAAGGTTTACGGCAAACAAGGCAATCCGGTCATATGGTTTTATAAACAAAGGTATGCGGAGAGATATGTTATATATTATTATTTAATGTAAGAAACATCTTCTGGGAAAATAGTTCATTTATAAGCTCCTTTTCCCAGGATATCATGTTGACCATGATCGTGAAACCTCAATTCCGATCAATGTGGGAGGAAAATATTGAGGATTTAGTTCGAAAAATGTTCCCGAACTCTGTGGTCTTTAATGAACCGAAATTTTCAGTTCCGTCGTTGCCGACAAATTATATTCTTAAGATGGCTAGCTTTCGGCTTCACCCAGTCTGAGGTACTAACCCGGATGACCCGGAAGTAACAACCACAGAGGTGTTCCCTTTACCCCCTAGCCGAACAATCGGGAACGTAGTGGGTAAGCACGGGAGCCAGGCAACCCAGCTTGGCCAAAATCTTAAGTCAAATTGATGCATACTTATGGCTTTATAACGATGATTACGGAAGGCAGCACTTGCATATTGAATATAAATGCTTTTATGCTATATGCTATTTTGACTCCTTTGTGACCGTTTATCATTTGAGAGTGGCCCATCGTCGGCTTCTACCCCTTTGTAGATGCTACGCAGGGTGTTTCCGTAGTAACAAGACAACCCTTAGCCGACGTCTCAGTGCCCGGAGGCAGTTGTGTTAGTGGAAACGAAGCAATCAGATATCTTGGCTTTATAACTTTCACTTGGTCATGGGAGCTTAAAGTTTGGGAAGCCAGTTACTAGCCCCCGGTTAGTGTTCGGCGTCAGCCGAGGTCAAGTCGTTAACACTCCGGCCAATTTTTATGAAAGGCCCATTATTTAATACGGTCATCGGATTGCCGACCAGTTTATTCTTATTGTCACAGTCAGTTTTCGGCTTTCTCCACTAAGGTACTTGACCAGTTAACCCGGAAGTGCAATCGCAGTGGTTCTCCCTTTGCGCTCCTAGCCGAACAAAGCAGAACGTAGGAGGCAAGCACAGGAGCTGGGCAACCCAACTATTGACCAAAGACACAATTCGAAACTGGTGCATATAAAGCAAAATTCGAGAACATTTTGCCGAGGACTCCTCGGAGTGCCTTGGCTTTTGGTGGGTTCGGCTCTAGTCGCAGCCCCCCGTTGATACTGCCGATGCTTTAAAAGTGTTCTGCGAGAGTTATGCTCGGAAAAAACAAAAGTTTATGCAAAAAACTTTATGTTTAGATAAAAGAAAATTGTGCCAATCCGAAACTGGTCTTAAAATTAATATGTGCTTCGGTCGTGCTTTAACATGATACATCCGATCTCCGGCCTCCAAGCGGGCTAGCCTTTGGCTTCAACCTCCATATCCCGAAGGCGGAGTGTTTCTCCAAGACCTGTTTAGCGAACTAAACTCGAGCGGCTTTAGAAAGAAACCAGGCTATCCGGCTATTGACCACACACTAGTGTCGGAAAAAGGAGTAGTAGAAAAAGACTTTGCAATGACCAAGAAGAAAACACATTTATTATAAAACAGCTCATACAAATTTAAGAGCCCCCAAGTGACTTGGGTAAAAGAATTTTATGTATAATGATTGTATGTACCGAAGTACTTATATCATATATGTGTTCGCCTGAACTTTAAACGCGTCTTAACCGACCGTCGGCTTCTCCCTCTTCGGCCAAGGGCCGAAAAGTGTTATCTACTACGCCATCCGAGGATATCGGAGGTGTTTAGAATAACCAGGCAATCAGGCCATTAGGCTATAACAGACAAAACGCGTCCAGGGAACTTATGCTATATTACTATTTAATGTAAGAAGCATCTTCAAAGAAAATAGTTCCGCCAACGGTTCCTTTCTTTGGGTTCTCATGATTACCATGAGGGGTGTGCAATAGATTTATGTATGCTTGTCTTCCGTCGTGTGCCGACCATAGTTGAAAACAATAAGAGCGCTAGCTTTCGGCTTCACCCGTCTGAGGTACGAGTTCGGATGACCCGATCGTAACAATCACAGAGGTGCTCCCTTTACTCCCTAGCCGAACAATCGGGAACGTAGGGGTAAGCACAGGAGCCAGGCAACCTAGCTTTGCGGAACACTTAAGTCAACATGATGCATATTTTGACATAATACATGAGCAAGGAAAGAAGCTGTACAATAATAATCACATGCAAAGAGAAAATGTTTCATAAAGGAATCCCCCAAGTAAACGGGGTATTTGAATTTGTTTGCAACAAACAAAGTTTTGACAAAGAAAGTTTTTCACAAACAACTTTTTGTCAGAAAAGTATAACGCTTGGTCGAACCGAAAAAAATTAGAAAGCTGAAAATATTTTAACATGAAAGCGACTTAGCTGGTTAATGTGCTCGGTGTCGATGACGCGATCCGGGCTTGTGGCGGGACGAGGACGCCCATCGAACTTTTGACAGATCCGATATGGTGCATAGTCTTTGGCATGACCGAGGTCCCAGCCCCCAAGCTCGAGATGACCGAGCGAGGAGCTCGGCATTCCGAAGTAGTGACACGGCTCGGCCTATGTGGTGAGGCGAAGCCCCCGATCCAGCCGAGGTAGCGGAGTAGGTCGGCAAGGTGACGCCGAACTGACCGCGCGACGCAGCCGAAGCCGATTACCTGCACACATAAAATAGTGCGAGCAAGAGATAATAATAACAATAAAAAAATGCATAATTAATTTATACGAATAGAATAAATAAAGAAATATGGCCTGAGCGCCGAGGACGGTTGGACGAAGTTTCCAACGCGTAAGTCGGCTGGTGACGCCGAAGTCCCCGAAGTAGGTTGATAAAAAGATGGCGAAGCCCCTGTCTCATAGAGGTGACAGAGTAGGTCGGTAAGGTGACACTGGAGCCCCCATGCCAAACGAGATGTTGAAGCGGGTCGGCGTGGTGGATATCGGCTTCAATAAGCGACGGCGCGGCTATGCCGATGCAGGTCAAAATTTGTGACATGGTCAAGGCCAGCGTTATGAAGTGACCGCGTGGCAATGCTGACGCACGTGACCCATGCAATCCGTGGGGCAACGACGTTGTCTTGACGATTATTGTGGAGAGTAGTGCCGAACTCTTGGTTGGCTCACCGAACTGATGATCCGAAGTGATAGTCGTTGGCTCGATAAAGCGATGGCGCAGTCGATGCTGCGCCGGTCGGCAGCCGTGGAGCAACGTGTTCGTGCTGGTTTGAGATCGGCACGACGATGAATATTACCTCGAAAAAGGCTTAAAATTTGTAGGCACGTGTTTGAGAACAAAACACAATACCCTACGAAAAAAGTTCCTTCGAAAAGGACGTCCGATAATTCGTTCATGAAAAAAGATGAACTTGAGTCGGATTCGTTTTCGCGCAGGAAACAGATCCGAAAATTGATGTACTAATCGGACGTTTCCCGGAGTTTGAACGGTCGGATCGAGCTGAAATTTTGAGGGGTGGTCGGTATGGGAATTCCTCCGCCGATGAACGGTTGGATCTTCCAAACGACGTCCGAGCTAACTGCTGGACTCCACGCCCTAAACTCGTCCAGATTCCCGTTCAGATTCGATAGGGCTCTGGTAAATCAGAGATTGCCGGAGATTCCTCCATCGGAACGCGATGAAATTTTACAGGGTTGTTGTGGGTTAAATTCCGCACAATTCGACCAAAGCAATCATCAAAGTAACGCTCGAGGAGGCAGGGATGGCGAGCATGAGTTTGCTGTCCCGAAAAAGTGCACGATCGCCCGGGGGCAATGTTGACGTTGAGCCCCCGTGCTCCATGGACGATTCCTCCATGATCTCGGCTGAGATCGGAGTTGATGATGACGAAGAACCCCATCCGATCTTGACAATCTTACATGGAGCATAGTCCTCGGCCTGGCCGAGGTGACCAGTCAAGTCGGTGACAAAGATGCCGACGTTGCGACGAAGCTCGGTCCCGACGCGTGGATCGCGGTGGAGCCGATCTGAATTCCCATCGCACCGCAGCGACTACCCAGTAGGCTCTCAATGAAAGAACCAATGTCGGTGTCAAATCCGGCATATCTCGTAGTAGGGGTCCTAAGTTAGGCGTCTAGGAGCGATGGTAACATGGACACAGGATTTTACCCAGGTTCGGGCTCTCTTGAAGAGATAATACCCTACGTCCTGCTTTTGATTGTATTGATATGGGGGATAGTACAGAGTACATGTATCTACCACGAGATTATGAGATGTAATATAATGATCTATTGACTAGCCTGACCTCGGTTTATATATGCACCGTAGGCCTAGGGTTTAGAGGAGTCCTTGTCTTGTGCGCCAAGTCTTGTGGAATCCTCCTTGTATTCGTCATGGGCTGCCCGAAGTGGCCCATTAGTGAATCATCATGGGGTTCCTCGGTCCGACCCACTGGTCGGGAGACGACGTGGTGAGTACCCCCTAGTCCAGGACACCGTCAACGGGTTCAGATGCTTCTCAACTTCATGCCAGCGGCTGATAAGATGGATGAATGGAGAGCCACCATTCAGAGTTTGATCTCTTTCGTTGAAGCCAACAAGACCCAGCATGCGGAGCCATCGCGACGTACGCGAACAGCAGCGGCGGCCAGGGGCGGCGAGCGCGTCGAAGGGGCCACCCCAACGGTGCAATCCCCTCCGCGACAACAGGCCCAGAGGCAGCCGCAACAAGATTCACATGCTGATGACCGCGACGAGGCGTCCATAGTCTCGTCTGGCCCGCACGACCGCCAGGATCAACGGCGTGTCCTTGAAGACCGGCGGAAGGAAGACGTGCGCATCACCATCGAGCGACGCCGGGAAGCACACCATCAATCCGACAAGCGCAACGGTCCAGACGTCGGCGACCCCGCGCCCAGTGTTGGCAGGTACCTTCCTTACGAGGTTGGTTGCCCTGCCTTCACTAGCGAGCTGCGACGGGTCCGCTGGCCGTCGACCCGAGCTTTCAAGCCTGAGCTACCGGAGAAATACGACGGGAACCTGAACCCTGCAGAGTTCTTGGGCATTTACACGATAGTTGTTCAAGCTGCGGGAGGAAGAGATGAGAAGGTGCTCGCTAACTATTTTCCTTTGATGCTCAAGCCAAATGTGAGATCATGGCTGATGCACCTGCCGGAGAATTCCATTTCGTCTTGGGCTGATCTATGCAGCGAGTTCGTTGGCGCCTTCACCAGTGGTCATCAAGAACTAGGCTAGCCCAGCGACCTCCAAGTCCTCCCGCAAAAAGAGGGAGAAACCTTGAGAAAATATATCCAGAGATTCAGCTGAGTGCACCGCAACATCCCAGAGATCCACCCCGCAGCGGTGATTGCCGCGTTCCACTCGAACGTGCGCAACAGAAGGATGCGAGCCAAGATGAATGTCAAGCTCCCCAAGACTGTCAATGAGCTTTACACCTTGGCGAATAAGTGTGCTCGAGCTGAAGAAGGAAGGCGACTTCCCGGAGAGGAGGCGGGCTTCAAAGTGGACTCTGATGATGACGACGATGCCCCCGACCCGAAGGGAAGGAATAGGAAACGCAACAAGAAGCGTAAGGGAAAAGCAGTATTGGCTGTCGAGAGCTCCGGAGACCTCAAAACAGGCAAGAAGCCGAAAGCCGAAACCCTCGGCAAGGGAGCTGCCGCGTGCGCTGATTGCCGGGAGGCTGCTGCCGCTGAGAAGACCGGGAAGTCCGACGGGCCGTACTACAAAATTCACCGCACCAAGGGCCATGATCTCCAAGAATGCCGACAGGTCGAGCAACTTGTGAGAAACAGAGGGCCGAGTACGAGAAACATGACAAGGAAAAAGGCCAGGACGGCGCTGCCGGGAAAGGCCGTGGCGGCAGAGGAGGTCGCTACGGCAAAACCCTGCAGCAAAAGGAAAAACCCGCCAGAGGCCGAGAGAAGAAGGAAACATATGATATGAGTGAAGATGAGGATGATGATGAGGATTCCAGTGACAGGGAGTTCTAGAAAGCAACCGAAGCCATGTGCGTTGACGGGGGTGCATCCTTGCACTCCTCTCGCCGCCAGCTCAAGCAGTGGGCACGCGAGGTCAATGCTGTGGAACCAACTGCAGAATCTAGGAAGCCACTCAGGTGGTCCCGCACGCCTATCATCTTTGACGAAGAGGATCAGCCTGACCGTACCACTACGGTTGGGTGTTTGCCATTGTTGGTTTCCCCGACAATCCGCAACCTCAAGGTGTCTAAGATGTTAGTTGACGGTGGGGCCGGATTGAACCTTATCTCTCCTAGAGTGGCTGAGAAACTGCACATCCTTGTTGAAGAGCTCGAAGCCACGGGTACGTTCCAAGGAATCAATCCCGGCAGGAGCCGACCCAAGGGAAAGATCACTCTGCCTGTGACATTTGACGGGGAGTTGAACCTCCGAACAGAGAGGATAGTGTTTGACATCGCCGAAATCCCACTGCCTTACAACGGAATCCTCGGTCGCCCAGTTCTGGCAAAGTTCATGGAGGCATCCCACTATGCCTACAATACCTTGAAGATTCCAGGGCCCATCGGGGTCATTTCCATCCCGTCCGACAAGAAGAACACAGTTATCTGCGTGGACCAGATGTATCGCGATGCGGTAGCAGCTGATGCCACAGAAATCCCAGCTCCCGCCGAGGGCACAGAGAAAATGAAGAAGACTGGCAAGAACACCGGCAAGGACTCCGGGAAGCGTGCCTCTTCGGAGTGCGCTGCACCTGACGATGACCTACCGGAGAGTTCCGCTAGCAGAAGACCAGAGTCACCTATCCTGAGACGAAGAAAGTCCTGGAAAGGGAGGATGGCACTGGTGGTACCTTCACCATCAGTGCTACCCTTACTGACAAATAGGAAAGCGCGCTCGTTACCTTCCTGCGGGAGAATGTCGATGTGTTTTCCTGGCAACCATCTGACATCCCCAGTGTTCCCATGGAGGTAATTGAGCACCACCTTGCTGTCTGCCCTCATGCCCGACCCGTCAAGCAAAAGGTTAGGAAACAGGCCTTGGAGCGGCATCAGTTCATTGCCGAGGAAATCAAGAAGCTTGAAGCAGCTGGTTTGGTCAGAGGGGTGCTGCATCCAACCTGGTTGGCAAACCCGGTGGTGGTACGAAAGGCAAATGGGAAATGGAGGCTTTGCATAGACTTCACTGACTTGAACAAGGCTTGCCCGAAGGACCCTTTCCCCTTGCCGCGTATAGATCAAATTGTTGATTCCACCTCCGGATGTGACTTGCTCTCCTTTTTGGATGCCTACTCCGGCTACCACCAGATATTTATGAACAAGGAAGATGAACAGAAGACCGCATTTATAACTCCCTGTGGCACGTACTGCTTTGTACGTATGTCCTTTGGGTTAAAGAGTGCTGGTTCGACCTTCGCCAGGGCTGTTCAAATCGGTTTTGGACCTCAGTTGCACAGAAATGTGGAAGCCTACATGGATGGCATCGTGGTCAAAACCAAGGATGAAGCCACTCTCATACAAGATCTAGAGGAAACTTTTGTAAACTTGCGCAAGATCAACCTGAAGCTCAACCCTGAAAAGTGTGTGTTCGGTGTCCCATCCGGCAAGCTGGTTGGGTTCTTCGTATCTCAGCGAGGAATAGAAGCCAATCCCGACAAGATCAAGGCGATCGAGCAGATACAGGCACCCAAGACCATCAAAGATATCAGACGCCTGACCGGATGTGTTGCCGCGTTGAGTAGGTTCATCTCCAAGTCCGCTGAGCGTGCCTTGCCGTTCTTCAAAATCCTGAAGAAGGCTGGCCCGATGAAGTGGCAGATGCAGTGCTGCAAGACCTAAAGAAATACCTCTCCTCTGCTCCCACCTTGGTCGCTCCTAAACCGCAAGAGCCGTTGCTGCTATATTTAGCGGCAACGAATCAAGTGGTTAGTGCAGCGCTGGTGGCGCAGCGGGGGGTGGATGAAGATTCAGCAGCCGCTGCTGATGCTGCCGAGAGCAAGAAAGAAACATCCATGGCAGAGCTCGACACAAATCAAGGGGGATCTCAGCAAATGGTTGATAGTGAATCCAAAGAAGTGGCAAAGAAGAAAATGGTGCAGCGGACCGTGTACTTTGTCAGTTCCCTATTACAGGGGGCTAGGTCAAGGTACTCCGGAGTACAAAAGTTGATCTTCGGCCCCATCATGGCCTCGAGGAAGCTGTGCCACTACTTCCAAGCCCATGAGATAGCAGTTGTCACCCGTTTCCCGTTGCAACTTATACTGAGGAACCCGAAGCCACTGCCAGGATAGTTGAATGGGCACTGGAATTATGAAGCTTCGGATTAAAGTATGAGAGCACTTCCACTATTCAAAGCAGGGAGTTGGCGGAGTTTATTGTAGAGTGGACACCCACGCCAGATGATGAAGCTCCGGAGACAATCCTCCCCGGCAAAGAGGCACCAAAGGATTGGATCATGTACTTTGACGGTGCTTTCTCACACCAAGGCGCTGGAGCAGGCGTGCTCCTCACCGCCCCGACCGGAGAGCACCTCAAGTATGTCGTCCAGATGCACATTCCCTGGGAGGATGCCACCAACAACACCGCTGAGTACGAGGGGCTCCTTGCCGGACTTAGAATCGCGGTGGAGTTGGGAATAAAGAGGCTGATCGTCCGAGGGGATTCTCAACTTGTGGTAAAGAAAGTCAACAAGGATTACCAGAGCCCGCTGATGGAAGCCTACGTGGAAGAAGTGAGGAAATTGGAGGAGCACTTCGATGGGCTGCAAACAGAGTATATGCCACGAGCAGAAAACATCATTGCTAACCATCTATCGAAGTGCACTGTGCAGAAGCTTCCTGTGGAACCAGGAACCTTTGCTCTCCGCCTCACCCAACCATCGGTGTCCCCATCAGCGATGTCCAAGAAGAGAAGAAAGTTGAACTCTGGCAAGCATTTCTCGGCAGAGCTTCCCAAAGCCGCTGGTAGAAAGGCTGCCGGGAAAAATCCCATTCCGGTTGACGAGCAGCTCCCTCCCACAGGACCTCAGGGTCTAGCGGTTGAGACAAGCGCTCCCGGAGACGAGGAGATGCCTTTAGTCCTTGTTGTCGAGCCACAGGCTCCAACCTGGGCGCAGCATATAGTCCATTTCCTTCAAACAGGTGAACTCCCCGAAAAGCAAGAGGAAGCCGAAAGAGTAGCCCGTCGGTCAAGTATGTACTAGTTTGTCGATGACACCCTATACAGAAGGCGGCCGAACGGTGTGAAATTGAGGTGTATCTGCCGGGAGGATGGACTAAAGCTGTTGGCGGAGATTCATGGAGGAGTATGTGGTTCCCACATTGGATTAAGGGCCCTTGCCGAGAAAGCTTTCCGACGGGGTTTCTATTGGCCCACTGCCCTCCAGGACGCTACTGAGCTGGTCACAAATGTGAAGCCTGCCAATTCCATTCCAAAAACATCCATCAACCAGCGCAAGCCCTGCAAACAATCCCTCTATCCTGGCCATTCTAGGTCTGGGGGCTCGATATCCTGGGCCCCTTCCCCCGTGCTGTCGGGGGCTTCGAGTTCCTGTTCGTGCCAACCGACAAGTTCACAAAATGGCCTGATGTGGAACCAGTGAGAAAGGTGACCGCACAAGCAGCTATCATGGTCATGAAAGGACTGGTGTGCCGCTTTGGAGTGCCTAATAGAGTGATCACCGAAAACGGCACCCAGTTCACGAGCCGCACCTTCATGCAATATATCCAAAACCTTGGAAGCAAGGTCTCCTTCGCCTCTGTTGCTCACCCGAGGAGCAACGGGCAAGTAGAGAGGATGAATGCTGAAGTGTTGCGAGGAGTAAATACAAGGACTTTCGATAAGCCACGGAAGAGCGGCAGGCGCTGGATAGATGAGCTGCCGGTGGTTCTTTGGTCCCTCAGAACGACACCAAATCAAGCTACCAGCCAGACGCCCTTCTCCCTAGTGTACGGAGCGGAAGCAGTGCTCCCCACGGAACTCATATATGGGTCACCTCGAGTGCTTGCCTACGATGAAGTAGAGCAACAGCAGCTACGGCATGACGATGCCACGCTCCTCGAGGAAGACCGTCTCCGGGCTGCTGTGCGTGCCGCACGCTACCAGCAGGCTCTGCGCCGCTACCATAGCCGCAGAGTTCACGCCCGGAGCCTTGAGGAAGGCGACCTTGTCCTTCGGCGTGTACAGTCCACTAAGGGTACAAACAAGTTGACACCGTGGTGGGAAGGCCCTTACCGGGTAGTACGAGTCACCAGACCTGGCGCAGTCCGTCTGGAGACCGAAGATGGCACCAAGGTGCAGAACTCATGGAACATTGAGCATCTTCGTAAGTTCTACCCGTAAGGCGCGGCTGCCGGGCTCAGTCCCCGGCAGCCACCTTTTGTACAAGCCTTGCCGATGTTGCATGTAACCCTTTGTACAAAGCCAGTCGCAGACCCTGTGCAACAATAATAAAGCTAGGCATTGCATCATATCATCATCCTTACATGCTCATTACGCATTTTTTATGACTGCGATGTTAGCACTTTTAAGTTATAAATATTTGCTAGAATGCTTGACGAAACCATAATCTTTGTTACTGTCTCACCCTACATGTTTTACCGTCGAGAAAACGGGGAAGGGAAACAAAGAAACAAGGATGGCGGCCCATCACGCTCGAAAAGAAGATACTACCTGGAAAAGATAAGTATATCAAATATTTCCAGTTCAGTACTTCTCATTTTCTCAAGGAAACCCTTAGTATCTTCCTTACTACGGGATGTGGAGTCATCCACGTGGTGAAAACCCTTGTCGGGACGAGCCGTCCCCCTGTCCTTGCTTATAGGGGTGACAGCGCCGACACCGACAAGGAGCTCTGCCGCGGAACAACGCCAACCTGTTGCCGGGGGGCTCATTCCCCCACTTCGGCACTCGTGGTTTGAATGACGACCCGGCAAGTATCTCCGTGCGGCAGAGACAAAACATACCAACGCAGTACAAATAAGAAAAGGAAAAGGATAGTACTTGCGAGAAGAAAATGGCGCTTTATTCTCATTCATTTTCGATACAAAATGGGTAGAGATTACATTATGATTCGTTAAAACTTGGCAAGCGCCTACATCTTTTGACATGAAAAAAGATAAGTGCCCCGTAATCCCTTTCTTGTCCCTCTCCTCTTAGGGATTAGGTAGAGAAGGAGAAGAGGGCAAAAGGAGCGCTTAGCCGGGATTCGACGCTTCCCAGCCAGGACCAGAGGAACACGACCAGCGGAAGGACCCCGCCCCCAGGCAGGGCGGACGAAGCTGATGGAGCAGACAAAACCGACAAGGGGTGTCGTGGTTTTGTCACGGCAAGATGTCCTCGTGAGAGAACTTAGGTGTGAGGCCTTCGTAACTATGTGGCGGCTTGAGAGGGGTTGGTCGAAATCGAGAGACGCGAGTTTACCCAGGTTCGGCCCCTCCGATGGAGGTAAAAGCCTACGTCCTGCTTGTGTCTATATTGATGATGAGGATGATCTCGATTACAAGGGTGCGGGATCGCTACCTCTAACCTCGAGAGCCTCTAATCTGTCTATCTCTAATCACTTGAAGTTGTCCCTCTAGGGGTGCTCTACCCCTCCTTATATAACTTGAAGGGGTAGGTTTACATGTAGAGTCCTACTAGGACTAGGATTATGACTAGTCTCTCTTGAGTCCTAATCCGGGTCTTGCTTCTCTTGTAAGGGAATCCTTCCTCTTCTTTGGGCCTTCTCTGTAAGCCGCCTGCGCCGGCTTACACGCTGGGCCTTGGGCCTGGTCGTCCTGTGACCCAGTAATAGAGGTGACCTATGAGCCGCCATACGATGGGCCGGGTCATGCCTCCTGCCGGGTCATAGCTCCTGCCGGGTCATAGCTCCTGCCGGGTCACCAATGAGTCGCCAAGCTAGGCTGGCAATAGTGAGTCGCCGAGTCCCCGCCGGGTCATCCTTCAGGCCGGGTTATACCGCGGGGTAATATCCCCGACATTAGCCCCCAGGTTAGCTTGAATTTATTCATGGTAAGCTCCTGAAATAAGGATAAATATGTTAAGGGACCAGCTTGCTCAACTGGCCGGCTTAATGAAGTAGGTCCTTGAAAATCCGGGTTTCTTCTTCATATGATCGAGCCGTCTTCTCAATCGTCTTGCTTATCAGTGTCCTTTGAAGTAGAATATTGGGAATACAACACCCATATGCCATTGAGTCGGCCTCCAATACTCTTCAACTTGTAAAGCCGGGTTGCTCATATAAACTCTGCCGGGTTATGATCTTTTGATAATGCCGGGTCATGATTGTTGGTGACACCGGGTCAAACAACTAGACTCCAGCTGACTTGATAAAAATATTGGGATGAAAATCCATCTGATGTGGTTCTGGTCTTTTAATACTTCGACTAAAATAAGAATCTGTTGAGCCGGTCTCACTCACAATTGACATCTTGAAAACTCTCTTCAATTTTTTTGATACATGCATATTACCTGTAGCCCCCAAGCTCCAAGTTTATCCATGATGACTTGGTGCTTTGCAATAATATCTTTGATTGTGTAGCCCCCAAGTGCCGGGTTGTCTTGCCTGCAGCAGCCTGGGACTTGTAACTGTCTTATACCTCATGAAGCTTCAGGTGGTGTAGCCCCCAAGGGCCGGCTCATCAGTATGTGATGGGCCGGGTCTTCAATTTGAACCTCATAATCTGTTAAACAGCTGAATATTGTAGCCCCCAAGTGCCGGGTTAGTAAGAAGTACTGGGCTGGGACTTAGAAAAATACAGAAAGGCTGGCTCATCTCCTTGAGACAACAGGATCTGTTGACCATGTAATGATTTGAAAAGCAACTTGCATTAGCCCCCAAGTGCCGGGTCATTTGCCTGCAGCGACTCGGGACTGTGTGAGAATAATATAACCCATCATAATTTGTTGAATGAATCCTTGACCGTGGTTGTAACCAGGTATTTTGTCGAATATCCTGGAATAATGCCTTTACCCTTGAAAATGAAAATCCCTGCTCGTGGTTGCGGTGCAACCCGGCAAATATATGTCTGAGAAATCCATGAGTGTTGTAGTATACTACAGAGCACAGGTTGAAGAAATCCAAGAGTCGGTCAATTAAATGACACGGCATTATATCTGATAGGGCGACTCTTCAAGAATAATCAATTTTCCAAGTTGGCTTGAAAAACCCCAATCATTTAATACTGGTTATGATAAACCATGATGAAGATCCAGCCATGTTGGCTATTAAAGATCTATTGTTCTTGCAGAGGTTACGATGTAACCCGGTTTGGTGACCGGCTTTCCGCAGCATAAACGAATATGGATATGCATGTATGATGATGCATGACATGATGACGCAATGCAGGATGATGTAATGCAAGATGCAATGTATGACTCAAGCTGCTTTGTATGGCCATAACCATCTTTCTTCACACTTAATGGCGGCTTATCTTAGGAGACAAGACCTGCAAAAACAACAAGACAGAGTATATTCTGTATCGTTTTGAGGGCGGCTTGAGAAGCACAACCCAAAGATGTTAAATCTTTGATGACCTTGCTTTTTCTTCCTTTTTTGTTTTTCGAAAACTCATATGCCGGTTCTTCTGGGTGGACTCGCTACTTGAACTCTTAACAGTACAGGGTCTCTAGTGAGAGTGACCGTCATTTGCTTTGAGCAGCTCAGGGTCTCTAGGCGAGATTAACTGATAAGAGCGCAACGAACCAGAGAGAGACGCAGCAAACGGCGGGTCATGCCCCCAGGGCCCATAAGCTACCTCTCACGTGACATAAATCCGTCGTTTGAACCTTAAACAGTGCAGGGTCTTTAAAAGAGTAACTGTTTAAGAGTACGAATGGGCCACATAGCGGAGAGTCGGCAGCAGATGGGTGAGTTTATCCTCGCTTTCCGTAAGCCGCCCCTCACGTGACAAGATCTGCCGGTTGATCCTTGACCAGTACAGGGTCTCTAGTGAGAGTGACTGTCAAATACTTTGAACAGCTCAGGGTCTCTAGTCGAGATTAACTGGTAAGAGTTCGGCGGGTCACCTGGCGGAGCAGCAGCAGCATACAAGCAGGTTTAACTCGAACTTGCGGTGGCTGAAGAGCCGATCAAGAAGGTGTGTAAGCTAAACCCGGTGGGTTGGAAGCCCCCAAATGACCTTGTCGACGGAGTCAACTTTTTTGCACCATCTTGTAAGCCGCCATCTTGTATGAAGAAACGGCAGAAGCCTCCAAGTGACTTTATAATGATCCAATGAATCAGGGCACCCATGTTTGAATGGTGCATCATGGCGGCTCGTCCTCTTGGGCAACTTTTAATTTTCTGAAAACTCGAACTTGCGAGAGATGAATTCCTTTTGAACCGGATGCTGAGCCGGATATCGAGATCTCAAAACTTTGTGAGAGATAGATTTCTCTTGAACCAGGACTCTCAGGTCGCTTGTCACTTTTTCAGATGGAAATTTTCTGACAGCCTTTAAAATTTCACCAATGTGGCCGTAGCCCCCGAGATCGGGCGATCCAGGGTTCTTGAATTTGCTGAATCTAGCAACATTTGCTGAATCATGTCTATAGCCCCCGAGTCTTAAGACGACTCGAAGAGGCGGCTTGAGAGTCTTCATAGTTGACTGTGGCATAAGCCGGTATATATATATGTTGGATATATGTTGGCTATATATATATATATATATATATATATGTTGGATATGGACTTTTGAGTTGGTATGTATATGTGTTGGATGATCATATCCATATGGCAGGGATATGTATGCTTGTTGAAAGTATTTTCAAATGTATATATATATATATATCTGTGAAATTGATTGAATTTAAGAAAAAATAGAAAAAACAGGGGCAGTACAGGCACTTTGCCGTCTGCTGGCAGACGGCAAAGTTCTTTGCCATCTACCGGCAGACGGCAAAGCTGCCACGTGGCAGCTACCTGTGCAACCTGGGGGGCACTGGGCTGGCCTATTTGGCCACTTTGCCGTCTGCTAGCAGACGGCAAAGCACGCCGTTAACCCCTTAACGAACCTAAGCTGCCACGTGTGCCGTCCATGCCCTTTGCCGTCTGCTGGCAGACGGCAAATACCTTTGCATCTTTGCCGTCTGCCAGCAGACGGCAAAGTGCCCGTTACCATAGCTTGTTCAGCCGGATGTGGTGCCGTCTGCTGGCTGACGGCAAAGACCTTTGCCGTCTGCCATGCATGCCTTTGCCGTCAGCCATGGCAGACGGCAAAGATCCTGATTCCAGTAGTGTATATGGTTGACGGCTGATAACTGAAATTCATTGAAGCCAAAAGCGTGTGGCGAGTTGATGATCTTCGCGACACTCATCATATGTCCTTGGCGTTTGATAACGCAACATGAAACCGCGCAATGTTGAGACGGCGGGTTATAAATGATCCCATATGATTTTTGTCAGTAACCCAGCTAGCGGTTCATCCCAACTAGTTGTTGAAGTTAACCAAAACGCAGTGGCGGCGATTTGCACGCCTATCCATTGAGCCATCCGACGGAGGCAGAGGCTGATAATATATCATGACTTGCTTCAGAATTGTTGGAATAGACCGGATCGCTGGGGCGGCATCTTGCGCGCATCTATTGGGCTGCTCGTATAGGCGAGCACTGCACCGATGTGTTGATGTAAACCGGACCGCGGGCACGGCGGCTTGCGCGTGTCCGTTGGGCGGCTCAAGTGAGCAAGCATGACACTGACGTGTCAATGTAGACTGAACCACAGGGTGGCGACTCACGAGCGCTCGTAGGGCGGCTCGTACTGGTGTATGCGGCCCCTGGCGTGTTGATGTAGACATAGAAGTCAGCCGCAACGTTTGAAGACGGCGCGGTCACGAGAGACGGCCGCGGCATTGTAAGTCGGTGCGGTCGCGAGAGACGGCCGTGTCGTTGTAAGCCGGTGCGGTCGCGGGAGACGGCCGCGGCATTGTAAGCCGGTGCAGCCGCGGGAAACGGCCGCGGCATTGTAAGCCGGTGCAGCCGCGAAAGACGGCCGCGTCGTTGTAAGCCGGTGCGGTCGGCGAGTCGACCGCGGCGTTGTAAGCCGGCCACGGACGCTTGAGTCAATCGCGTCGAAAACCGGTGCTGACACGCGAGGCGGCCGCGACGTTGTTGATGTTGGCCGGGCTCCATGCGCGCAATATAACACCACTTCTATAATTCATAATTGTCCTGCGAAAAAATATATCGCAAAGGAGAGTAATTTTCCTCAAAGAAAATATATAGATACTAATAAAAATAGACTGAATGGATATGACCTGATGTATCTCGATGACAGATGAATTAATCCGTCCAGATGTCTGAAGCAGTTACAGCTGAAAAAGGATGGACGGACTGGTTGATTCCTCCACCACGGGACTTTTTATCTCATGTGAGTAGATGAATTCATGTCTCCAATGCGTGTCTCCAGGCTCGTTTTCGTTTCTTTTTCATTTCTTGGTCTGCCACTACTACTGCGCTGTCTACAGCATGTGCATGCACAACTTTTGACCTTGGGACGTGGAGCGTCCAGTTTTGCGCCTTGACGCTGGCCGCCTGCTCTCTCTCCATTTTTTAACTGATGAACGGGGAGGAGTATCAGCTGAACACACATGCAATCACATGCAGCGGAGCCCAGACCACCGTTGTTCAAAGACGCAGCGGACAGGGGAAGCGCGTGGCCATGGTAGAGGCGAGCGGGCGAGGCGAGCTCAAGGCGCAGTGCGGCGGATGCGGTGGCTTGAGGCGAAGTGGCGGAAGGAGGCATGCGGGGGCGACCCGGCTGGCACGAAGCGGCGCTGCGGCGCGCGGGCGGCAAGCAGGCGGAGCCTGCGTGCGGGCGCATGGCCAGGCTGGAGCGGGCGAGTAGGCAACGCTGCCGGCGGTGAGAGCCGGTGGAGGCGCGCTAGAGGCGGGGTGCCGCGGGCGCGCGGGCGGTGGGAGGAGGCAGAGCGGGCCAAGGTGAAGCAGCGAGCGGGTCGAGGCGAGCCACAGCGGAGAGGGCCCGCTCGTGGCGAGGCGAACCACGGCGGAGGCGAGCGCCGGCGGAGCGATGCGAGCCACGACAGAGGCGGGCTCCGGCGGAGCGAGGTGAGGTGAGGTCGCGACGGAGCAAGGCTTGCTCAGAGGCGAGGCAATGGAGGCGAGGCCATGGTTTTGTCACGGCAAGATGTCCTCGTGAGAGAACTTAGGTGTGAGGCCATCACAACTATGTGGCGGCTTGAGAGTGGTTGGTCGGAATCGAGAGACGCGAGTTTACCCAGGTTCGGCCCCTCCGATGGAGGTAAAAGCCTACGTCCTGCTTGTGTCTATATTGATGATGAGGATGATCTCGATTACAAGGGTGCGGGATCGCTACCTCTAACCTCGAGAGCCTCTAATCTGTCTATCTCTAATCACTTGAAGTTGTCCCTCTAGGGGTGCTCTACCCCTCCTTATATAAGTTGAAGGGGTAGGTTTACATGTAGAGTCCTACTAGGACTAGGATTAGGACTAGTTTCTCTTGAGTCCTAATCCGGGTCTTGCTTCTCTTGTAAGGGAATCCTTCCTCTTCTTTGGGCCTTCTCTGTAAGACGCCTACGCCAGCTTACACGCTGGGCCTTGGGCCTGGTCGTCCTGTGACCCGGTAATAGAGGTGACCTATGAGCCGCCATACGATGGGACGGGTCATGCCTCCTGCCGGGTCATAGCTCCTGCCGGGTCACCAATGAGTCACCAAGCTCGGCTGGCAGCAGTGAGTCGCCGAGTTCCCGCCGGGTCATCCTTCAGGCCGGGTTATACCGCGGGGTAATATCCCCGACAAGGGGGAAGAAGGCGGAGAGCAGGTGCAGATGGTGGCGCTGCCGGGACCCAGCTGGTGATGATGGTGCTGCCGGGGAACGCGACGCGTTGGAGACCTCATCTGTGCTCTTGATGCGTCGTAGATCCCCGACCGCCATCGTCTTCCTCATCGCCACCACCCGAGGAGACGCCCCAGCCATCGCCCAAGCTCCAGGCGTGGCAACCTGGGGACCCCACAGAGAGCATGGTCGTCCCCGGTGGCCAAAGGCGGGGAATTCCGTCCCCCGCCTTAGAAGAACACGTGAAGATGAAGAACTCTCTCCCGTACGCTCAATCCAGAGTGCTACGGGAGGAGAGCTTCACCGCGGTAAATGAGGACGCGCGGCTGCGACCGCACGCACACCCATGGTGACCATGTGGACGTTTTTTCTCAATCACCTTGAAGAAGGAATGCGGGAACCACAGACCGCCACGACGCTGCACCTCCAACATAGATCCCGACACGACGTCAACTGCGTGGAGCCCCGTCAAGACTAAAGAAGCGGGCAGCACGGCGGCAGGCGTACCACCGCAGCCGTCCCCGATACGGCCACCACGCCGCCCGCTCCCCCATCCGAGGCTTCCCCGACTAACCTTCGGTTCAGAACAGTGCACCCATGACTGGAGCTGAATAGAGGTTCGGAGGGAAGGTTCAGCAAGCACGCTCACACGACCCCTCCCCCTGAGCATCGGGAGGGCGAGCGTAGCTCAAGACAAAGAAGCAGAAGAGCGAGCTCTGTGGGTTTGCACTCAAGGAGGAAGAAAGGATGGATGAGCATTGCCCCTCGCGACCCCCAATTTATAGGGGAGAGCGCGAGGGCTGGCTCTCCTCCACTCCAAAGGTCGCCGCCCATCTCCACCAATTCCATCGCCCACGATGACGGGCGAACAGGTAACCGCCCCATTACTCCAATCCATGGCGCTGCGGTTTCTGCCACGATCAGGACTTTAAGTCACGTGCGCCCGTCGCTAACTCCCCGCTATACATGCAGCGTGCGAGGCGGAAACGGCGGCGCGCGTGGCAGAAACGGCCTGAGGTGGTGGGTCAGTGCTGACCAATAAATTGGCAGTTACTCCCTCACATTGCGCGGCTGTGCATGAAATTTGGGCCTGACCCAACGGCACTTGGCGAGCACATGTGGGACAGTCCCGGGGACTCCTGTCGGTGCACTAGTACAGGGGTACCCAGTGCCCCTGACTTATGCACAGGCGGTGGAAGCAAAAACCTGGCCAACAATCAAGACGAGACTCCAGCAAGCTCAACGCGGCAGCCCAAGCCTGGACTGCCATGCGCTAAGCACGTCCCCGACGCTTGTCGGGGTCCAAGACATGCACACCTCCCTAAAGACCCGGCAAGCCATTCCCCGGCAGGCGTGAGCCATCCGGCCACCGCTCCACCGCATCGCTACGCCTGTCACTTATCAATGCGGTGTCGAGCCCTCAGTCGGCTAATCAGCTCTCGCTAAGCACGTGGCGACACATTGGGAGGCAAGTTACGCTCGGTTGACACCCGCCCTGCAGCGTGTCAAGATCTTAAGCAACGACCGTCCAAGCGGTGGCAAGAGCTTGCCGGGGATGCACCCCCAAGCGCCACCTAGGCAGGTAATCATGGCATTTTGTCCTAAATGCCAGAGTTAGGTATGATAGCTCTGCTTAGCTATCTAATCGATAGATAATGTCTGTTTTGCCATTGTGGTAACCCCTTGCACTATAAAAGGAGGCCCAAGGCAAACTAGCTCAAGGTTGGCAATTCGAACCCCCGAACACTTGTACTTGCATAGCCGATCCTTCCCCGACAGCAATCCTTGCCGGGGGTAGGCGCTCTGCGTTCTTCATGTTCCTCCAATCAATCCACCAAAAAGCAGAAGTAGGGTTTTACGCTTAGCAGCGGCCCGAACCTGGGTAAAATGCCTGTGTCCTGATCGTTGCGCCGTCTCATGCTCTCCGCTCTTCGTGCAACGTGACCCCCTTGCCGAACCACAAGGAACCTCTGGTCCCATAGGTGATTGAGAGCATCCGTGCCCCGACAGTCTCTAAACTAGTTTCTCGCACGGGAACTCGAAACCCGCGTTCGATCGAGTCAGCTTCGATGCTCCAACACGGTTCGTTGATGTAGATCTTGTCTCGGCGGCTCCTGATGATCTGATCAACCGCAAACTTCCCAAATCCTGGAAGGATTCCCTGTGAAAACTCAACTCCACCGGGCGAAGGCCCCACGGTGGGCGCCAACTGTCGTGGTTTTGTCAACCCGGCAGATGTCCTCGTAAAAGGACTTAGGTGTGAGGCCATCGTTGCTAAGTGGCGACTCGAAGGGGTTGAGCGGGAAAGAGAGTCGGGTTTACCCAGGTTTGGCCCCTCCGATGGAGGTAATGGCCTACGTCCTGCTTTGTGTGTATTTGATTGATGGATCTCGATTACAAGGGTGCGGAATCGCTAACCTAGCTCTCGAGAGATTGTAACTTGACCTCTCTAGACCCTAGGGACCTGCCTTTATATACACGTCAAACCCTAGGGTTTACAATAGAGTCCGGGTCATATCATGACCCGTGACCTACAACGTCTCTAACTTGCCTTGCATCTTAAGGAAACTCGGCCGGCGTCTTTAGCTTAGTGGACCGTGAGCCGCTGTCTACAGGTGTTGGGCCGTCTGGTGACTCGAGTCAGCCACCGCCTCGTTTGTCTTCATCTTCATGACACGGCCCATCTTGAACTTCACTGTGGAGCTGTCAATATATCAACCCGGCCCAATACGGCGGGTAACACCGTGAAGTTATATCCCCGACAGTTGTGTATGAAGAAAAAATACATCATGATGTCTATGATTAGCCAAGGCCTGAAGCAACCTACATATGATATTGACATTTAATTTCAGCTACTTGTAGAAGAACTGCTAACATTGTGGAATGAGCCTGGTGTAAAATGGTATGATGCTTACAAAAAGAAGATTTTTCACCTACATGCGTTCCTGCTGTACACCATTCAAGATATGCAAGGATTAGGCAACTAACGTGGCTTGAGACTGCGTCGGTATTTCCCCAAAGAGGAAGGGATGATGCAGCACAGCGACGGTAAGTATTTCCCTCATTTATGAAACCATGGTATCGAACCAGTAGGAGGATCACCACCACTACGTACGCAACACCTGCACACGAAGAACAAATACTTGCAACCCGACGCGAAAGAGAGGTTATCAATCTCTCGACGGTAAAAAGATAGATTAGGTAGTGATAGATTGGAGAGATAGATCTCTCAAGGACATAAAATAAAAAGGGAAAATAAAAAGTGCAGCAAGGTATTTTTGCGTTTTTGGAATAATAGATCTGAAAACAAAAGCGGCAAAAAGATAGATCGGAAAGCAATATGTTGGAAAAGTAGACCCGGGGGCCGTAGGTTTCACTAGTGGTTTCTCTCATGAGTATAGCACACGGTGGGTGAACAAATTACTGTTGGGCAATTGATAGAAGATCAAATAATCATGACGATATCCAAAGCGATGATCATTATATAGGCATCACGTCCAAGATTAGTAGACCAAAACGATTCTCCATCTACTACTATTACTGCACATCGACCGCTATCCAGCATGCATCTAGTGTATTAAGTTCATGGAAAAATGGAGTAATGCAATAAGAACGATGACATGATGTAGAAAAGATCTATTCATGTAGAAATAGACCCCATCTTGTTATCCTTAATAGCAACGATACATGCGTGCCTCGCTGCCCCTTCTGTCACTGGGAGAGGATACCGCAAGATCGAACCCATCACAAAGCACCTCTTCCCATGGCAAGAAAAACGATCTAGTTGGCCTAACTAAACCAAAGATTCGAAGAAGAAATACAATGATATAAGTAATCATGCATATAAGAGATCAAAGAAAACTCAAATAATATTCATGGATAGAAACTGATCATGAACTCAAAATTCATCGGATCCCAACGAACACACCGCAAAAGTTTACATCAAATAGATCTCCAAGAAACCATTGTATTGAGAATCAAAAGAGAGAGAGGAAGCCATCTAGCTACTACCTACTGACCCGTAGGTCTATGGTGGACAACTCACTCATCATCAGAGAGGCACAAATGAGGATGACGAACCCCTCCGTGATGGTGTTAGATTGGTTCTCGAGGTTCTGGAACTTGCGGCGGCTGGATGTGTTTTTCGTCGACTCTCCTAGGGTTTCTGGAATATTTAGGAATTTATAGGTGTCAGAGGCGGTGGAGAGGGGTCCCGACGAGGGCACAACCCATCAGGGCGCGCCCAGGGCCTCTGGCGCGCCCTGGTGGGTAGGGGTCTCCTCGACCCTCCCCTCTGGCACTTCTTTGGCCCACTGGATGTCTTCGGGCCCAAAAAAATCTCCAAAAAGTTTCGTCGCGATTGGATTCCGTTTGGTACTGATATTCTGCGAACTAAAAAACAAGCAAAAACAGCAACTGGCACTTTGGCACTATGCCAATAGGTTAGTCCCAAAAATGATATAAAGTTGCTATAAAATGATTGTAAAACAT
This sequence comes from Elymus sibiricus, assembly GCA_039707655.1. Lineage (NCBI taxonomy): Eukaryota > Viridiplantae > Streptophyta > Magnoliopsida > Poales > Poaceae > Elymus > Elymus sibiricus. The sequence continues at coordinate 82,923,953 of CM077671.1, read as the reverse complement.
CCAAGAATGATAATATAACAGCATTTAACAAGCAAAAATTATAGATACGTTGGAGACGTATCAGCATCCCCAAGCTTAATTTCTACTCGTCCTCGAGTAGGTAAATGATAAAAACAGAATTTTTATGTGGAATGCTGCCTAACATATTTACCACATATTCTTTTCTTTTGTAGCATGGACATTTGGACTTTTAGATGGTTCAAAGCAATAGTCTAGTTTTAACATAATGACTTCAATACTCAAGCATGCTAACAAGCAACCATGTCTTTCAAAATAACAACACCAAAGAAAGTTATCCCTAGCCCATCATGCTCAATCATTGATCCATTCATGAAACACACTCAACTATTAACCACACCCAATGCTCAAGTACGATCATAGTGCCTCCTAGTTGGTGCTTTATAAGAGAAGATGGAGACTCAAAGTAAAAATAAAAATTGCATAAAGTAAATAGATAGGCCCTTCGTAGAGGGAAGTAGGGATTTTTAGAGGTGCTAGAGCTCAAAGTTTAAATTGAGAGAGAAAAATATTTTGAGTGGCATGCCTTTCCTGTCAACGAAAATGACAAAGTAGTTCACAATACTTTCCATGCTAGATATATCATAGGCGGTTCTCAAACAAAAAATAAAGGTTATTCCATTTTCCACCATTCTTTCACAGTCCATGGCTGGCCGTATCCACGGTTGCCTTCCATACCAACTCTTTCCAAGGAATTTATAATTTGACAACATAAAGTAATTTTTTTTCATTTTTTTCATTTCGGGACCGGGCATCCCTATTACCGCCATACTCTCGTGCAATGACAAGTGAATAAACACTCATCTTGAGAATAACACATCTAGCATGGAAAAATATTGGATACCCCCTACCGTTTCATGAGCGGTACGAGCACACAAAAAGGAAATTTATTTTGAAAAGTAGAGATGGCACATACAAATTTTCTTAGAACGGCATGGAAATACCGCATATATGTAGGTATGGTGGACTCATAAGGCAAAACTGGGTTTAAGGATTTTGGATGCACAAGTAGTATTTCTACTTAGTACAAGTGGAGGCTAGCAAATAGATTGAGAAGCAACCAACAAAGAAACGAAATTCACATAAGCGAGCATTGAGCATAACAAACACTGAATAATGCAACATAAGTAGGATGTAATTTCATTGCATAACTATTGACTTTCGTGCATGCATAGGGAATCACAAACCTTAACACCAATATTCTTACTAAAGCATAATTACTCACTAACATGACTCACATATTACTATCATCATGTCTCAAAACTATTACAAGGAATCAAGTTTAATTTGTCCAATGATCTTCATGAAAGTTTTTATTATATCCTCCTTGGATATCTATCACTTTGAGACTAGTTTCATATATTGCCATTGCGTTTTGACAAGCTCAAACAAATTTAAGTGAAGCACATGAGCATAGAGATTTCATCTCTCAAAATAGTATAAGTGAATCATGAGAGGATTTATTCAAAATTTACTAACTCTCAAAATAATATAAGTGAAGCATGAGAAGATTTCTTCAAAAGTTTCCAAGCACACCGTGCTCAAAAAGATATAAGTGAAGCACTAGAGCAATTCTACAGCTCAAAAAGTTTAAGTGAAGCATATAGATAAATTCTAACAAATCATAGCATAATTTTGGCTCTCTCAAATAGGAGTGTCCAGAAAGGATACAAGTGACAAACTAAAAGGCAAATCAAGGAAAGACTCAAATGATACAAGACGCTCCAAGCAAAACTCATGATACGTGACGAATAAAAATATAGCTCCAAGTAAAATACCGATGGTCGTTAGAAGAAAGACGGGATGCCACTCGGGGCATCCCCAAGCTTAGTTGCTTGTTTATCTTTGTATATACCTTGGGCGTTCTGTAGCATCCCCAAGCTTATGCTCTTTTCACTCCTTATTCCTTCATCCATCGCGATCTCACCCAAAACTTGAAAACTTCAATCACACAAAACTCAACAAAATCTTCGTGAGATCCGTTAGTATAATAAAGCAAATCACTACTTTAAGTAATGTTGCAAACCCATTCATAATTTATTATTGCAATATACCTAATGTATTTTAACTTTACCATGGCTCATACCCTTCAATACAACCCATAGATTCATCAAAACAAGCACACAATGCAATGAAAACAGAATCTGTCTTAAACAGAACAGTCTGTAGTAATCTGTACTCTAACCATACTTCTGTAACTCTAAAAATTCTGAAAAATTAGGACAACGTAAAGAATCTGTATAGCAATATTGTGTTAAAATTTCAGCTCAATATCACGTCCCAGTTAAAAAATAAAATTCGAACACTGGAGGCTAAGTTTCTGTTTCAGATTCAGCATTGTTTCTACTCATCTTATGAATAATCCTAAAGGCTCTACTTGGCACAAACACTAAATAAAACATAAAAACACAATCATAGCAGAGGCATAATTTTTTTCAACACTCAAAAACAGAAAGGAAAAGACAAAAATAAATTTATTCATTGGGTTGCCTCCCAACAAGCGCTATCGTTTTACGCCCCTAGCTAGGCATAATGATTTCAATGATGCTCACATAAAAAGTAGTAATTGAGATATGCAAAAGAGCATCATGAATCGCATGACAAACACATTTAAGTCTAACCCACTTCCTATGCATAGGGATTTTGTGAGCAAACAATTTATGGGAACAAGAATCAACTAGCATAGGAAGGCAAAACAAGCATAACTTCAAAACTTTGAACACATAGAGAGGAAACTTTATATTATTGCAATTCCTACAAGCATATGTTCCTCCCTCATAATAAATTTCAGTAGCATCATGAAGGAATTCAACAATATAACTATCACATAAATCATTCTTTTCATGATGCACAAGCATAGAATTTTCATTACTCTCCTCATAAGCAAATTCCTTATCATCCATGGTAGTGGGAGCAAACTCAACAAAATAACTATCATGAGACACTTGATTGACATAACCATATTGCAAATTAAAACCATGATGATAAGTTTCATGGTTATCATTACTCATTATAGCATACGTGTCATCACCGTCATCATAAATAGGAGGCATGCAATCATCATAATAAATTTGCTCATCAAAACTTGGGGGACTAGAAATATCATCTTCATCAAACATAGCATACGCAAGCTTGTGGCTTTGCATATCATTAGCATCATCATCATGGATATTTAGAGAATTCATACTAGCAACATTGCAATAATGCTCATCATTCAAGGGACTATCATGAATCACCTTATAAATTTCTTCTTTCAATACTTCCTCAAAAATTTCAGATTCATGAATTCCAAACAAAACTTCATAGAGATAATCAGGTGTACTCAACTCACTAGCAATTGGTTCATCATAATTTGGCCTTTTGAAAAGATTAGCAAGTGGATGAGGATCCATATCAATAGATTTTTAGCAAGCAAAGATGCAAGAAAATAGAAGGCACATGGCAACACAAGCAAACAAAAAGAGATCCGGCGAGAAAAAGGCAAATGAAAAAGAGAGCGAATAAAACGGAAAATTTGGTGAAGAGGGGGAGAGGAAAACGTGAGGAAAATGGAAAATAATGTAATTGAAAGGAGATGAGATTTGTGATTAGGAACCTGGTAGATGATGATGGTGTCTCCTCGGCGCCAGAGATTGGCACATAGAAGAGACCGCTTCCTCCCCGACAACGGCGCCAGAAATTCCTTTGACGTGGCTTGAGACTGCGTCGGTATTTCCCCAAAGAGGAAGGGATGATGCAGCACAACGATGGTAAGTATTTCCCTCAGTTATGAAACCAAGGTATCGAAGCAGTAGGAGGATCACCGCCACTACGTAAACAGCACCTACACACAAAGAACAAATACTTGCAACCCGACGCGAAAGAGAGGTTCACTACTAGGAGAAAGCCTATAGATAGGATTTTAGCAGTAGCGCTGGAAAGAGGGAAAGCGCTATTGCTAAGTAGTAGTAGCGCGGGAAAACTACCAGCGCTACAAGCAGACAAGTAGCAGTAGCCCTGGCTACCAAACAAGCGCTACTGATAAGTGGTCCCGTTGTCAGTGCCAGTGGCTACCTGTAGTTGTAGCGGCTGTCCGAAACCGGCACTACTACTACTGCCGTAGTAGTAGCGTGTGTCTGTGGACCACCGCTACCGCTATGGCTGTACGTTGCCAGCAGGTGGGCCCTGATTATCAGCAGCGCTGGGTTTCCGACCAGCGCTACTGCTATGATGCTTAGCAGTAGCGGATTTCTGTTCCAGCGCTACTGCTTCTCGTCGCACCCACCTACCACCCTCCCCCACCGTCTCCCTCTCTCCCCATTCGATCCCCTCTCCCTCTCATCAGTCCCTCTCCCCCGACTGCCGCTGTCGCCATTGCCTCTCGACGTCGCCACCGTCGCGCCCCCTCCCTCGCCGTATCCCCCGACCGCCGCCATCGCCATCGCCTCTAGACGCCGCCACCGACGCGCCCCTCCCTCGCCGTCTCCTACCCCCGAGCCCCGACCCGGACGCCACCACCGTTGCCCCCTCCCTCACCGTCGTGCCCCCTCCCTCCGCAGGTAGCCCCTACTCCCTCCTTCCTCCCTCTTCCCTCTCCCCTCACTCCCTTAACCCCCCTCTCGCATCCGGCCGTTTTGTAATATTAGGGGGGTTAGGTTGATTCTAGGGTTAATTAGGTTGATTCTAGGGTTAGGTTGATTCTAGGGTTAATTAGGTTGATTCTAGGGTTAGGTTGATTCTAGGGTTAGGTTTGTTAGCTAAATTAGTTTAGAGCAAAATATGAATGTGCCCAAGTGCCCAAGTACTTTGAATTGTTCGATAATTGTGCCCAAGTGCCCTATATAATTGTGCCCAAGTGCCCTATTAGGACAGAAATTTAGCTAGGTTTCAAATTAGGACAGAAATTTAGGTAGGCTGAATTTAGTTTCAAATATTGTGAAGAAAAACCTTATTGCATTTTCTTCAAGTTCTATATTTTTCTTACTGTTATATGCAAATGATCCGAGTGGCCTATGTTTCGCCGGAATGTTGATTCATTTCCGTTCCGGTGAATTTCAGGCGCTCGATATGTCCACTTTTTAGCAAAGGTCATGTCGAAATTTTGGCATGACTTGTGCTAGAAAGTAGGCATATCGAGTGCCGGGATTTGCTGGGAAACGACATTCTGGAAAACCGAGTCAAAAATGAGTTTAAAAATTAAGCATTTCTGAAATAGCAAAACATTAAACGATAAGAAAATGTTCTCATAGGAATTTGTCTCGACGTCGACGATGCCTGGCCCGCACCCTTGTCGTCGTCGAGTCGGCGTCGACATCCTTGAGAGGCGCAATGTCCGGGTCTGGGCTCCGCCGGGCTGGCACTGGGAGGTGCTACCTTCCCGGGCTCGGAGCTTGGTGAGGAATCCTGGTCTCGTCGTCGACCCGGAGCTTCTTTGGTGGCGGTCGCGTGGGCCACTTTCGGTGCAGAGGGAGCGGGCCCCCCTGGAGGTGGTACGTCGCTGTGTCAGGGAGGAGGACGAGCACGTCCGTCGCTACATGGCGGCGTTGGACGCCAGGTTCTCCAATACCTCGCAGGTTCTTCAGTGATCTCACCCGAGTTATGATCCGGTGATGGTTCCTTATCTTTGGGTGTCCACCGCCAGCGACTCAGAGACCGCTAGTGAACCGAGTTCACCGTCCTCCACTTTGGATTCTAGGATATTCGATCTGTATTAGTGATCTTATATGATAATATTCGAGATGTATTAGTTAATATTTGATGATGCATTAACTGGATTATTCGAGATGATGTATTAGTGATATTATATTCGAGTTCATTATAAATGTATTAGTGATATTATATTCGAGTTCATTATAAATATATTAGTGATATTATATTGGTATAATGCGTGTGTGACTTTTGGTCTGTCGTTGCTCCTTGTGTGACTTTCATGTGTGTTCTTGATGGAGGAATCCCGACTGTTGTCGTGGGGGGCGCTTCTTCCTCTTCTCTTCTTGCGATATATACCTCGGTGTAATGCGCAAGGAGGGGAGAGGAAGTGCATCCATCACCGACGGTCGAACTATTAGTGTGAGAGAGTGTCCACCAACATATATACACCACCATATCAGTGTGAGAGAGTGCGCACCAACACACCATAAGATATGAGAGTTATTTAAGGAAAGCCTCGACGGACCGAAAGTCAACCGATATTGAATTAGGTCTATTTGGACATGTGTGTATGTTATTGCTCAATATGTCTTACATTAGCAATGGTCATGCTGTAATTTTTGAATCATGAACATAGGAAATGTCGTCGTCTGATGACGACGATAGGATCCAAGCGTGTGAACTCTGCGGCGAAGATAAGGGTCTTTGCGATCAGCCTGGGCTGCGAGACGGCAGGTTCTTCACCATGAAGATTTACAAGGACTTCGATATTTCTACGGTACGCAACGATGACAACTGTTTTTCCGTAATTTAGCATGACTTCTGTTTCTTTGCTTCAACGTGTAATTTCTTTTTTATACAATTCGACTAGTTCATCCCCTGTCATGCAAGACGGTATTTCTTGGAGAGGCTCGGTTTCGAAGAGCACGAGAGTTTCGAGACGAGGAGAGCCAACCTGAGGACTAAACATGGTCACACATTTCTGGTCAAAGTAATGAATGCAGTTAATAACACAGAATTAGGGTGCTCAAATTGGGAAGCTCTTTGCAAGGCATATGGATTTCAGGAGGATATGGAAATAACCTTCGATCTTCGTCCTGAAGATCATATTGAAGGTAACATCGACATTTGGGTGGATGTCGATATGCTTCCTGTTTTACCTCCATGTGAGTTTATCAACCATGCATATTTGTCAAGTAATTTGCATTCTATATTTAAAAATAGTTGGTGTTCATCCATACTAAATTTGTTAATTTATAATTTACAGCTTATTTCGTTTCTTCGAGTGAAACACAGAACATAATTGACACGACACACTACACTTATGGATCTCATCTAACTTGGGAGGAGAAGGATGATCTTATCAACTTTGTTATTGATGTCCTAGTTGGTAGGGAGATCTTCCCGTATAATTTGGGAACTGGCCCAAATTATACATTGTACAAGACACTAGTGCATAGGTTGAGGGCGGATGACATTCGCCGAAATATCTTGGTAAGAGTTGCTAATTAAGTACACTACTGTTGCGTAAATGGTATTGATTACATTGCTAACTAGGCTACTATTATGTTCTTCAATAGAAACTGCCAAATGAAGTTGTGCCTCCATTGATGCAAGCCGAAGGTAATATGACAATTAAAAGCCCTATGAGGCCCGAGTTCTCTTTTGCATACTCGACTGAGCGCAAACCACCAAGACGACTCCAAATTGAAGTATGGGGACAAATAAAAAAGGATCGCAAGCCACAAGTTGGAGACCGTTGGATCTCTTTGCTTCATCTTGGAGACATAGGTGTTATTTTGTTTTATGTCATTTTACCTAGGAGGGAGGACTAGGTCCTATGAGAGAGAAGTTTAGTTAACTTGTATGATCGATTAGGATGATTACTATTATGATGTTTTTCTGTTTTATGAGATTTTAACTTGATATGATTAAGATGATGATGAGTTGTTAGATGAGTAAGATGATGTTGAGTTATATGACATATATTTGATTAAGGTGGATGGATGCAAGTGATCATGTTGAGTTAGAGGAAAATATGATGTTGCGATTGACAACATCATATTTTCTTCTAATTCAACATGATCACTTGCATCCATGCACTTTAATCTAAATGTAGTTGTTGGCACAATAATTATTGATGTTGTCATATGATGAAACTACTGTATAGAGCATGCACAAATACGTAGAGGGGAATGTAATCTGTGAAAGCAAGAATACTAGCACCAGCGCTGGAAGGCATCTAGCGGCAGCGCTGGATTAGCAGCAGCGCTTGCCTTTCTGCAGCGCTACAGATAGTTAGCAGTAGCGCTGGTCAGTGCAGCGCTACTGCTAACCATACTTAGCAGTAGCGCTGCACCAACCAGCGCTACTGCTAAAGCTTAGCTGTAGCGCGTTAGCAGTAGCGCTGGACCCAGCGCTACTGCTATAGGTATTTCAAGCGCTACTAGTAGGCTTTCTCCTAGTAGTGGTTGTCAATCTCTCTACGGTAAAAAGATAAATTAGGTAGTGATAGATCTCTCAAGAACACAAAATAAAAAGGGCAAATAAAAAGTGCAGCAAGGTATTTTTGGATTTTTGGAATAATAGATCTGAAAACAAAAGCGGCAAAAAGATAGATCGGAAAGCAATATGTTTGAAAAGTAGACCCGGTGACCGTGGGTTTCACTAGTGGCTTCTCTCATGAGTATAGCACACGGTGGGTGAACAAATTACTGTTGGGCAATTGATAGAAGGTCAAATAATCATGACGATATCCAAGGCGACGATCATTATATAGGCATCACGTCCAAGATTAGTAGACCGAAACGATTCTGCATCTACAACTATTACTCCACACATCGACCGCTATCCAGCATGCATCTAGTGTATTAAGTTCATGGAAAAACGGAGTAATGCAATAAGAACGATGACATGATGTAGACAAGATCTATTCATGTAGGAATAGACCCCATCTTGTTATCCTTAATAGCAATGATACCTGCATGCCTTGCTGCCCCTTCTATCACTGGGAGAGGACACCGCAAGATCGAACCCATCACAAAGCACCTCTTCCCATGGCAAGAAAAATCGATCTAGTTGGCCTAACTAAACCAAAGATTCGAAGAAGAAATACGAGGCTATAAGTAATCATGCATATAAGAGATCAAAGAAGACTCAAATAATATTCATGGATAGAAACGGATCATTAAATCAAAATTCAACGGATCCCAACAAACACACCGCAAAAGTTTACATCAAATAGATCTCCAAGAGACCATTGTATTGAGAATCAAAAGAGAGAGAGGTAGCCATCTAGCTACTGTCTACGGACCCGTAGGTCTATGGTGGACTACTCACTCATCATCGGAGAGGCACCAATGAGGATGATGAACCCCTCCGTGATGGTGTTAGATTGGATCTCGAGGTTCTGAAACTTGCGGAGGCTGGATGTGTTTTTCATCGACTCTCCTAGGGTTTCTGGAATATTTGGGAATTTATAGGCGTCAGAGGCGGTGTAGAGGGGTCCCGAGGAGGGCACAACCCATCAGGGCAGGCCCGGGGCCTCTGGCGCCCTGGTGGGTTGTGGTCTCCTCGACCCTCCCCTCTGGCACTTCTTTGGCCCACTGGATGTCTTCTGGCCCAAAAAAATCTCCAAAAAGTTTCGTCGCGATTGGACTCCGTTTGGTACTGATATTATGCGAAGTAAAAAACAAGCAAAAACATCAACTGGCACTTTGGCACTATGTCAATAGGTTAGTCCCAAAAAATGATATAAAATTGCTATAAAATGATTGTAAAACATCCAAGAATGATAATATAACAACATGGAACAAGCAAAAATTATAGATACGTTGGAGACGTATCAGCAACACATTGGAGCATAAAACAAGGGGACGAGTAGGATGTGTCACATGCATGGATAGGACAGCGAGTAGATTTATTCCCAACTCGTGCAAAACCGTGTATTTACGTCATCGTGGGTACTTAAAGAGAAGTTATCCATACTGAAAGATGAAAGCTGAATTTGATGGTATAGTAGAATGGCAGGGACCAAGACGTTATGATGCGAAGGAAGTCCACAATATGGCTAAAAGAATTGAAGTTGTGCTTGGCAAGGGACCCGGTTTGTCGCTGAAAATAACACCTAAGGACCAAGTGTTTAAGAAAAAAACAAGTGTTCTCGCAATTACCTTACTGGGAGTTCCTAAGTGTACGTCACCGCATCAATGTCATGCATGTAGAGAAGAATGTCTATGAAAGCATCCTTGTTACTCTGCTCAAGATTAAAGGCAAAAGAAAGGATGGTGACGACACACGACACGATATGCTTGGTGATCAACCAAAACGCATGAATGAAGTAGAAGATTTTGACAAATTGCTCCACATTCACCAGAGTTACGATCTCACTCTAGCAGAAGTAAAAGAGTACTTCGACTTTTTTTGTCAGTTAAGACACCCTCTTCCTACTCCGCAAATATGAGATGTCTTGTGGATGAGAGCTCGAGTAAAAATAAGTTGGCGCACATAAAGTCACATGATTGCCATGTAATGTTGACACAAATCCTCCCGGTGTCCATAAGGAATATGATGGACACATACATAAGGAACACATTCATTGATCTGTGTGATTTCTTCAACAAACTATGGCAGGAGGGGGTATATCGTGAAGAGTTGGATCATATGCAAGATGATGCTGCAAGAATATTGTAAAACTTAGAGATGTTTTCCCACCGTCATTCTTTGATGTCATGGTCCATCTCACTGTGCACCTTGTCGACGAGATAAAGTATTGGTCCTATGTTTCTTCGCAACATGTATCCCTTCGAGCGGTTCATGGGATTAGAGAGTACAAGGGGCTTGACAACCCTCGTGCTCGCGTTGGGTGCAAGTATTTGCTCTTGTGTGTGCATGCACTGTTGGTCGTTTTTTGGATATTTTCCTATTGGTTCGATAAACCTTGGTTCTTATCTGAGGGAAATAATTTTCAATACTTTACCACATCGCCCTTCCTCATTGGGGAAAAGGCAACACATTTTACATAAGCATCATTAATACTGGCATCATGGCCATAAGCATAGCAAGCATCAAGTTCCCCAAAAAAGGGATATTTCAAATGAATCAACGGGATCATAACAATTATCTATAAATTTCTGCACATTAGTCTCTTCTTGGACAATGAAGATTTTCCTAATATAATCTTCAATATAGGCATTAGAACCATAAGTTTCATAGCAGTCTTTAAGTATGGCAAAATTTTCAGATTTGTAAAGAGTGCCATAATACTTTTCAATCAAAGAAGCAATTTCATAGGCACCCTTAAAAGCGACAAATTCTTCAATTTGTTCAATATCATAATAACCATAAACACCCTAGGCATAATAAGATAAGATTTCATTATCATTAAAATCGCATTGGAAAGGAAGGTGTTTTGTAGGGTTCTCAGAGCAACAAGTAAAATCAAGTATTTTGCATAAGTTCAAAGAATAACATTCCAATCTAGATATTCGATGCCGTAAGTGTATCCCTTTTTGGGACAAGCGGTAACACACAAAATATGCATGCTCATATAATGATTTTCCCTCATCTAAGCTAGTTTGGGTTAAGATGACCCAAGTAGAAAAGTTTAAGTGGATCCATATATCTTATTTGTAAATTTTTATTTTTTGTTTTGGTGCGTCAATGATAAGGATAGCATAACTAAGCAAATAGAAAGTAGAAGAAGTAAATGCTAATGCGTGTGAAGGAACCTTCAGTATGTTTGATAGCTTCCTCGGCAACGGCGCCAGAAATTACTTCTGCTACTTGTAGATGCATTGGGATTTTCCACGAAGAGGAATGGATGATGTAATACAATAGCGGTAGGTATTTCCCTCAGTTGAAAACCAAGGTTTATCGAACCAATAGGAAGCGATGCAAACACACGATCAATAGTTCCTGCACACACAAGAGCAAATACTTGCACCCAACGCAGGCAAGAGGGTTGTCGAGGCCCTTGTACTCGTTAATTGCAAGGATTAAATCTTAATAGAGTAGGATAGATAAAAACTAAATAAAAGTAAATAAATTGTAGTAAATATTTTTGTATATTTTATGAATATAATATGAAGATGACCCGGGGGCCAATGCGTTCACTAGAGGCATCTCTCTCATGAGCATAGTAGCGGTGGGTGCACAAATTACTATTGGATAATTGATAAAAAGCAAATAATTATATGATATTCATGGCATGATCTATATACAAGCATTACTTCCATGACAAGTAGACCGAAATGATTCTGGATCTACTACTATTACTCCATCAATCGACCGCTATCTAGCATGCATCTATGGTATTAAGTTCATGCAAAATAGGGTAATGCTTGAAGCAAGATGACATAATGTAGACAAAGTAAGACAAGCAATATGTTCAAACCCCGTCGTTTTATCCTTAGTAGGAACAATACAAATACGTGCCTCGCTACCCATTCTGTCATGAGGTGAGGGTACGACAAGATTGAACCTACTACTATGAACCACTCCCTCTGATGATCTATTCGTCTATTTGGTGAGGGCAAACTTATAGATCAAAAAGCATACATAGCTATATGAAATCATACATAATAAATCTCAGATTGGATCAATTACTTTCAATTAATAACCTGAACATAAACTCACAATTCATCGGATCCCAGCAAACACACCGCAAAAGTTACATCGAATAGGGCTTCGAAGAGATCATTGTATTGAAGATCAAACGAGAGAGAGAAAGAGCCATCTAGCTACAGCTATGGACCCGTAGGTCCTGTAGGAACTACTCACACATCATGTGGGAGGCAGCAAGGTTGATGAAGATGGCGCCGTGATGGATCCCCCTCCGACAGAGTACCGGAAAAGGCCTCCAGATATGATCGCGGTGGAACGGAGGATTGCGGCGGCGAAAAACGTGTTTCAGATGCTCTCTTAGGGTTTTGAGGATTTTAGGGGAATTATAGAATGAAGAGGCGATAGAGGGGCCCACGAGGGAGCCACAAGGGGTGAGGGCGCGCCCCTGCCCTTGTGATGGACTCGTGCAACGTCTGGTCTCCTTCTGATGCTTCGTGGTCTTATTTTGGACTCCGTTTGGTACTGATTTTCTTAAAAACTAAAAACAAGCAGAAAACAACAACTCGCACTGGGCACTGAGTTAATAGGTTAGTTCCCAAAAATGATATAAAATGGCATATAAAGCATATAAGTTTGATAAAATAGTACTATGAAAACATCAACAATTATATACGTTGGAGATGTATCAAGAACCTATGCATGATGTCATATACTCGCTCGAGATCCATCGAGTCACCCATCTTTCCACATCCGGCTAGATACATAGTAGCTAAAACTTTGTTCTCCATGGGCTAAGGCTTGTCATGAGGACGAATGCCTTGATTGCTAGTTAGGCCAATGTCACCATACCCAAGAGCATTGCAGAAAGAGCTCTAGGAAACCCAAAAGAACTCATCTTGGAGCATGAATGTGACACCCTGGTTTTGTGCTACAGTGATCATTGTAATTAAGCATAGTGATGACCATGATCAGTGCCTAATCATTTTGCTAAACAAGATATGATCCAGTTAAAATTCATATCTCAATTTAAATTTCACTTCAAAAGCCAATTGAATTTTATGGTGATAAAATAATTCTCCAAACAGCATCAGGAAAATGTTGCACACTTGTGGAATAATCCAAAACAATTATTATTAAGGAAAACAACATCACCCTCAAGCTGGTGTGGACCCCACCATCCAAAACAAGACCATTTTGCATTTAAAATGCCCTTTAAATTGCATGGTTAATTCCAACAGTACCCAAAAATCCTCAAACTTGTTGTGGCCATTCAAAATATTGCAAGTTATTAAATGGACCATGTTACACATTTTTGCTAAAAGGAAATATGGCCAAAAGGAATTAAAACAGAAACTAATAAAATAAAACAGAAAAAAGCCCCCCCTTGCCCTGGGCCTTAGGCCACAGTGCCAGGCCCAGGCCGGCCCAGCGGCCCCCTCGGTCGTCTCCCACCTCGCTATAGTGGTGCGAACGAGGCGCGCGCGCGCGACCGGGCGCGTCCCCGCCGGACCGGCTCGCCGGCGATGGCCCGGTGGATATAAGGGCACCCCGACGCCCCCCCTGAAACCCTAGCCCCCAGATTCCCCCTTGCTCTCTCCTCGCGCCGCCGCTCTCCACCCCCACCTCACCCGAGCGCCACCATGGCCTCGTCGCCGTGGAACGCACGGCCACAGCCCCCGCCTCGCCTCGGTGACCTGTCCATCGTCTCCGCCGTCGTCGACTACCCCGTCCTCGACCACGCGCGCAAGCAGGCGAGCTCTGCATCGTCGGGATCGAGCCACCCCCTTTCGTTCGGTCGCCGGCGATCTTCTTCCTATTCGGTGACTCTTGCTGCTACTAAGCTGACACCGGGCCACCTTGTGCCTCCCCGGTGAGCCTCTGCCTCTTCCCTTTCCTCCTCCGTCGCCGTTGGCTGCCCCTAGACGCCATTCCACTTGTGCCCGAGCGCGCTGCCGCCGGCGAGCTCGTGGTCGTCGTCACAGCCGCCGTCATGCTCGCCTGAGCGCAGCACCGTGCTCCTGGTGCTTCCAGGAGCACAACGCACACACGCACGCGCCCGTTCGTGCCTCCAAGCGCCGTCCCGGACGTGCGCCCGAACGCATCGCCGCGGAGCTCGTCGCCGACGAGTCTCCGGTGACCAAATGGTCACGGGCGTGTGTCCATTAGCTTCGCCGCGTCGCGTAGAGCCCGCCTAGCCCATCCATTCGAGCTGTTGCACGCCGTAGCGCAGTTTCCGTCGAGCTCCCGTACGCGCCGGCGCCGTTTCCGGCCAACTCCGGCAACGCCGCGGCCACCACTAGATGCGGCGCTGCGCGCTCGTTCGAACGCGCCCACGCGCGGGCCAAATGGCCCTCTGTGGGTGAATCCCGACGCCGGCCCGTGCCCTCCGCCACGTTTTGGAGTTGCCGGCGTTGAGCCGCCGGCCGCCGCCGACGTGGCTGGGCTGGGGCCACCCCAAGTGACCCTGCCAGTGGGCCAGGGCGACCTAGTTGACCAGTTGACTTGGTCAACTGGCTGACTGGGCACAGCCCAGTCCCTGACAGGTGGGGCCCGACCCCCCCTGTGTATGACATGTGGGCCCAGCCCCTTTTTAATTAATTAAGTTAGTTTAATTAATTTTGATAATTAGTTTAACCTAATTAGTCACTGACAGATGGGGCCCACCCATCTAATTAACCCGTTAGTTTAATTTAAACTCTGTTTAGACTCTGAGTCTATGACAGGTGGGGCCCACTGGTCAGGTTTGACCAGTCTGCCCCACTGTTGACTGCTGACGCAATGGTGATGTCATGCTGACATCATAAATGCTTTTTTGAATTAAATTAAATCTGTTTAATTTCAGAATATTAATAAAACTTTGAAAATTAATACAAAATAATCCGTAACTCGGATGAAAAAGTTTTATACATGAAAGTTGATCAGAAAAATTCCACGAATCCGAATACGCTGTCCGTTCATCTGCCACATGCTCCTAGCATGATGAACATGGACATTTAGCATTAGGATCATCTGTCCGGTAATAGCCAGAGACCCGGAAAATATCGTCAGATATTCTTCCGACCCGTCTGCGATGTGTAACACTGCGTTAGTGCATGCCTAGCCCTGCATATTGCCATGTCTTGCATCGTGTAGCATTTGTGCTTTATATTTATTGTTTCTCCCCCCTCTTCTCTCCGGTAGACCCCGAGACTGACAGTGCTGCCGGGTACGACTACACCGTTGACGATCAGGTCTTTGCCGCAGAGCAGCAAGGCAAGCAACCCCCCCTTGAGCATTCCGATATCGCCCATTCTTCCCTCTTATTCTTGCATTAGATTTTGCAACTGTATTAGCTAGCTCCTATTTCTGATGCATAGCCTGTTTTTGATAAACTGCTACCATACCTGCAATCATATCAACTGCTTAGTATAGGTTGATCAATGAATCCCCTGTGACCCCCCTTAGTCCCAGTTGCCCCTGCTTCTTCATCGACGACTCGACGACCCGAAGACTCAAAGACTCGGTCAACCGACCGACGAGCCAGGCCCCTCACATCATCGAGTACCGGGGGTGACACCTCGTGAAGTACTCATGATGCTAGCTCTGTAGTGTAGCTAGTCGGTCGTGGTTATTGAGGGTGATTCCTCCTTCACCACTCCCGACGATGACTCTGTCGTGCAACCCCTCAAGAGTGGGACCCTCGAGGGTGATTCCTCTAGGTCCACCTTGACGGTTTCATCGAGCGGGGACCATTGAGGGTGATCCCTCAGTTCCCGCCTTGATGTTTTGTACACACAGTTACTTTAACTTGACATTATCTACACGTGAAAGACGGGACTGGAGGGACAGGCGGTACCACCCTGGTTGAGGTGGACCTGAGTTACCGACAGCCTTGAGACGGGTCGGCCCCAAGGGTACCCGTTGTGTGAGATGTGGTGGGATGCGCCGGTAAGGCATCCAAAGGGTTATGTTGAGGCGTGGACGGGCAGGAGAGGCCCTTGCCACACATCCTCGAGTCGGGGTGACGGGACCGCACTTCATGGGTCGTGCTTGCCCCGCATTAATAAAATGCTAATGGGTTGGGTATTTGATCTGAGTTGGGTCGTTGGCCTTTTTACGCACCAAACCATCGCGTGGGAGAAGTTATGGGTACTCAGCGTCGTTGTATCAGCCGAAGCTCTTCGGACGTCAGCAATGGAGCGGCGCGCGCCCGAGTGGCCTGGACGGTGCAGCTCTTGGACTAGAGTGTACTAGGGCTGACCTCGGCCGCGTTCGCATCGTGCAGGAGCGCGTAGGGCAAGTGGGCCCACGACCCCTTTGTGCTTAGGATTTAGACTGGCGGGCTGGCCTCTCTGTTGAGCCTAGGTGGGGCGACGACGTGCTGCTATCCCGAGGCCGGGCATGACCCAGGAAAGTGTGTCCGGCCGGAGGTGATCAGGCGTGTTGGAAATGCGGTGCACCCCTGTAGGGATGAATTATCTATTCGAATAGCCGTGTCCACGGTAACAAGACGACTTGGAGTTGTACCTTGACCTTATACAACTATAACCGTGACTTAAATTTGAGATGAATGTGGCTCCGAGATTGCTTCCTCGCAGGGAGTCGAGGAAGAATCTCTGGGCGTGTTTACTTAATTAAACTGCTACAATAATATGACTATATATGAGATACCAGTCTACTCTCTTCTAATGCTGCAAGATGCGGAAGATGCTAGTCTTCAATAGGACTAGGCCATCCCCCTATTCTTGCTTTCTGCAGTCAGTCCAGATATAACCCCATTCCTTGATATTGATGCATACTTAGGATAGTTCTGATGTCAGTCGTGCGAGTACTTTGGATGAGTACTCACCGCTGCTTTGCTTTCTCTTTCCCCCTCGATACGATTCTGCATTCAGACGACGGAGCCCAGGAGTTGGAGTACGCCGGAGACGACGACTACACCACCGCTGGAGCCTACTACTACGTGGAGAGTGCCGACGCCCAGGAGTAGTTAGGAGGTTCCCAGGCAGGAGGCCTCGCCTCTTTCGATCCGCTGCTTATGTTTGTGCTAGCCTTCTTAAGGCAAAACTTGTTTAACTTATGTCTGTACTCAGATATTATTTGCTTCCACTGACTCGTGCTTGTCGAGCTTTGTATTCGAGCCCTCGAGGCCCCTGGCTTGTAATATGAAGCTGTATGACTTGGTCGTACGCATTGCGTGTTTGATTAACGTACGGTCGAAATTGGGGGCGTCACAAGTTGGTATCGGAGCCGACTGCCTATAGGTAGCCCCCTTTCCAACTCCTTGGCCGAAGTTGAGTCTAGTACTTGAAAAACTTTTACTAACATAGTTGTGTGGCTTACGGGCCCACATCTCAATCGGGTGGTACTAGGATCTTTTATTCCTCGTCTATACTCTGGGTTCTGATCTCTCTTCTCTTTCGGGTTAAAGATTTTGCTAACTATAACATTAAGCTCTCGTGATCACATCCACCGGAGATTTGTTTCGTCGACTATTGTTCCTTTGAAGTTATGATGCACACACTGTCATTTGACATCTTAAATCTTCTTGTTACAGATGCGTCCCGCTAGGCAGGTCGTTCGTCTGACCTTGGCTCACGATACGACTGGGTTCCCGGCCATTCTGATCAACCTCTTGATCAGGCTAGGATATCGCTGGTACCCCAAGTACACTGTTTACGAGGACTATCGCGAGTTCAACCAGGAACAGTATGAAGCTGAGATGGTTATTTGGGATCGACGGGACCTCTCCATCACTGAGCTGCACACCTTTCGTGGCATTGGAGTGACCGTTGAGATGGCAGTACAGGATGCTGCTTTTGCTGCTATTGTTCGTCTCCGTGCAGCGAACCCTTGTTTGGAGCAGACGGCATTCAGATACATCCCGTATGTTCCCGCTGGAGTTGATATTGCGGCCGACGCTGAGGTCTTGACCCCTTTCGCGCGGCAGCGCAACGACCGGTCCTACACTGCTGTCTGCACCCCCTACGTGAGTCGTCATTACGACCCACAGGTTCTGGTTCAGTACACTGAGGCACTGGATCGCACTGTCAGGGCTCTTAACGTCGAGCTGTACGCCACCCGTGCTCGTCTGTATATGGCTATGGAGCATTTGTTGCCAGCAGTCACTGCGGGGATGCATCCGGAGTACATTCTTCACCCGCGTCGGACTGAGTTTCCTCCAGGTCTTGAGTGGCTTGCGGTTGGAGGTCGTACTCCGGCACGTGGACCTGCGCTCCCGGTTGATCACCAGATTATGCATCAGGGTGTGCACGGGATGCAGAACCCTGCCCCCAGGTTTCACATTCAGGGCCACGTGCAGTTCCGTTGGTACTTTCGTTGTCCCCGACGTTGATGTAGCGTATCGCTATGCCTCATTGTTGTATCGCTCTACCGCGTGCCTGCGTGCCGCCTAGTTGTCTAGGTTATTTTCATGCCGGGCCTATCGTCTATTTCGGAACGAACTTATGGTTTGTAATAGACCTATGTATGGATTTGTATGTTGAAATTCGAACTACTATGTCGTATCTATTGCACTTCCTTCTTTGTGCAATTTACTTCATGAATGATTCTTTGACTTTGCAATTACCCAATGCTAAACCACCACTGTTAAAAATTTGACAGAATGGTTAGGCCAGCTGGTCGTGGTCGTGGTGCGCCTGAACCACCACCACCACCGGAATACATGGCTGGTATGATGCAACAGTTTGAACTGAACCGTCAGTTTATGCAAGGGCTTATGGACCAGTTCCCGAGGCCGAATATGAATCAGCAGCCAGCCCCAATGACTCTGCAAGACTTCATGCGTCTCAACCCTGCGATCTACCGCAGCTCAACTCAGCCGCTTGACATAGATGACTGGCTCCGTGACATCACTTATGATCTGGAGTCTTCAGGCGCCCCAGTGACTAGCTATGTCACCTTTGCCTCGTACTTTCTGAAGGGTCCCGCTGCTCAATGGTGGGACAGCCACAGGCGCTCACAGCCTGTTGGAACAATCATCACCTGGCCGGAGTTCCAAGCTGCGTTCCGTGCTCGTCACATTCCTCAGGGACTGATGGATAAGGAGAAGCGTGAATTCCGCAACCTAGTCCAGGGCAACAAGACTGTGGATGCCTACCAGCGGGAATTTCTGGACTTATCTCGCTATGCTGAAGAAGACATTGCAACTGATGCTCGTAGGCAGGAAAACTTCCGTGAAGGCCTCCACCCGGATATCAAACTGGCACTCCTTGTTCAAGACTTCGATATCTTTGCCACCTTGGTGAACAAGTCCATTCTAGTGGAAACAGGTCTGCAGGACTACAAGGACAGCAGCAAGCGCAACCGTGACATGGGCTCATCTTCGGGATTTTTTTTCAAAAGTATGACTAAATTTATAACAAATTTGAAAATTATACGGCGAAATGAAAAAATACCGAAAATATGACCCCGTCGGCCTGCGGTGGGCCAAAAGGGGTCCTGTCGGCCAGCAGTAGGCCGAGCGTAGCCTGTCGGCCACCCGTAGGCCGACTGGTGGGCTGTCGGCCACCAGAAGGCCGACTGGTGGGCTGTCGGCCACCAGCAAGCCGAAAGGTGGCTGTCGGCCACCAGCAGGCCGAAAGGGGGCTGTCGGCCGCCCGCCCGTTTTCTTCTTCCTCTCGCTCTATCTCTCTCGTTCCTGGTCGCTGGCAGCTCTCTCTCTCTCATTTCCTCTCTATACTCTCCCCCCTCACCGATCTACTCATTCTTCCACCGATTTTCCGTTTGAAGCCGCAGAATCAATAGATCATAGCATTCTCCAGCGTCCTACGGTCATTTTTTTTTGCAATGGGATAGTTATTTGTGCGTAAGTGAGGAGGAGCCATGGTGGGGTGGAGGAGGTGAGGAGGTGGTGGGGTGGAGGAGGTGTGGCTGGTGAGGAGGTGGTGGTGTGGAGAGGAAGAAGAAGGGGACACACGCGTCGAAGGTATATTTTTGTTCGTGTAGTTAGTGTAGTTTTATTGTACAGTTTATTTAGTGTACATAGTCATTTTAGTGTACATAGTAATTTTAGGGGATAGTTAGTGTAGCCGGTAATAATTTTGTATGTGTTGTAGAGTTTATTTAGTGTACATAGTAATTTTAGCGGATAGTTAGTGTAGCCGGCAATAATTTTGTTCGTTGCGATTAATGAAAGGTGGCAATGTCTGACAGGTGAAAATGTCTGAATCAGTAAATTTGACTGTTTACTACGGCCCTGGTAATGTTCGATATAATGAGTTGGGGGTTGATCTTAGCGAGTTTAAAAATGGCATCATGACACTTTCACACCCGGACATACTGGACATTAGACAGTTGAAGCACTGGTTGACTACTAGTTTTGGGCTAGATCCTGAAGTATGTTCCATCAGTATTCATGCACCGTGGACAAAATCCTGTAAAAATGTTAAGTGGGAGTTGATGCCGATAGATAGGAGCCAGCATTGGGTGACCCTGTTAAGTCGTTGCCGAGACCGAAGAATCCACCCATATGCCCTAGTGCAACCAGTGGCGAAGGAGGAGAATATGGTACAACTTCACGTGGGGTATGAACTAGGCCAGGGTAGTCAAGTGGCTAACGAGAATTATTTATCCGGGTCACAGCCACCGGATGTGGATGCTAGCCAAGCCGAGAAAGAGTCAGACCACATGTCACACAATGTTTGTGGTCATGATACTGGGCAGAGTATTCATTCAAAAATATTAGCTGGTTCTGGTGTTGCTGATGGGGATGAGGAAGGCGATGAAATGCAGAGGGTGATGGAGGAAGATGACGAGGATGGATTTGCGGAGGATCTGGATTCTGAAAATTCCGAGGGTGAAGTGGAGGTACCGATTCCTTCTGCATGGGATCAGGACATATCCACCGGCCTTACTGTCAACGATGGCCATGAGACTCCACGGCAATATAATCTGAACCAAGTCTAGATAGGGGCTATGTTTGATACAAAGAAAAAATTGAAGTATGCGGTGATAAAGTGGGCTATGTCTACGCAGAGGGTTTTCCGGACACACATATCGAGTCCAACAAACTATACCATGAAGTGTGTTGAAGCAGGTTGTCCTAGGAAGGTGCACGGGCACGTGCCGAAGTATGACATCCACTGGCTTGTCACCAATGTGGTCCCACATAATTGTGTGAGGAAAAACCTGTTGGTTAGTCATCCAAACCTGACTTCAACTCTCATTGCGCAACTCATGTATACTGAGATAGTGGAGAAGAAAGATATGGAAGCAAAACACATCCAGAGAGCAGTGAAGGTCAGATGGAATTATGACATTCCATATGGGAAGGCTTGGAGGGCTAAGCAGAAGGCTATGGAGGAAAGGTTTGGGACGTTCTTCGACTCATATGATAATGTTGTCCGTCTCCTTGACATACTGAAGGAGAGAAATCCCGGCACTTATGTTAACATACAACACACGAGGTTGGACATTATACCAGATCACAAGGTGTTGAAACGAGTATTCTTCTCTTTCGCTATGTGCATCGAAGCTTTCCGGCATTGTCCTCCTGTGATGTTTCTGGATGGTACATTCCTGACTGGTCAGTACAAAGGGCAAATCCTGACTGCTATTGGTGTGGACGGGAACAATCAAATCATCCCACTAGCCATGGCATTTGTGGAGGGTGAGAACTTTCCGAGCTGGGTATGGTTCTTCCGGCAAGTTAAAATTGCGATCGTGAAGGACCGACCAAACGTGTGTGTCATTCATGACAGACATCCTGGTATATTGAAGGCCGTGAAGACACTAAGGAATCCAACTGCTGACGAACCAACACCTTGGAAGGACTTGCAGAGCCGGTGGTGCATGCGCCATCTTGGGGCTAATTTTTTCTCACAGTTCAAGAACAAGCGGTTGATGAACTTGTTTAAAAAATTATGCAAGCAGAACTAGCAGCGTAAATACCATTTTATTTGGTCAAAACTTGATGAGTTCACTAAGAAGCAGGTCCGCGCGAGGAAGAAAATGGAAGCAGATCAGGTTAACTTAGCAACACTCATGGCGGAGCTAGAGGAGCCAGTAGGTCTTTGTGACTTGCCAGCAATTGACCCTCCTAATACCAAGAGAAAGAAGGGCAGGGCAATAAAGAATTTTTCTGAGTGGATAGAGAAAGAGCCTCCAGTGAATTGGTCTTTGCTGCATGATACCCATGGAGCTAGGTATGGCCACATGACAACCAATCTTGCAGAGGTGTATAACTTTGTACTCAGAGGGAATAGAGCATTGCCACTGACAGCTATTGTGGAGGGTGTATTCCATGGCACTTTGAGATATTTCAGAGAAAGGCACGAGTTAGCGAAGAAGCATATTGCAGTTAATCAGAACACACCTTATTGTAGCCGTGTCATTTAGTACATGTCTCAGAAGATAAAGAAAGCAAAAAAGCACACTGTCACACTCATAGGTAATCAGGAAAGGAGGTATGAGGTTCAGCTTCCTACTGATGGTTTTGGTTCTGCAAATGAGGTGGAGACGCATGAGGTTAATATTGGAACGGAATTTTATCCAACTTGTGAGTGTACATGCAACAAACCGCAGTTGTTGCACCTGCCTTGCTCACATGTGTTGGCTGCCTGTGGCCAGATTGAGTTGGACGCTATCTCCTTCGTGTCTCCGTACTATTCAAAAGAGGCAATACTCAATGTCTGGACAGGTGAGATGATGGGGTTTAGAGTCGTCAGCAATTTCAACAAGGTAAACGATGGCGAGAGAGTATACATCCCGGATCCAGGACTTCGGTGAACAAGCAGGGGCAGACGCAAGGTAAAGCGCATCCGAAACGATATGGACCAATCTGAAGCTGGTGGAGCAACCAGACAATGTTTGCTATGCGCGGCTTATGGGCATAGGATGAAATATTGTCCCGACCTGAACAAAGACGGTGCTTCCACATCGACGAGTGCTTCCACATCGACGACTGCGACAACAGTAGGAAGAGGTGGTCGTGGCAGTCGTGGTGGTCGTGGAAGTCGAGGCCGAAGGGGCGGACAAGGAAGAAATAACTCAGAAGCTATATAATGTGTCGCACTATGTTTTATTCTGTAATATGTGTGGACTATGTTTTAATGTGTAATATGACGGACTATGTTTTATTTTGTAATATGTCTGGACGATGTTATAATTTGTAATATGTCTGGACTATGTTTTAATTTGTAATATGCCTGGGCTATGTTTTAATTGCAGATATGGCTTCGTATCCGTTGCTTAATGGGAATATCGATAGAGGGCACCGGGCCGCAGATATGGAAGCGGGCAAGAACTTAGACGTGTTGATCACTCGCACCCCAAAGCGTAACTGGATGATACACCCTTTATGGGTTGATAGGTATGTGTCGGCATAATGACTTACTATGTTTGACATCCTTTTGATAGCCGCTAACTGTAAGCTACATTCTATTTATTTTGTAGGTTAAATTGGGCTGGACTTCTACCCTTGGCACGGCTGGTTGAGGGTACATTGGATGAGTGGGTTGATCATCCGGAATTGGATGAGGCAGGTGAACCAATGCAGTTACAGAAGAAGCAAGTTACACGCTTCTCTTACGACAGGTCACTCCTTACCTGCTTAGTAGATAGATGGAGACCAGAGACACATACGTTTCACTTTCCCTGGGGAGAGATGGCGCCTACATTACAGGATGTGTCTTACCTGTTGGGATTACCTTTGGCCGGTGCTGCCATAGGTCCTTTAGAGCCAGAACCTGGTTGGCTAGCATCGATTCGTCGCCGTTTTCTGGATGCGGTGCCAACTACTTCGGTGCTAGGCAACAATCGTCACGGGCCTCTTTTTAGGTGGTACAGCCAGTTTCAGATTGTCTCCTTAGGATATCCCAATGTTGAGTTGTCAGAGGCACAGATTGACCGATCCCTAGAGGCATATATTATGTGGTTGTTCGGCAAGACGATGTTCACGGAAAACCACGTGACCACTGTCGATGCATGACTCATCGGTATTGCACGAGAGATAGCTGATGCACGTTGCCCGGGGGACATTGTGCAGAGGAGTTTTGGTTCTGCTGTGTTAGCGGCTACGTACAGAGGCCTGTGCAAAGCTTGCCAGTTGAAGTCTAGAAAATCAGGTCTTCTTGGATGTCCACTATTGTTGCAGCTCTGGTCATATGAGAGATTCCCTATTGGTCGACCCTATGTCAGCGTTGAATTTTTTTTTGGTAATGAGGACATGGCTGGGACTTACATGCCTTCTATCGGCAACTTGCCTACTATGGGATCTGTTTGGACACGGAGAGAGGTATTTTCATAATTTGTAACAATATGAATTACTAATGTTTATTTCTCGCTATTCAATAGTATTACTAATGTTTGTTGTCAAATACAGAGACAGTTTGCGCATAGCCAGGTGAGGGGTTGCTACCCCTCCTTCACGGCGCAGTTTGACAGTTTGCACGAGGATCAAGTTATCTGGGAGCCATACTCCGATCGTGCTATTTCCTCCAGATGTGCAGATGGGATTTCTGGAATGTGCACTAGAGATCGGCATTATTGGATGACCAAGGTCAGGTTGGTGTTCGACGTGACGGTTAAGGAGATGGCTATTCATAGGTTGATGAGACAGTTCGGTCGATGCCAAGAGCCTGACATTCCTGTTATTCCACACTTACCAGATCACGTGCACAAGTAAGTAATACTACTTTAGTTGTCATGTCTGCATTCAGAATATAACTAATCATGTAACGTGCATTTCAATCTCAGGTACTCTCGCTCAGGAGGAAACAAGTCCCAGGATTCTTGGCTTCGTGACATTAGCCCTTACGTGGACGAATGGACTACTGCGCCGACAAATATCTGGGATGAAGTTCGGCCCTTTGACTGGGACAAGTTCGGGTTGTATCTGCAGCGTTACTGGCATAGCACGAGGATCTACTTGGTTCCATCATCAGCTCCTGATCAGATCGAAGCCCCTCTCACCAGCGATCTGTTCCCAACTGCCTCTGTTGTCGGAACCAGACACCACGCGGTACGTGCTATGTTTCTCACATGTTAAGTTTTTTCTTAACCTGAACATATACAATTGGTTAACTATTCGTGTTGTCTGCCATACAACGATGATCTAATTGGTTAACTCTCCGTGTACAATAACATAAATCTACTGAGTCCAACGGGGATATTTTCCTTTTCCATCACCAGCTTCTTCTGCTGCCTTGGCTGCACGAGCCCTTTCTTTATTCATCTGCCTCTCAGCCTCACGGGCCTCCTGTCGCTGTCATTGAACCTCCGCCAGTCGAAGTCCCTCTTCTCGGTTTTTCTTCTTCATCTCATCAAGAAAAGCCCTCTGCTTCACACAGTACTCTTGCCACTCTCTCTCCTGCTCTGCTTTCTCATCTGCTGCCGCCTTCGCGCGACACTCTTCCGCGTCCAAGCTTGCCCATGCACGATGAACTCTTTCACGAATCTCGGTCACCGCCCAGTCTGGTTTTTTCGTGTCAATCCAACGATAGTACATGCGCAGAGGCGGAGGAGACTACAACAAAAATAGAAATACAAATATCAAATCAACAATAATATCCACAACGTGTTTATTCTTGCTGACTGAAACATACCGGAGGCCTGATGTACGGTGAAATAGCAACGGGTGGATATTCCTCATAATTGGCGCACATGAAAAACTTCATGCCCAACCAATCTGAAAAATCCGTCACCTCCTTCACCTTTCAGAGATCGCCACACCAACAACGAAGTACTTCCACCCCCCGAGGCAAAGTCGCACTCTTCATTTTCGTAGGCCTAATGCTTTGATCCGAGCAAGGCAAACTCATAATGACTAGCGCGTTGGTGTTTTGAAGTGCGGCTGGACGATGGAGAAGAGAGTGAGAAAGAGCAAGCAGTGTGGGCAGAAGCAAAGAGAAGAGCGTGAGAGAGCAGGCAACGGCATCTCGTATATAAAGACGATCGGACATACTAGAGTGAAAACTACGATCAAAAGGATAATGAGGATGAGACATCTCCACGAAAGGATGGCGGGAGCAAAAGGCGTGAGAGAAAGGGGGACAGAAGGGCCTGCTCACCCACCTTACTGCGGATGTGGTTATATAGGTTGTTCACAAGAGAAGATGGCGGGAGAGAAAGGCGGGAAAGATAGGCGGGAAAGAAAATGGCGGGAGAGAATGGCGGGAGAGAATGGTGGGAGAAAAAGTGGCGGGAGAGTATGGCGGGAAAGAAAATGGCGGGATAGTAGGGCGGGAAAAGAAAATGGGGGGATAGTAGGGCGAGATAGTACGATCACTGTGGCAGATGACTTCGGCGAAGGAAGTACCAAAAAAATGTACTATTTCTGAAAAAAATTCAAGAAAACTTTTGGGCAGGCTATCTACGGGCCTATCGGCCTCTGGTAGGCCGACAGCCACCTTTCGGCCTGCTAGTGGCCGACAGCCCACCAGTCGGCCTACTGGTGGCCGACAGGCTGCGCTCGGCCCACTGCTGGCCGACAGGGCCCCTTTCGGCCCACCGCAGGCCGACGGGGTCATATTTTCGGTATATTTTCATTTCGCCGTATAATTTTCAAATTTGTTATAAATTTAGTCATACTTTTGAAAAAAAATCCATCTTCGGGCTCAGGAACTCAAAAGCGCAAGATCTGGATCCCCCACAACATGTACCATGCACCGCCTCCTGCTCCGAGGCCGTCCTATGCCGCACCTCGTCTGCCTCCACCGCCACCTAGGTAGCCGAGGCTCCCAGCTCCGCCACCACGAGCTCCTGTTCCCCCTTCTCGTCCTGAGGATGGGCTGTGCTTCAAGTGTGGTCGTCCAGGACACCGTGCTAGAGAATGCAGGTAGAATCAGAAACAGCTTGCACTGCCTTCCAACCAGCCCCGCAACAACAATGCCGGGCCTGCTCAGGGACGTGTTCAAGCTAACAATATTGATCTGAATGAAGTTCAAGACCAGCCTGCTACTGTGATGGGTACTCTTCTTGTTAACTCCGTACCAGCTTCTGTATTGTTTGATACAGGAGCATCGCATTCTTTCATGTGTGAAGATTTTGCATACATGCATGGCATTAAGTACGAGGAGATGAGCATTCCAATAGTGGTAAACACCCCCGCTGGCCAATGTCAAACCTCCATGGTTTGTCCAGATGTCCCCATTGAAATAGAAGGACTAGAATTCGATGCTTCCCCCATTATATTGAAGTCTTCCAAGATCGACCTTATTCTGGGAATGGATTGGTTGAAGGCACATAGTGCTTCCGTCGTTTGTGCCACCAAAACTATCCACCTTCTGCATCCTTCGTATGAGATAGTCAACTACCATGCTCATCTTGTTCGAGATGCTGAAGCCCGACTATATGCCTTGAATGCATTAAATGAGTCACCTCTTGAAGGGATTGAAAACATTCCAGTTGTTCGGGATTTCCAAGATGTTTTTCCGGAAGAACTTCCAGGGATTCCCCCTGCCAGAGCTGTCGAGTTTGTCATCGACTTGGTACCTCGTACCACTCCTATATCCAAGCGTCCGTATAAGATGCCACCACATGAACTCCTTGAACTTAAGCAAGAAATTGACAATTCGCTTCGTCTGGGTTTCATTCGTCCAAGTTCCTCAACTTGGGAAGCACCTTCTCTCTTTGTCAAAAAGAAAGATGGTACGAATCGATTGGTCCAAGATTACCATCCCATCAACCAAGCAACGATTCAAAACAAATATCCACTTCCACGGATCAACGATCTGTATGATCAACTTGCTGGTTCATCAGTATTTTCTAAACTCGACTTGAGGTTGGGTTACCATCAGATCCGGGTTCGCGAAGAGGATATTCCCAAGACTGCATTTGTTACTCGCTATGGTTCATACGAGTACACCGTCATGTCCTTCGGCTTAACAAATGCTCCAGCAACCTTCTCTCGCCTGATGAACTATATATTCATGGATTACCTCGATAAATTCGTCGTGGTTTATCTGGATGATATCCTGGTTTACTCCAAGAATAAAGAAGAGCATGCTGAACATCTTCGTCTTATACTGGAGAGGCTTCGAGAACATCAACTTTATGCAAAGTATTCAAAGTGTGAGTTCTGGATGGACGAACTAACCTACCTTGGTCATGTGATCTCCAAGGATGGTATTGCGGTCAACCCTAAACGAGTTCAGGCTATTCTTGACTGGACTCCCCCGAAGAATGTCAAGCAAGTCAGAAGTTTTCTCGGACTCGCCAGCTATTGCCGTCGATTCGTCGAGAACTTCTCCAAGATTGCAAAACCCTTAACCAATTTGCTTCACAAAGGTGTTAAATATGAGTGGACAGAAAAATGTCAGGAGAGCTTTCAGGCACTTAAGGACAAACTAACATCTGCTCCAGTGCTTGCTCCTCCGGATACTCGTAAGGACTTCGTCATTTATTGTGCAGCTTCGCGTCAGGGAATGGGATGTGTCTTAATGCAAGAGCGCAGAGTGGTTGCTTATGCATCTCGTCAATTGCGTCCTCATGAAGAGAACTACCCAGTTCATGACCTTGAACCTGCCGCAGTAATTCATGCACTGAAAGAGTGGCGGCAATACCTTGTTGGAAACCGTTGCGAGATCTACACCGATCACCAAAGTCTGAAGTACCTGTTTACTCAGCCAGATCTGAACCTCCGTCAACAGAGATGGATGGAGCGCATAGCAGATTACAACGTGGGTATTTCTTATACCCCAGGCAAGGCTAATGTAATGGCTGATGCTTTGAGCCGCAAGTCATACTGCAACCACCTTCAGGTTCACAAGGTTCACCCCCTTCTTCAAAAGGGATTCCGTAAGCTGAACCTCCATATTGTTCCTCAGGGTTATCTCGCTCCCCCTCCTGAAGGGTCCTACAAAATGAACCTCCACGTTGTTTCCCAGGGTTCTCTTAATACCTTGGTTGCTAAACCAGATCTTGTGGACGTCATCAAGTGGATCCAGAAGTGTGACAATGAAGTCGAGAGGATTAAATTCGATCTCGCAGAAGGAAAGCCCTCATCCTTCACTATTGCTGAGGATGGCGCTTTGTACTTCAAGGGCCGCCTAGTGGTATCGAGTAAGGAGGAAAACAATGATTTGACTCAGGAGGTCATGAAGGAAGCACATGACACTCCGCTGTCTATTCATCCTGGTAGTACCAAGATGTACCAAGACATTCGTCAAAGATTCTGGTGGTCTAACATGAAGCAAGACATTGCTCGCTATGTTGCTGAATGTGATGTTTGCCGTCGTATCAAAGCAGAACATCAAAGGCCGCCGGAACTCTGCAACCTATTACGGTTCCTGAATGGAAATGGGACCATGTTGAAATGGACTTCGTCACTGGTTTTCCCAGATCGCAGAAAGGTAATGATGCTATTCTTGTCGTCATTGACCGATTGTCCAAAGTTGCACATTTTTTGGCTGTCAAGGAAACAATTACTGCTAGTCAGCTAGCAGATCTTTACATGTCCAGAGTTGTTTCACTCCACGGTATTCCATTGGTGATTAGTTCAGACCGTGGCAGCTTTTTCACTTCAAGATTCTGGGCAAGTTTGCAGGAAGCTATGGGAACTCATTTGTCATTCAGCACCGCTTTTCACCCTCAATCCCAGGGACAAGTTGAAAGAGTCAACCAGATTCTCGAAGACATGCTTTGAGCTTGTGTCATTTCTTTTGGCAAAAAATGGGAGGAATCTCTCCCGTATGCTGAGTTCTCCTACAACAATAGCAATCAAGCTAGTCTGAAGATGGCTCCTTTTGAAGTATTATATGGATGTAAGTGTCGGACTCCTCTGAATTGGTCAGAAACTGGGGAATGTACACTTATCGGTCCGGATATTATTCAACATGCTGAAGATCAAGTCCGCATTATTCATGCAAATCTGAAGGCTGCTCAGTCTCGTCAGAAGAGTCAGTATGACCGTCATCACAAAGATATGGTCTATCAACCTGGCGAAAAGGCTTATCTTCGAGTCACGCCAATGAGAGGTACACACCGTTTCGGGATCAAGGGCAAGCTGGCTCCTCGATACATTGGTCCTTTCACTGTTCTCGAAAGGCGTGGTAAGGTGGCATATCAACTGGAACTACCGCCGAACCTTTCTCAGGTTCACGATGTGTTCCATGTGTCACAGCTTCGTCGCTTCTTCAAGGATCCAATCCGAGCAGTGGATCATGATATGCTTGAACTGCAACAAGACCTTTCTTACAAGGAGCAACCAGTCCGCATTCTTGGTGAAACTGAACGTCGGACTCGTCAGAAGGTTACCAAGTTCTTCAAGGTGCAGTGGGCAAACCATTCTGAAGATGAAGCCACTTGGGAACGCGAAGATCATCTTCGTGCAGAATACCCCGGGCTCTTTCCTTCTACTTCTTAATTCTCGGGACGAGAATTCTTGTTAGTAGGGGAGAATTGTGACACCCTGGTTTTCTGCTACAATGATCATTGTAATTAAGCATAGTGATGACCATGATCAGTGCCTAATCATTTTGCTAAACAAGATATGATCCAGTTAAAATTCATATCTCAATTTAAATTTCACTTCAAAAGCCAATTGAATTTTATGGTGATAAAATAATTCTCCAAACAGCATCAGGAAAATGTTGCACACTTGTGGAATAATCCAAAACAATTATTGTTAAGGAAAACAACATCACCCTCAAGCTGGTGTGGACCCCACCATCCAAAACAGGACCATTTTGCATTTAAAATGCCCTTTAAATTGCATGGTTAATTCCAACAGTACCCAAAAATCATCAAACTTGTTGTGGCCATTCAAAATATTGCAAGTTATTAAATGGACCATGTTACACATTTTTGCTAAAAGGAAATATAGCCAAAAGGAATTAAAACATAAACTTATAAAAGAAAACAGAAAAAAAAAACCCTGCCCTGGGCCTTAGGCCACAGTGGCAGGCCCATGCCGGCCCAGTGCCCCCCTCGGTCGTCTCCCACCTCGCTACAGTGGGGCGACCGAGGCGCGCGCGCGTGACCGGGCGCGTCCCCGCCGGACCGGCTCGCCGGCGACGGCCCGGTGGATATAAGGGCGCCCCGACGCCCCCCCTGAAACCCTAGCCCCCAGATCCCCCCTTGCTCTCTCCTCATGCCGCCGCTCTCCTCCCCCACCTCACCCGAGCGGCACCATGGCCTCGCCGCCGTAGAACGCGCGGCCACAGCCACCGCCTCGCCTCGGCGACCTGTCCATCGTCTCCGCCATCGTCGACTACCCCGTCCTCGACCATGCGCGCAAGCAGGCGAGCTCTGCATCGTCGGGATTGAGCCGCCCCCTTTTGTTCGGTCGCTGGCGATCTTCTTGTTGGAAATATGCCCTAGAGGCAATAATAAATTGGTTATTATTATATTTCCTTGTTCATGATAATCGTTTATTATCCATGCTATAATTGTATTGATTGGAAACTCAAATACATGTGTGGGTACATAGACAACACTGTGTCCCTAGTAAGCCTCTAGTTAACTAGCTCGTTGATCAAAAGATGGTGAAGGCTTCCTAGCCATGGACATGAGATGTCATTTGATAACGGGATCACATCATTAGGAGAATGATGTGATGGACAAGACCCAAACTATAAACATAGCATATGATCGTGTCAGTTTATTGCTATTGTTTTCTGCATGTCAAGTATCTGTTCCTATGACCATGAGATCATGCAATTCACTGACACCGTAGGAGTGCCTTGTGTGTATCAAACGTCACAACGTAACTGGGTGACTATAAAGGTGCTCTACAGGTATCTCCGAGGGTGTCTGTTGGGTTGGCATGGATCAAGACTGGGATTTGTTACTCCGTATGACGGAGAGGTATCTCAGGGCCCACTCGGTAATACAACATCACAATGAGCCTTGCAAGCAATGTGACTAAAGTGTTAGCCACGAGATCTTGTATTACGGAACGAGTAAAGAGACTTGCCGATGACGAGATTGAACTAGGTATAGAGATACCGACGATCGAATCTCGGGCAAGTAACATACCGAAGAACAAAGGGAACAGCATACGGGATTAACTGAATCCTTGACATAGAGGTTCGACCGATATAGATCTTCGTAGAATATGTAGGAACCAATATGGGCATCCAGGTCCCGCTATTGGTTATTGACCGTAGAGGTGTCTCGGTCATGTCTACATAGTTCTCGAACCCGCAGGGTCTACACACTTAACGTTTGGTGACGATTAGTATAGTTGAGTTATTGTGTTGGTGACCGAAGGTTGTTCGGAGTCCCGGATAAGATCCCGGACATGACAAGGATCTCCGGAAGAGTCCGGAGGTAAAGATTGATATATGTGATAATAGTGTTTTGATCTCCGGAAGGGTTCCGGAATTCACCGGAAGGGGTTCCGGGTGTTTACCGAAGTGTTCGGGTGCAACAACACTTTATATGGGCCAAAGGGGTAAAGCCCACGAGGTATTGGAAAGTGCAAAAGGAAGTTTTGCTGCTGCCTTAAGCGGTACTACCGCTGGTAAGGCAGTACTACCGCGTAAGCGGTACTACCGCTTGTGTGAAGCGGTACTACCGCTCAAGCGGTACTACCGCTCATGAGCGGTACTACCGCTTGTACGCGGTACTGCTGGAATCCGAGTGAGACTCTTTCCGTGCGGGCCAAATCGACCTTGTGGAGGCTTTCTCTCCAAGTTTAGACCCCAGGGCTCAACATATAAATAGAGGGGCAGGGCTAGCACACGAGAGACATCAAGATTTCCCAAGCCGTGTGCCGGCAACCCTAACCCTCTAGTTCCTCCCGTCACAATCTCCGTAGTGCTTGGCGAAGCCCTACAGAGATTGTTCCTCACCACCATCACCACGCCGTCGTGCTGCCGGAACTCATCCACTACTTCACCATCGCTCGCTGGATCGAGGAGGTGAAGGCGTCATCAAACCGTACGTGTGTTGAACGCGGAGGTGCCGTCCGTTCGGCGCTAGATCGTGTTTGGATCGAGGGACGACTTGCGATTTGGATCGCGAAGACGTTCGACTACATCAACCGCGTTTCTTAACGCTTCCGCTTAGCGATCTACAAGGGTATGTAGATTCACTCTCCCTCTCGTAGATGCTCATCACCATGGATAGATCTTGCGTGTGCGTAGGAAAATTTTTGTTTCCCATGCGACGTTCCCCATCAGTGGCATCTGAGCTAGGTCTATGCGTAGATGAGATCTCGAGTAGAACACAAAAGGGTTTTGTGGGCGTTGATATTTAGATTGCTTCCTCCCTTGGTATTTTCTTGTTTCGGCGGTATTGTGGGATGAAGCGGCTCGGACCAACATTACTCGTACGCTTACGAGAGACCGGTTCCTTCAACTGACATGTAACTTCGTTGCATAAAGATGGCTAGCGGGTGTCCGTTTCTCCCACTTTAGTCGGATCGGATTTGACAAAGGTGGTCCTTGAGAAGGTTGAAAAGCAATTTTTATATCACCGTTGTGGTTTTTGCGTAGGTAAGAATCGTTCTTGCTAGATACCCGTAGCAGCCACGTAAAACTTGCAACAACAATTAGAGGACGTCTAACTTGTTTTTGCAGGGTATGTTGTGATGTGATATGGCCAATTACATGATGAGATATATGTGATGTATGAAATGATCATGTGTTGTATAGAATATCACGACTTGCATGTCGATGAGTACGGCAACTGGCAGGAGCCATAGAGTTGTCTTTAATTATTTTCGCCGTTTTGCTTTACTTTATCGCTATGAGTTAGCAATAGTCATGGAAGCAACAGTCGGTGTGACAACCTCATGACGACACGTTGATGGAGATCAAGATGATGGAGATCATGGTGTCATGCCGGTGACGATGGAGATCATGCCGGTGCTTTGGAGATGCCACTGATGGGGAACGTTGCATGGGAAACAAAAAATTTCCTACGCACACACAAGATCTATCCCTGGTGATGAGCATCTACGAGAGGGAGAGTGAATCTACATACCCATGTAGATCGCTAAGCGGAAGCGTTAAGAAACGCGGTTGATGTAGTCGAACGTCTCCGCGATCCAAATCGCAAGTCGTCCCTCGATCCGATCACGAACTAGTGCCGAACGGACGGCACCTCCGCGTTCAACACACGTACGGCTTGATGACGCCTTCACCTCCTCGATCCAGCGAGCGATGGTGAAGTAGTAGATGAGTTCCGGCAGCACGACGGCGTGGTGATAGTGGTGAGGAACAATCTCTGCAGGGCTTCGCCAAGCACTACGGAGATTATGACGGGAGAACTAGAGGGTTAGGGTTGCCGACACACGGCTTGGGAAATCTTAATGTGTCCCATGTGCTAGCCCTGCCCCTCTATTTATATGTTGAGCCTTGGGGTCTAAACTTGGAGTAAAAGCCTCCTCCAGGTCGGTTTTGCCCGCACAAGGTCGGTTTGGCCCGCAGGGAAAGAGTCCAACTCGGATCCCTGCAGTATCGCGTACAAGCGGTAGTACCGCTTACGATAAGCGGTAGTACCGCCCGTAGCGGTAGTACCGCTTACGATAAGCGGTAGTACCGCCCCAGACGCCAGCAAAACTTCCTTTTGCACCTTGCCTAAGCCTCGTGGGCTTTACCCCTTGGCCCAAATAAAGTGTTCTCGTATCCGAACATTTCGGGAAACATCCGGAACCTCTTCCGGTGAATTCCGGAACCCTTCCGGAAACCAAAACACTATTATCACATATATCAATCTTTACCTCCGAACTATTCCGGAGATCCTCGTCATGTCCGGGATCTTATCCGGGACTCCGAACAACCTTCGGTCACCAACAAAATAACTCAACTATACTAATCGTCACCAAACGTTAAGTGTGTAGACCCTGCGGGTTCGAGAACTATGTAGACATGACCGAGACACCTCTACGATCAATAACCAATAGCGGGACCTGGATGCCCATATTGGCTCCTACATATTCTACGAAGATCTTTATCGGTCGAACCTCTATGTCAAGGATTCAGTTAATCCCGTATGTTGTTCCCTTTGTTCTTCGGTATGTTACTTGCCCGAGATTCGATCGTCGGTATCTCTATACCTAGTTCAATCTCGTTACCGGCAAGTCTCTTTACTCGTTCCGTAATACAAGATCTCGTGGCTAACATTTTAGTCACACTGCTTGCAAGGCTCATTGTGATGTTGTATTACCGAGTGGGCCCTGAGATACCTCTGCGTCACACGGAGTAAAAAATCCTAGTCTTGATCCATGCCAACCCATCAGACACCCTCGGAGATACCTATAGAGCACCTTTATAGTCACCCATTTACGTTGCGACGTTTGATACACACAAGGTACTCCTCCGATGTCAGGGAGTTGCATGATCTCATGGTCATAGGAACAGATACTTGACATGCAGAAAACAATAGCAATAAACTGACACGATCATATGCTACGTTCGTAGTTTGGGTCTTGTCCATCACATCATTCTCCTAATGATGTGATCCCGTTATCAAATGACATCTCATGTCAATGGCTAGGAAACCTTAACCATCTTTGATCAACGAGCTAGTCAACTAGAGGCTTACTAGGGACACAGTGTTGTCTATGTACCCACACATGTATTTGAGTTTCCAATCAATACAATTATAGCATGGATAATAAACGATTATCATGAACAAGGAAATATAATAATAACTAATTTATTATTGCCTCTAGGGCATATTTCCAACAGTCTCCCACTTGCACTAGAGTCAATAATCTAGTTCACATCACTATGTGATTTACATTGTAATGAATCGAACACCCATGCAGTTCTGGTGTTGTTCATGTTTAGCCCTTGGAAGAGGTTTAGTCATCGGATCTGCAACATTCAGATCCGTGTGTACTTTGCAAATATTTATGTCGTCCTCCTTGATGTAATCGCGGATGGAATTGAAACGTCGCTTTATGTGTCTGGTCCTCTTGTGAAATCTTGGTTCCTTGGCTAGAGCAATGGCACCAGTATTATCACAAAACAGAGTCATTGGGTTAAGCGCACTAGGCACTACTCCAAGATCTGTCATGAACTCCTTCATCCAGACACCTTCCTTCGCCGCCTCCGAGGCAGCGATGTACTCCGCTTCGCATGTAGAATCAGCTACCACGCTTTGCTTGGAACTGCACCAGCTAACCGCACCCCCATTAAGAATAAATACGTATCCAGTTTGTGACTTAGAGTCATCCGGATCAGTGTCAAAGCTTGCATCGACGTAACCCTTTACGACGAGCTCTTGATCACCTCCATAAACGAGAAACATGTCCTTAGTCCTTTTCAGGTACTTCAGGATATTCTTGACCGCCATCCAGTGTTCCATTCCTGGATCACTTTGAAACCTTCCGACCATACTTATGGCAAGGCTGACATCGGGTCTTGTGCACAGCATTGCATACATGATAGAGCCTATGGCTGAAGCATAGGGGATGACACTCATCTTTTCTCTATCTTCTGCAGTCACTGGGCATTGAGTCTTACTCAACTTCACACCTTGCAAAACAGGCAAGAACCCCTTCTTGGACTGATCCATTTTGAACTTCTTCAAAACTTTGTCAAGGTATGTGCTTTGTGAAAGTCCTATTAAGCGTCTCGATCTATCTCTATAGATCTTGATGCCTAATATGAAAGCAGCTTCTCCTAGGTCCTTCATTGAAAAACTCTTGTTCAAATATTCCTTCACACCTTCCAACATTTCTATATTGTTTCCAATCAGTAATATGTCATCCACATATAATATAAGAAACGCTATAGAGCTCCCACTCACTTTCTTGTAAATACAAGCTTCTTCGTAAACTTGTATAAACTCAAACGCTTTGATCACCTCATCAAAGCGAAGATTCCAACTCCGAGATGCTTGCACCAGTCCATAAATGGATCGCTGGAGTTTGCAAACTTTGTCAGCATTCTCTGGATCGACAAAACCTTCTGGTTGCATCATATACAACTCTTCCTTAAGGAAACCGTTAAGGAACGTTGTTTTGACATCCATCTGCCAAATTTCATAATCGAAAAAGGCAGCTATTGCTAACATGATTCTGACGGACTTAAGCATCGCTACGGGTGAGAAGGTCTCATCGTAGTCAACTCCTTGAACTTGTGAAAAACCCTTTGCCACAAGTCGAGCTTTATAGACGGTGACATTACCGTCCGCGTCCGTCTTCCTCTTAAAGATCCATTTGTTCTGAATGGCCTTACGCCCTTCAGGTAATACTTCCAAAGTCCACACTTTGTTTTCATACATGGATCCCATCTCGGATTTCATGGCGTCTAACCACTTCTCGGAATCCGGGCCCATCGTCGCTTCTCCATAG
Organism: Elymus sibiricus; assembly: GCA_039707655.1. Lineage (NCBI taxonomy): Eukaryota > Viridiplantae > Streptophyta > Magnoliopsida > Poales > Poaceae > Elymus > Elymus sibiricus. Next base: position 82,886,551 of record CM077671.1, on the reverse strand, counting down.
CTCGTAGGTTCATCGTTGTCCAACAACATGACCTCTAAGACAGGGTTGCCGTACCACTCAGGAGCAGTACGCGTCCTTGTCGACCTACGAGGTTCGATAGCAACTTGATCCAAAGCTTCATGATCATCATCATTAACTTCCTCTTCAGCTGATGTAGGCTCTAGAGAAACATCTTTCTGCGCTGCGCTACTTTCAGGTTGAAGTAAAGGTTCAACAACCTCATCAAGTTCTATCTTCCTCCCACTCAATTCTTTCGAGAGAAACTCTTTCTCAAGAAATGTTCCGTTTTTAGCGACAAACACTTTGCCTTCGGATCTGAGGTAGAAGGTATACCCAACTGTCTCTTTTGGGTATCCTATGAAGACGCATTTCTCCGCTTTGGGTTCCAGCTTTTCAGGCTGAAGCTTTTTGACATAAGCATCACATCCCCAAACTTTAAGAAACGACAGCTTTGGCTTCTTGCCAAACCAAAGTTCATATGGCGTTGTCTCAACGGATTTCGATGGTGCCCTATTTAAAGTGAATGCAGCTGTCTCTAATGCATAACCCCAAAACGATAGTGGCAAATCGGCAAGAGACATCATAGATCGCACCATATCTAATAAGGTTCGATTACGACGTTCGGACACACCATTACGCTGTGGTGTTCCAGGCGGTGTCAATTGTGAAACAATTCCACACTGTCTTAAGTGACTGCCAAACTCATAACTCAGATATTCTCCTCCTCGATCAGATCGTAGGAATTTAATCTTCTTGTTACGATGATTCTCAACTTCACTCTGAAATTGTTTGAACTTTTCAAATGTTTCAGACTTGTGTTTCATTAAGTAAATATACCCATATCTACTTAAGTCATCAGTGAAGGTGAGAAAGTAACGATAACCACTGCGCGCCTCAATACTCATCGGACCGCACACATCAGTATGTATGATTTCCAATAAGTCACTTGCCCGTTCCATTGTTCCAGAGAACGGCGTTTTAGTCATCTTGCCCATGAGGCATGGCTCACATGTGTCAAGTGATTCAAAATCAAGTGACTCCAAAAGTCCATCAGCATGGAGCTTCCTCATGCGTTTTACGCCAATATGACCTAAACGGCAGTGCCACAAGAAAGTGGTATTATCATTATCAATTCTACATCTTTTGGCATCAATGTTATGAACATGTGTATCATTACTATCGAGATTCAATAAGAATAAACCCCTCACATTGGGTGCATGACCATAAAAGATATTACTCATATAAATAGAACAACCATTATTCTCTGATTTAAATGAGTAACCGTCTCGCAATAAACAAGATCCAGATATAATGTTCATGCTTAACGCAGGCACCAAATAACATTTATTCAGGTTCATCACTAATCCCAATGGTAATCGAAGAGCGAGCGTGCCGACGGCGATCACATCAACCTTGGAACCATTTCCTACGCGCATCGTCACTTCGTCCTTTGCCAGCCTCTGTCTATTCCGCAGTTCCTGTTTTGAGTTGCAAATATGAGCAACCGCACCGGTATCAAATACCCAGGCACTACAACGAGAGTTGGTAAGGCACACATCAATAACATGTATATCATATATACCTTGTTTGTTGTTGGCCGCCTTCTTGTCAGCCAAATACTTGGGGCAGTTCCGCTTCCAGTGTCCAGTTCCCTTGCAATGAAAGCACACAGTTTCTGGTTTGGGTCCAGCCTTGGGTTTCTTCACGAGAGGAGCAACTGCTTTCCACTCTTCTTGGAGTTACCCTTCTTACCCTTGCCATTTTTCTTGAAACTAGTGGTTTTATTGACCATCAACACTTGATGCTCCTTCTGAATTTCAGATTCAGTGGCTTTCAGCATCGCAAACAGCTCGGCGACTGACTTGTTCATCCCGTGCATGTTATAGTTCAACACGAAGCTCTTGTAGCTAGGTGGCAATGATTGAAGAACTCTGTCAGTGATAGCCTCTGGCGGAAGGGGCATCCCCAATTCAGCCAGACGGGTGGAGTACCCAGACATTCTGAGTACGTGATCACTGATAGACCCGTTCTCCTCCATCTTGCAAGCATAGAACTTATCGGAGATCTCATATCTCTCGATCCGGGCATTCTTCTGAAATATAAACTTCAACTCCTGGAACATCTCATATGCTCCATGACGTTCAAAACGTCTTTGAAGTCCCGGTTCTAAGCCATACAATATTGCACATTGAACTATTGAGTAATCTTCAGAATGAGCCTGCCAGGCGTTCACAACGTCTAGAGACTCAACTGGAGCGGGTGGATCACCAAGCGGTGCATCAAGGACATAAGCCTTCTGGGAAGCCGTAAGGATAATCCTTAGATTACGGGCCCAGTCCACAAAGTTACTTCCATCATCTTTCAACTTAGCTTTCTCTAGGAACGCATTAAAATTTAGGGGTGCTACTGCACGAGCCATGATCTACAACATAAATATAGCAAAGACAACTTAGACTATTGTTCTAGATAATGAGTTTAGTTAATCATATTACTTAAAAAACTCCCACTCAAATTGACATCCCTCCAATCATTCGAGTGTAACATGATCCAAATCCACCAACTCAAGTCCGATCATCACGTGAGTTGAGGTGGTTTCAATGGTGAACATCTTCATGTTGATCATATCTACTATATGACTCATGTTCGACCTTTCGGTCTCTTGTGTTCCGAGGCCATGTCTGTACATGCTAGGCTCGTCAAGTTTAACCCGAGTGTTCCGCACGTGCAACATGGCTTACACCCGTTGTATGTGAACGTAGAGTCTATCACACCCGATCATCACGGCGTGTCTCGAAACGACGAACTTTCGCAACGGTGCACACTTGGGGAGAACACAATTTTATCTTGAAATTTAAGTGAGGGATCACCTTATAATGCTACCGTCGTCCTAAGCAAAATAAGATGCATAAAAGGATTAACATCACATGCAATTCATAAGTGACATGATATGGCCATGAACTTGTGCTTTTGATCTCCATCTCCAAAGCACCGGCATGATCTCCATCATCACCGGCATGACACCATGATCTCCATCATCTTGATCTCCATCAACGTGTCGCCATGAGGTTGTCGCGCCGACTGTTGCTTCCACGACTATTGCTAACGTTTAGCGATAAAGTAAAGCATTACATAGCGCTTAATGATTGACACGCAGGTCATACAATAATTAAAGACAACTCTATGGCTTCTGCCAGTTGCCGTACTCATCGACATGCAAGTCGTGATATTCTATATAACACATGATCATCTCATACATCACATATATCTCATCATGTATTTGGCCATATCACATCACAACATACCCTGCAAAAACAAGTTAGACGTCCTGTAATTGTTGTTGCAAATTTTACGTGGCTGCTACGGGTTTGCAAGAACCGTTCTTACCTATGCAAAACCACAACGTGGTGTAGTGATTGCTTTTTGATCTTCTAAAAGAACCCTCTTCATTGAAATCGATTCAACTAAAGTGAGAGAGACAGACACCCGCTAGCCATCTTTATGCAACGAAGTTACATGTTAGTTGAAGGAACCTGGCTCGAGTAAGCGTACGCGTAATGTCGGTCCGGGCCACTTCATCTCACAATACCGCCGAATCAAATATCAACTAGTAACGGCAAGCAATATGTATACACCCACGCCCACAACTCGTTTGTGTTCTACTCGAGATCTCATCTACGCATAGACCTAGCTCAGATGCCACTGTTGGGGAACGTTGCATGGGAAACAAAAATTTTCCTACGCACACACAAGATCTATCCATGGTGATGAGCATCTACAAGAGGGAGAGTGAATCTACATACCCTTGTAGATCGCTAAGCGGAAGCGTTAAGAAACGCGGTTGATGTAGTCGAACGTCTCCGCGATCCAAATCGCAAGTCGTCCCTCGATCCGATCACGAACTAGTGCCGAACGGACGGCACCTCCGCGTTCAACACACGTACGGCTTGATGACGCCTTCACCTCCTCGATCCAGCTTATGATGGTGAAGTAGTAGATGAGTTCCGGCAGCACGACGGCGTGGTGATGGTGGTGAGGAACAATCTCTGCAGGGCTTCGCCAAGCACTACGGAGATTATGATGGGAGAACTAGAGGGTTAGGGTTGCCGACACACGGCTTGGGAAATCTTAATGTGTCCCGTGTGCTAGCCCTGCCCCTCTATTTATATGTTGAGCCTTGGGGTCTAAACTTGGAGTAAGAGCCTCCTCCAGGTCAGTTTTGCCCGCACAAGGTCGGTTTGGCCCACAGGGAAAGAGTCCAACTCGGATCCCTGCAGTATCGCGTACAAGCGGTAGTACCACTTATGATAAGCGGTAGTACCGCCTGTAGCGGTAGTACCGCTTACGATAAGCGGTATTACCGCCTGCAGCGGTAGTACCGCTTACGATAAGCGGTAGTACCGCCCGTAGCGGTAGTACCGCTTACGATAAGCGGTAGTACCGCCCCAGACGCCAGCAAAACTTCCTTTTGCACCTTGCCTAAGCCTCGTGGGCTTTACCCCTTGGCCCAAATAAAGTGTTCTCGTATCTGAACATTTCGGGAAACATCCGGAACCTCTTCCGGTGAATTCCGGAACCCTTCCGGAAACCAAAACACTATTATCACATATATCAATCTTTACCTCCGGACTATTCCGGAGATCCTCGTCAGGTCCGGGATCTTATCCGGGACTCCGAACAACCTTCGGTCACCAACAAAATAACTCAACTATACTAATCGTCACCAAACGTTAAGTGTGTAGACCCTGCGGGTTCGAGAACTTTGTAGACATGACCGAGACACCTCTACGATCAATAACCAATAGCGGGACCTGGATGCCCATATTGGCTCCTACATATTCTACGAAGATCTTTATCGGTCGAACCTCTATGTCAAGGATTCAGTTAATCCCGTATGCTGTTCCCTTTGTTCTTCGGTATGTTACTTGCCCGAGATTCGATCGTCGGTATCTCTCTACCTAGTTCAATCTCGTTACCGGCAAGTCTCTTTACTCGTTCCGTAATACAAGATCTCGTGGCTAACATTTTAGTCACACTGCTTGCAAGGCTCATTGTGATGTTGTATTACCGAGTGGGCCCTGAGATACCTCTCCGTCACACGGAGTAACAAATCCTAGTCTTGATCCATGCCAACCCATCAGACACCCTCGGAGATACCTGTAGAGCACCTTTATAGTCACCCAGTTACGTTGCGATGTTTGATACACACAGGGTACTCCTCCGATGTCAGGGAGTTGCATGATCTCATGGTCATAGGAACAGATACTTGACATGCAGAAAACAATAGCAATAAACTGACACGATCATATGCTACGTTCGTAGTTTGGGTCTTGTCCATCACATCATTCTCCTAATGATGTGATCCCGTTATCAAACGAGATCTCATGTCAATGGCTAGGAAACCTTAACCATCTTTGATCAACGAGCTAGTCAACTAGAGGCTTACTAGGGACACAGTGTTGTCTATGTACCCACCCATGTATTTGAGTTTCCAATCAATACAATTATAGCATGGATAATAAACGATTATCATGAACAAGGAAATATAATAATAACTAATTTATTATTGCCTCTAGGGCATATTTCCAACAGTTAGTATGGGAGAATTGTGACACCCTGGTTTTCTGCTACAATGATCATTGTAATTAAGCATAGTGATGACCATGATCAGTGCCTAATCATTTTGCTAAACAAGATATGATCCAGTTAAAATTCATATCTCAATTTAAATTTCACTTCAAAAGCCAATTGAATTTTATGGTGATAAAATAATTCTCCAAACAGCATCAGGAAAATGTTGCACACTTGTGGAATAATCCAAAACAATTATTGTTAAGGAAAACAACATCACCCTCAAGCTGGTGTGGACCCCACCATCCAAAACAGGACCATTTTGCATTTAGAATGCCCTTTAAATTGCATGGTTAATTCCAACAGTACCCAAAAATCCTCAAACTTGTTGTGGCCATTCAAAATATTGCAAGTTATTAAATGGACCATGTTACACATTTTTGCTAAAAGGAAATATGGCCAAAAGGAATTAAAACATAAAATTATAAAAGAAAACAGAAAAAAAAAACCCTGCCCTGGGCCTTAGGCCACAGTGGCAGGCAAATGCCGGCCCAGTGCCCCCCTCGGTCGTCTCCCACCTTGCTACAGTGGGGCGACCGAGGCGCGCGCGCGTGACCGGGCGCGTCCCCGCCGGACCGGCTCGCCGGCGACGGCCCGGTGGATATAAGGGCGCCCCGATGCCCCCCCTGAAACCCTAGCCCCCAGATCCCCCCTTGCTCTCTCCTCACGCCGCCGCTCTCCTCCCCCACCTCACCCGAGCGGCACCATGGCCTCGCCGCCGTAGAACGCGCGGCCACAGCCACCGCCTCGCCTCGGCGACCTGTCCATCGTCTCCGCCATCGTCGACTACCCCGTCCTCGACCATGCGCGCAAGCAGGCGAGCTCTGCATTGTCGGGATTGAGCCGCCCCCTTTTGTTCGGTCGCTGGCGATCTTCTTGTTGGAAATATGCCCTAGAGGCAATAATAAATTGGTTATTATTATATTTCCTTGTTCATGATAATCGTTTATTATCCATGCTATAATTGTATTGATTGGAAACTCAAATACATGTGTGGGTACATAGACAACACTGTGTCCCTAGTAAGCCTCTAGTTAACTAGCTCGTTGATCAAAAGATGGTGAAGGTTTCCTAGCCATGGACATGAGATGTCATTTGATAACGGGATCACATCATTAGGAGAATGATGTGATGGACAAGACCCAAACTATAAACATAGCATATGATCGTGTCAGTTTATTGCTATTGTTTTCTGCATGTCAAGTATCTGTTCCTATGACCATGAGATCATGCAATTCACTGACACCGTAGGAGTGCCTTGTGTGTATCAAACGTCACAACGTAACTGGGTGACTATAAAGGTGCTCTACAGGTATCTCCGAGGGTGTCTGTTGGGTTGGCATGGATCAAGACTGGGATTTGTTACTCCGTATGACGGAGAGGTATCTCAGGGCCCACTCGGTAATACAACATCACAATGAGCCTTGCAAGCAATGTGACTAAAGTGTTAGCGACGAGATCTTGTATTACGGAACGAGTAAAGAGACTTGCCGATGACGAGATTGAACTAGGTATAGAGATACCGACGATCGAATCTCGGGCAAGTAACATACCGAAGAACAAAGGGAACAGCATACGGGATTAACTGAATCCTTGACATAGAGGTTCGACCGATATAGATCTTCGTAGAATATGTAGGAACCAATATGGGCATCCAGGTCCCGCTATTGGTTATTGACCGTAGAGGTGTCTCGGTCATGTCTACATAGTTCTCGAACCCGCAGGGTCTACACACTTAACGTTTGGTGACGATTAGTATAGTTGAGTTATTGTGTTGGTGACCGAAGGTTGTTCGGAGTCCCGGATAAGATCCCGGACATGACAAGGATCTCCGGAAGAGTCCGGAGGTAAATATTGATATATGTGATAATAGTGTTTTGATCTCCGGAAGGGTTCCGGAATTCACCGGAAGGGGTTCCGGGTGTTTACCGAAGTGTTCGGGTGCAACAACACTTTATATGGGCCAAAGGGGTAAAGCCCACGAGGTATTGGAAAGTGCAAAAGGAAGTTTTGCTGCTGCCTTAAGCGGTACTACCGCTGGTAAGGCAGTACTACCGCGTAAGCGGTACTACCGCTTGTGTGAAGCGGTACTACCGCTTGTACGCGGTACTGCTGGAATCCGAGTGGGACTCTTTCCGTGCGGGCCAAATCGACCTTGTGGAGGCTTTCTCTCCAAGTTTAGACCCCAGGGCTCAACATATAAATAGAGGGGCAGGGCTAGCACACGAGAGACATCAAGATTTCCCAAGCCGTGTGCCGGCAACCCTAACCCTCTAGTTCCTCCCGTCACAATCTCCGTAGTGCTTGGCGAAGCCCTGCAGAGATTGTTCCTCACCACCATCACCACGCCGTCGTGCTGCCGGAACTCATCCACTACTTCACCATCGCTCGCTGGATCGAGGAGGTGAAGGCGTCATCAAACCGTACGTGTGTTGAACAAGGAGGTGCCGTCCGTTCGGCGCTAGATCGTGTTTGGATCGAGGGACGACTTGCGATTTGGATCGCGAAGACGTTCGACTACATCAACCGCGTTTCTTAACGCTTCCGCTTAGCGATCTACAAGGGTATGTAGATTCACTCTCCCTCTCGTAGATGTTCATCACCATGGATAGATCTTGCGTGTGCGTAGGAAAATTTTTGTTTCCCATGCGACGTTCCCCATCAGTGGCATCTGAGCTAGGTCTATGCGTAGATGAGATCTCGAGTAGAACACAAAAGGGTTTTGTGGGCGTTGATATTTAGATTGCTTCCTCCCTTGGTCTTTTCTTGTTTCGGCGGTATTGTGGGATGAAGCGGCTCGGACCAACATTACTCGTACGCTTACGAGAGACCGGTTCCTTCAACTGACATGTAACTTCGTTGCATAAAGATGGCTAGCGGGTGTCTGTTTCTCCCACTTTAGTCGGATCGGATTTGACAAAGGTGGTCCTTGAGAAGGTTGAAAAGCAATTTTTATATCACCGTTGTGGTTTTTGCGTAGGTAAGAATCGTTCTTGCTAGATACCCGTAGCAGCCACGTAAAACTTGCAACAACAATTAGAGGACGTCTAACTTGTTTTTGCAGGGTATGTTGTGATGTGATATGGCCAATTACATGATGAGATATATGTGATGTATGAGATGATCATGTGTTGTATAGAATATCACGACTTGCATGTCGATGAGTACGGCAACTGGCAGGAGCCATAGAGTTGTCTTTAATTATTTTCGCCGTTTTGCTTTACTTTATCGCTATGAGTTAGCAATAGTCGTGGAAGCAACAGTCGGTGTGACAACCTCATGGCGACACGTTGATGGAGATCAAGATGATGGAGATCATGGTGTCATGCCGGTGACGATGGAGATCATGCCGGTGCTTTGGAGATGGAGATCAAAAGCACAAGTTCATGGCCATATCATGTCACTTATGATTTGCATGTGATGTTAATCCTTTTATGCATCTTGTTTTGCTTAGGACGACGGTAGCATTATAAGGTGATCCCTCACTTAAATTTCAAGATAAATTGTGTTGTCCCCGAGTGTGCACCGTTGCGAAAGTTCGTCGTTTCGAGACACCACGTGATGATCGGGTGTGATAGACTGTACGTTCACATACAATGGGTGCAAGCCAGTGTTGCACATGCGGAACACTCGGGTTAAACTTGACGAGCCTAGCATGTACAGACATGGCCTCGGAACACAAGAGACCGAAAGGTCGAACATGAGTCATATAGTAGATATGATCAACATGAAGATGTTCACCATTGAAACCACCTCAACTCACGTGATGATCGGACTTGAGTTGGTGGATTTGGATCATGTTACACTCGAATGACCGGAGGGATGTCAATCTGAGTGGGAGTTTTAAGTAATATGATTAACTAAACTCATTATCTTGAACAATAGTCTAAGTTGTCTTTGCTATATTTATGTTGTAGATCATGACTCGCGCAGTAGCACCCCTGAATTTTAATGCGTTCCTAGAGAAAGCTAAGTTGAAAGATGATGGAAGTAACTTTGTGGACTGGGCCCGTAATCTAAGGATTATCCTTACGGCTTCCTAGAAGGCTTATGTCCTTGATGCACCGCTTGGTGATCCACCCGCTCCAGTTGAGTCTCTAGACGTTGTGAACGCCTGGAAGGCTCGTTCTGAAGATTACTCAATAGTTCAATGTGCAATATTGTATGGCTTAGAACCGGGACTTCAAAGACGTTTTGAACGTCATGGAGCATATGAGATGTTCCAGGAGTTGAAGTTTATCTTTCAGAAGAATGCCCGGATCGAGAGGTATGAGATCTCCGATAAGTTCTATGCTTGCAAGATGGAGGAGAACGGGTCTATCAGTGATCACATACTCAGAATGTCTGGGTACTCCACCCGTCTGGCTGAATTGGGGATGCCCCTTCCGCCAGAGGCTATCACTGACAGAGTTCTTCAATCATTGCCACCTAGCTATAAGAGCTTTGTGTTGAACTATAACATGCACGGGATGAACAAGTCAGTCGCCGAGCTGTTTGCGATGCTGAAAGCCGCTGAGTCTGAAATTCAGAAGGAGCATCAAGTGTTGATGGTCAATAAAACCACTAGTTTCAAGAAAAATGGCAAGGGTAAGAAGGGTAACTCCAAGAAGAGTGGCAAAGCAGTTGCTCCTCCCGTGAAGAAACCCAAGGCTGGACCCAAACCAGAAACGGTGTGCTTTCATTGCAAGGGAACTGGACACTGGAAGCGGAACTGCCCCAAGTATTTAGCTGACAAGAAGGCGGCCAACAACAAACAAGGTATATATGATATACATGTTATTGATGTGTACCTTACCAACTCTCATTGTAGTGCCTGGGTATTTGATACCGGTGCGGTTGCTCATATTTGCAACTCAAAACAGGAACTGCAGAATAGACGGAGGCTGGCAAAGGACGAAGTGACGATACGCGTGGGAAATGGTTCCAAGGTTGATGTGATCGCCGTCGGCACGCTCGCTCTTCGATTACCATCGGGATTAGTGATAAACCTGAATAAATGTTATTTGGTGCCTGCGTTAAGCATGAACATTATATTAGGATCTTGTTTATTGCGAGACGGTTACTCATTTAAATCAGAGAATAATGGTTGTTCTATTTATATGAGTAATATCTTTTATGGTCATGCACCCGATGTGAGGGGTTTATTCTTATTGAATCTCGATAGTAATGATACACATGTTCATAACATTGATGCCAAAAGATGTAGAATTGATAATGATAATACCACCATGGCCTCGTCGCCGTAGAACGCACGGCCACAGCCACCGCCTCGCCTCGGCGACCTGTCCATCGTCTCTGCCGTCATCGACTACCCCGTCCTCGACCACGCGCGCAAGCAGGCGAGCTCTGCATCGTCGGGATCGAGCCACCCCCTTTCGTTCGGTCGCCGGCGATCTTCTTCCTATCCGGTGACCCTTGCTGCTACTAAGCTGACACCGGGCCACCTTGTGCCTCCCCGGTGAGCCTCTGCCTCTTCCCTTTCCTCCTCCGTCGCTCTTGGCTGCCCCTAGACGCCGTTCCACTTGTGCCCGAGCGCGCTGCCGCCGGCGAGCTCGTGGTCGTCGTCACAGCCGCCGTCATGCTCGCCTGAGCGCAGCACCGTGCTCCTGGTGCTTCCAGGAGCACAACGCACACACGCACGCACCCGTTCGTGCCTCCAAGCGCCGTCCCCGACATGCGCCCGAACGCATCGCCGCGGAGCTCGTCGCCGGCGAGTCTCCGGTGACCAAATGGTCACGGGCGTGTGTCCATTAGCTTTGCCGCGTCGCGTAGAGCCCGCCTAGCCCATCCATTCGAGCTGTTGCACGCCGTAGCGCAGTTTCCGTCGAGCTCCCGTACGCGCCGGCGCCGTTTCCGGCCAACTCCGGCAACGCCGCGGCCACCACTAGATGCGGCGCTGCGCGCTCGTTCGAACGCACCCACGCGCGGGCCAAATGGCCCTCTGTGGGTGAATCCTGACGCCGGCCCGTGCCCTCCGCCACGTTTTGGCATTGCCGGCGTTGAGCCGCCGGCCGCCGCCGACGTGGCTGGGCTGGGGCCACCCCCAGTGACCCTGCCAGTGGGCCAGGGCGACCTAGTTGACCAGTTGACTTGGTCAACTGGCTGACTGGGCACAGCCCAGTCCCTGACAGGTGGGGCCCGACCCCCCCCCCCCTGTGTATGACATGTGGGCCCAACCCCTTTTTAATTAATTAAGTTAGTTTAATTAATTTTGATAATTAGGTTAACCTAATTAGTCACTGACAGATGGGGCCCACCCCTCTAATTAACCCGTTAGTTTAATTTAAATTCTGTTTAGACTCTGAGTCTATGACAGGTGGGGCCCACTGGTCAGGTTTGACCAGTCTGCCCCACTGTTGTCTGCTGACGCAATGGTGATGTCATGCTGACATCATAAATGCTTTTTCGAATTAAATTAAATCTGTTTAATTTCAGAATATTAATAAAACTTTGAAAATTAATACAAAATAATCCGTAACTCGGATGAAAAAGTTTTATACATGAAAGTTGATCAGAAAAATTCCACGAATCCGAATACGCTGTCCGTTCATCTGTCACATGCTCCTAGCATGATGAACATGGACATTTAGCATTAGGATCATCTGTCCGGTAATAGCCAGAGACCCGGAAAATATCGTCAGATATTCTTCCGACCCGTCTGCGACGTGTAACACTGCGTTAGTGCATGCCTAGCCCTGCATATTGCCATGTCTTGCATCGTGTAGCATCTGTGCTTTATATTTATTGTTTCTCCCCCCCTCTTCTCTCCGGTAGACCCCGAGACTGACAGTGCTGCCGGGTACGACTACACCGTTGACGATCAGGTCTTTGCCGCAGAGCAGCAAGGCAAGCAACCCCCCCTTGAGCATTCCGATATCGCCCATTCTTCCCTCTTATTCTTGCATTAGATTTTGCTACTGTATTAGCTAGCTCCTATTTCTGATGCATAGCCTGTTTTTGATAAACTGCTACCATACCTGCAATCATATCAACTGCTTAGTATAGGTTGATCAATGAATCCCCTGTGACCCCCCTTAGTCCCAGTTGCCCCTGCTTCTTCATCGACGACTCGACGACCCGAAGACTCAAAGACTCGGTCAACCGACCGACGAGCCAGGCCCCTCACATCATCGAGTACCGGGGGTGACACCTCGTGAAGTACTCATGATGCTAGCTCTGTAGTGTAGCTAGTCGGTCGTGGTTATCGAGGGTGATTCCTCCTTCACCACTCCCGACGATGACTCTGTCGTGCAACCCCTTAAGAGTGGGACCCTCGAGGGTGATTCCTCTAGGTCCACCTTGACGGTTTCATCGAGCGGGGACCATTGAGGGTGATCCCTCAGTTCCCGCCTTGATGTTTTGTACACACAGTTACTTTAACTTGACATTATCTACACGTGAAAGACGGGACTGGAGGGACAGGCGGTACCACCCTGGTTGAGGTGGACCTAAGTTCCCGACAGTCTTGAGACGGGTCGGCCCCAAGGGTACCCGTGTGTGAGATGTGCTGGGATGCGCCGGTAAGGCATCCAAAGGGTTATGTTGAGGCGTGGACGGGCAGGAGAGGCCCTTGCCACACATCCTCGAGTCGGGGTGACGGGACCGCACTTCATGGGTCATGCTTGCCCCGCATTAATAAAACACTAATGGGTTGGGTATTTGATCTGAGTTGGGTCGTTGGCCTTTTTACGCACCAAACCATCGCGTGGGAGAAGTTATGGGTACTCAGCGTCGTTGTATCAGCCGAAGCTCTTCGGACGTCAGCAATGGAGCGGCGCGCGCCCGAGTGGCCTGGACGGTGCAGCTCTTGGACTAGAGTGTACTAGGGCTGACCTCGGCCGCGTTCGCATCGTGCAGGAGCGCGTAGGGCAAGTGGGCACACGACCCCTGTGTGCTTAGGATTTAGACCGGCGGGCTGGCCTCTCTGTTGAGCCTAGGTGGGGCGACGACGTGCTGCTATCCCGAGGCCGGGCATGACCCAGGAAAGTGTGTCCGGCCGGAGGTGATCAGGCGTGTTGGAAATGCGGTGCACCCCTGTAGGGATGAATTATCTATTCGAATAGCCGTGTCCACGGTAACAAGACGACTTGGAGTTGTACCTTGACCTTATACAACTATAACCGTGACTTAAATTTGAGATGAATGTGGCTCCGAGATTGCTTCCTCGCAGGGAGTCGAGGAAGAATCTCTGGGCGTGTTTACTTAATAAAATTGCTACAATAATATGACTATATATGAGATACCAGTCTACTCTCTTCTAATGCTGCAAGATGCGGAAGATGCTAGTCTTCGATAGGACTAGGCCATCCCCCTATTCTTGCTTTCTGCAGTCAGTCCAGATATAACCCCATTCCTTGATATTGATGCATACTTAGCATAGTTCTGATGTCAGTCGTGCGAGTACTTTGGATGAGTACTCACCGCTGCTTTGCTTTCTCTTTCCCCCTCGATACGATTCTGCATTCAGACGACGGAGCCCAGGAGTTGGAGTACGCTGGAGGCGATGACTACACCACCGCTGGAGCCTACTACTACATGGAGAGTGCCGACGCCCAGGAGTAGTTAGGAGGTTCCCAGGCAGGAGGCCTCGCCTCTTTCGATCCGCTGCTTATGTTTGTGCTAGCCTTCTTAAGGCAAAACTTGTTTAACTTATGTCTGTACTCAGATATTATTTGCTTCCGCTGACTCGTGCTTGTCGAGCTTTGTATTCGAGCCCTCGAGGCCCCTGGCTTGTAATATGAAGCTGTATGACTTTAATTTGTGTCTAGTGTTGTGTTGTGATATCGATCAGTGAGTCCCTAATCTTGGTCGTACGCATTGCGTGTTTGATTAGCGTACGGTTGAAATTGGGGGCGTCACAATGAAAGACAGGGAGCGAGCATCATCACAACCAAAGACAACAATGGCATAAAACCGGTGCATCATCGCGCAAGCGAGGAGGCCATGGCCGCCATCGTCGCGACGAACCCGAACTTCGTTGCGGAGCAACAGGTGATCTGCGAAGCCGTGCGTCACTACAAAAAAAGACACATCCGTGAAATTATGGGCCGAATGAAAACTTTTCATGTCATGGATATGACAATTCCATGACGATAATTGTGAAAAAAACAATCATCATATATGTGGTGGGCTCCCACTTCTATGACGAAAAAACCATGACAGAAAATGGGCTTTTCATCCTGGGTGGACCAGAGACGCACCTGCATGACATTCTTTGGGCCGTCCATGACGTAAAAAATTGTGGTACAAGTGAGCGTGAGAAAATTTTCGCGGATTTCCCAGTTACGGTGGGCAATCGGTGGGTGGTCGGGGCCGAGCGATGCAGTGGTTTGCGCGTTTCTCTCGTACGCGCGTGTGTGTGCGAGGCATGCGCTAGCTGCTAACTAAACCCGATCGAGCGAGGCATTCGCTTACTGAACCCGAGCGATCGATCGATCCCTCTCACTATGTACTGAACACGAGCGATCAATCCCTCGCACTACGTACTGAACCCGAGAGATTCCTTGGCTGCTAACTGATCCCAAGCGATTCCTTGCTGCTATAACTGAACCCAAGCGATCGAACCCCTGTGCAAGACGTGATTCATTGATCTAGTAGACGGTTGTTGGTTGCCTCTGGATGAATAATGCTCGTTGCTTCCGCCCACGATACGTGGAATGTGTTCGCATCGATCGATTGAGCCCCTTACGCGAGACATGGCGAGTTGACCTTGCCGGTTGGTTGGCTACTGATACGTCTCCAACGTATCTATGATTTTTGATTGTTCCATGCTATAATATTATCATTTTAGGATGCTTTTTGAGCATTTATTTGCCAATTAATATTATTTTTTAGCACTAACCTATTAACCTAGTAACCAGTGCCAGTTGCTGTTTTCTGCATTTTTTGGCTTTTCAGGTTTACAGTACCAAACGAAGTCCAATTGCCACGGAACTTTTTGATGATTTTTTCAGGACCAAAGGAAGACCTGGATGCTTCGGGGGAAGACCGGAGGCCGCACGACGGCCCCACAAGGCAACAGGGCGCGCCCAGGAGGGTCGGCGCGCCTTGTTAGCTTGTGGGTTTGCCTGGCTCTCCCGATGCCCCTCTCTGGCCTATAAATTCACATATATCCTGAAAACCCTAGGGGAGATCCCGAAACACTTTTTCCGCTGCCACAAGTCTCTGTTCGCCGTGTGCCCATCTGGAGCCCTGTTCTGGTGCCCTGTCGGAGGGGGGATCGATCACGGAGGGCCTCTTCATCAACCTTGCTGCTGCCATGATGATGTGTGAGTAGTCTACCACAGTCCCACGGGTCCATAGCTAGTATCTAGATGGCTCTCTCTCTCTCTATGTTATTCAATACAAAGTTCATCACATCTTCGCGATGATCTATTCGATGTAATCACTTTGTGCGGTGCGTTTGTTGGGATCCGATCAATTGTGGGCTTATGTTCAGATTATTCATGAAAAAGATTTGAGTCTTGTGTGAATTATATGATTCTTATTTGCATGATTATTATAGCTTCGTAAATCTCTCCGATCTATTGATTTGGTTTGGCCAACTAGATTGATCTATCTTCAGTGAGAGTGGTGCGTTGTAGTGGGTTCAATCTTGCGGTGCTCTATATTCCAGTGACAGAAAGGGACATGACACGTATTTGTATTGCTGCCACTAAGGATAAAACGATGGGGTTGATTCATATTAATTGGATTTTCTTTGTCTACATCATGTCATTGTTCTCCAAGCATTACTTTGTTTTACTTAATACTCCAGATGCGTGCTGGATAGCGGTCGATGGGTGGAGTAATAGTAGTAGGTGCGGGCAGGAGTCGGCCTACTTGCTTATGGACGTGGTGCCTATATACACATGATCATTGCCGTGAATAAATATTGCATAACTATGCGCTTTTCTATCAATTGCCCAACGGTAATTTGTTTACCCACCGTAAGCCTACTTCGAGAGAGTTGCCACTAGAGAATACTATGGCCCCCGGGTCTATTGAAATATAAATTTACAAACGCTACTATTTCCTTGTTGCCATTATTTCCTTTTTATTTATTTTGCAAATTATATTTAGCCAACTATCAACTACACTACTTATCTGCTTGCAAGTAATGAGTTCAAGAGGCTTGACAATTCTCTTGCTCGCGTTGGGTGCAAGTGTTTGCTCTTTTGTGCATAGGCGCTGAAGATGGGAGTTGCGTGGTCCTCCTATTGGTTCGATAACCTTGGTTCTCACTAAGGGGAAATACTTATCTATAATGTGCTGCATCACCTGCTCCTCTTCGTGGAAAAACCCAACGCAGATCACAAGTATCAATTATCTTTGCTTCACTAACACTTGCACTATTACCATGCCACCGCTATATCTATGCTAAGTTTTCAGGTCAAGAAGCGGAGGGCTATCTAGGTATATCGATCGTAAGTCAACCAAAATCTTCTCAGTATTTCGGTTTAAACAACTAAGTTCCTTATGCTTCGGATTTCTCTTTATGTTGCTCGAGGACGATCACGTTTAAGCTTGGGGGAGTTGATGAGTAATATTTTTACACTCATTTCAATCTTGTTTAAACCAAGATATTTCATTAAAAGAGAGATATTCACTCCGATATTGCCACTAATGACTAATGAATGCAAAGGATTCCACAAATCCTCTCTTTAATATTTTTCCACGGGAAATGGTCTAAAAAGGGAGAAATCACGTGAAAGGAAAGGAAGGAAAATGGAGAAGGAATAAGTCACCCGGAGGCGCCAGGAGGCGACTAGAGCCAAAGACGGCGTTTCATGCGACCGCATGCGCTCACATGAGCGGTCGTTTGGCATGGAAGCCGAGGCAGGTCATCCATCTAAACAACTTTTATAAAGGGGACCCCGTCGAAATGTCGACGGGACAACGTGGAGCACAACTAGAACCTCTTCTTCATCATCTTCATCCACAAACCCTAGACGCCACCATTTTCATCTCCATAGCCATCTCCACGACCATAGTGCTCTCTCATCTAGTTCATACTTGTAATCGTGCATCGCACAAGGCATCCATTGTAAGACATATTGCAATCAATCAATCCCAAGATGTGTTCTTCAATGTTTTGTTCTTGTGATATGATTTCCATGTGTGAGTAGTTTGGTAAGGTATGGGGGGAGGCATGAGCCTTGACACCCCAGGTATTTGTTGAAGGTGGAAGTCTTTGACAAAATGTCTCATATGTGTGAAATAAAATTGTTTTGTAAAGTGTCTCTTATCTTGTCTGCGATCATCATCCCTGCCGGTACCAAGGTTCATGGCGATCGAGCACTGGTGAGGCTAGTATCAAGGGGACCATGAAGTGTTATACCGAACACATGTGACAGTAAGGTTTAGTAGGGTAACATGGATCATATCCTTGGGGATTCATGAGGTGTAGTCATTACACACCCAATGCTTTTGTCTGACATTATGATCTTAATTATCGGGGCAACACCGCGAGACAAATAGGGCCTTCGGTAGGACAACTGATTCTTGATGCAAGACTCATGCCAGTCATGACGTTATTTGGACACATCCCCCACTCCGATATGAAGACAACTGAAAATAGAGGTCGTTTGCCGACGGCTGACCAAATTCGCAAGCGAAACGGGACTGTTCTGCTTTTTGTGCTCTATGCTCTAAAACTGAAAATACCAATCACATATTCTTTCTGTGCCCTCTGGCCAAGTTGGCTTGGAGATGTGTTCGATCTTGGTTGGGTGTGACCTGGGATCCTCACTCTTTTTCTGACCTACCCTTAATGGCTGGTAATATCAGCGGCCTAACCAAGAGAGTGTTCTGGGCTGGATTGGCTGCCATGTGCTGGTCCTTGTGGAATATGAGAAATAAATTCACCATTGAGGGTGTCTTTCCTAACAAGCCCGCTGACGTGTTATTTAAAATGTCTATCTTCTTGGCAGTGGAAATTATTGACTAAACCTGCGGATGTGGACGGCATGGTGGAGCTTATCAACAAAGTCAGGGTGTCGGCCCATTTGATCTCCTCCCATGCCTCCGAGTGATCTCTTCTGGTGCTCGGGCCATTATGTAGCAGTAGGTTGTTGGCCTGCGTGCCGCCTTTTGTATGGTTGTTGGGCCTGCGTGCCTGTAAACTCTATCTTTGTTGTGGGTTCTCTGCTTATTCTGTAATGAGCGGTCGATGAACTTTGGGTTGTTGTATGGTACTCTGCTTGGTGGCTTTATTTATAAAGTCGGACGTACGCCTTTTCTCTAAAAAAATATGAAGCAAACACCCTTTATGGATGACTTCCCGAGCACAAACTAATATCATTTTTTATCCCAACGCAAATGCATGGTTGAAAGCATTAAGACCTCATCCTCGTACCTTCTTTTTATTATAAAGGTTTGAATCACTAGTTGCTTGCTGATCCGGTCAAAAGATGGATTTGACACTTTGGCAAAAGCTTGCTAGAGACCATTGCTTCAAGGGAATCTTCCTCTCACGGGTTCGATACCAAGGGTCACCTCTTGGGAAATAGGTGCGGGATATCCTTTCTTGTTCCAACATCGGATCAATAAAAAGGAGATATCAGCTCTCGCTCGCTCTACTGCTCTGCTCTTGCTCGCCCTGCTATTCTGCTCTTCCTGTCGCTCGCGTTGCAGCTGCAGCTCATACTAGATGAGCTGCTGCAGCAACACGAGTTGTTGCTCTTTCTCTTGCTTGCGCTGCTGGTGCTGCTACACGAGCTGCTGCAGCAACATGAGTTGCTACTCTTTCTCTCGCTCGCGCTGGTGCTCCGGCCGCTCTCTACTAGTGTGTTCCCCGCTTGAGCGGCTGCTTATTCAGATCACTGCTTCTCTGCTACTTGTCCTCGAGCGGCTGCTCATTCAGATCACTTCTTCTCTACCAATAGTCCTCGAGCGGACTAAACTACTAGTACAGTGCTTCCTTGCTATCACCTGTTGGAGTGTCTGCCACGCGGCTGATGTATTTTACATCTAGGACTTTTTGGTGATGTATTTTATGCTATTAGAATCCCACTTAAGATTAACATTGTATGTCTTCTCCTGCGTTAGACTCGTCGTTGTACACCTCACCGGAGCTGCTCCAACGGCGGGACCGTCCCTCACAGCGGAGCAGTACCCTCGGCGAAGTCTCAAAACGCTTAAGATCTTATTCCCCGCCTCCGACGATCACAGCCGCCGCGGCATCCTCAGTGACCAACCCAATGATGCCGAGGTCGACCAGACTACGCTAAAGAGGTTGCACACTCATCGCATCGTTTTTTGACTCTACATTTCATGTCGTCCCCTTAGGCCTCCTTTGGATCAAAGCAGTGTCAAATCTAAAAACAAATGGAGGGTACTCTAAAAGTTAACAACGAGAAAACTAAATGCTCCTCTGGACCACAATTTGAATCGGTTTATCAAAATAGCCATTATCTCATAATCATGTGGACCAAATAAGCTCACAAAATTTAGGATCACAACATGAACATGTACTGTTACTGAACTGTTTGGGGTTTTTCAAAGATATATATTTTTAACCAAAATATAGGACCTATTAGCGAAATAGTCATTATCTCCTAATTATGTCGTCCATATAAGCTCAATTTTTCCAGGGTACAACAGAACACATGTAGTATTTTTTTGAAAAACTTTAGGTTTCTTTTCGCAAGATATCTAGTTCATGCAGGACAAGAAGACCAATTTTTTCCTTTCGTGTCTCATTCAAAGAAAAAAACGTAGGAATTTTAATATCGAGTTGGATCTCCTTTTCAAATTCCTATGCATGAAGAACAAGACTAAGTTCAATAGTGGCATAATAAGATTCTAACTGTACATTTTCATGGTGATGGACTTTAATTTGACCATGTTTCTTTGCACTCATGTGTTCTTCCAATTCCTGTGAACCAAACACCCGGATTGACAGAAATCCCATGTTTGCAAATGCTCTGTTTTGCACGTGCATTCCTATCCTATTCATGTATTTTTCCTATCCCTGCATTTTAAGAATCCTCCAATACAAAGGAGCCCTGATACGTCAAAACGTATCTACTTTTCCAAACACTTTTGCTCTTGTTTAGGACTCTAATTTGCATGATTTGAATGAAACTAACCCGGACTGACGCTGTTTTCAGCAGAACTACCATGGTGTTTTTTTGTGCAGAAATAAAAGTGATCGGATTGAGCTGAAAGTTGACGGAGAATTATTTTGGAACATATAAAAATTATTGGCGAAAGAACCAGCAGTGGGGGACCCACCAGGCGACCACGAGCTAGGGGATGTGCCTCCCGCTAGGGCACGTCACCCTAGCTCGTGCCCCCCCCCCCAAGCCTCTGATGCCCATCTTCTGATATAAGGTGTCTTTCTGCCCTAGAAAAAATAAGAGAGAAAGAATCATCATGTTTTATGAGACGGAACCACCGCCACCTCCTGTTCTTCCTCAGGAGGATTGAACTGGAGTCCGTTTGGGGCTTCGGAGAGTGGGATTCGTCGCTGTCGTCATCACCAACCCTTATCCATCAACTATTCCATGATGCTCACCACCGGGAGTGAGTAATTCCTTTGTAGGCTTGCTGGGCGATGATGGGGTTGGATGAGATTTGTCATGTAATCATGTCAGTTTGTTAGGGCTTGATCCCTAGTATCCACTATGTTCTGAGATTGATGTTGCTATGACTTTTCTATGCTCAATGCTTGTCACTAGGGCCCGAGTGCCATGATTTCAAATCTTAACCTATCATATTTCGATAACTATGAGAGTGTTTTGGATCCTATCTTGCAAGTTGTAGGCACCTATTATGTGCTATGATCTGTAGACCCCAAAGTGACAGAAATTCAGATCATCTACGGTGATGGTCGTAGTATGAGGAGTTCATGTATTCACCACGTGTTAATGCTTTGACCCGATTCTCTATTAAAAGGAGGCCTTAATATCCCTTAGTTTCCATTTGGACCCTGCTGCCACGGGAGGGTAGGACAAAAGATGGCATGCAAGTTCTTATTATAAGCACGTATGACTATACGGAATACATGTCTACATTACATTGATGAATTGGAGCTAGTTATGCATCGTTGTAGGTTGTGACTATTACATGATGAATGCCATCCAAATCGAATATCCACCATCGATCCAATGCCTAAGCTGTTCGTATATTGATCTTCGCTAAGTTACTTTCGCTACTGCTACTATTTCAATCACTACAAATTGCTACTTTTCATTGTTCCTGTTATTATTGAAACTGTGCTACTAAACACTTTGCTGCAGAAATATATTTCCAGGTGTGGTTGAATTGACAACTCAACTGCTAAGGCTCATAAATATTCTTTTTCTCCCCTTGTTTTGAATCAACAAATTTGGGTGAAATACTACCCTCGAAGACTATCGTGATTCCCTATACTTGTGGGTTATTAAGACTTTTTTCTGGTGCCATTGCTGGGGAGCATAGCTCTAATTATTGAGTTCACTAGGGATATCTATTGATTACTACGAAGAATCTAAAAGATGATAAGACCAAGATCGTACCCTCTAGGACGAGGGCAGGTAAGGAACTACCATCTAGCTCTGCACTTGATTCACCTTCAGTTTTGAGTAAGCTTGTGACACCACCACCTGCTATTCAATCTGATATGTCGCAAGTAATTGATGATGCTACTTCTATTATAAAGGAAATTCGTGATGATGCTAGTACTTTTTGACGTGGTTTGAGACTGCGTCAGTATTTCCCCAAAGAGGAAGGGATGATGCAGCACAGCGACGGTAAGTATTTCCCTCAGTTATGAAACCAAGGTTATCGAACCAGTACGAGGATCACCACCACCCAATAAGCAGCACCTGCACACAAATAACAAATACTTGCAACCCGACGCGAAAGAGAGGTTGTCAATCTCTCTACGGTAAAAAGATAGATTAGGTACTGATAGATAGGAGAGATAGATCTCTCAAGAAAACAAAATAAAAAGGGCAAATAAAAAGTGCAGCAATATATTTTTGGGTTTTTGGTATAGTAGATCTGAAAACAAAGAGGCAAAAAAGATTGATCGGAAAACAATATGTTGGAAAAGTAGACCCGGGGGCCGTAGGATTCACTAGTGGCTTCTCTCATTATTATAGCACACGGTGGGTGAACAAATTACTGTTGGGCAATTGATAGAAGATCAAATAATCATGACGATATCCAAGGCGATGATCATTATGTAGGCATCACATCCGAGATAAGTAGAACGACTCCTGTCTGCATCTACCACTATTACTCCACACATTGACCGCTATCCAGCATGCATCTAGTGTATTAAGTTCACGGAAAAACGGAGTAATGCAATAAGAACGATGACATGATGTAGACAAGATCTATTCATGTAGGAATAGACCCCATCTTGTTATCCTTAATGGCAATGATACATGCGTGCCTTGCTGCCCCTTCTGTCACTGGGAAAGGACACCGCAAGATCAAACCCATCACAAAGCACCTCTTCCCATGGCAAGAAAAATTGATCTAGTTGGCCTAACTAAACCAAAGATTCTAAGAAGAAATACGAGGCTATAAGTAATCATGCATATAAGAGATCAAAGAAGACTCAAATAATATTCATGGATAGAAACTGATCATGAACTCAAAATTCATCGGATCCCAACAAACACACCGCAAAAGTTTACATCAAATAGATCTCCAAGAGACCATTGTATTGAGAATCAAAAGAGAGAGAGGAAGCCATCTAGCTACGACCTACGGAGCCGTAGGTCTATGGTGGACTACTCACGCATCATCGAAGAGGCACCTATGAAGAAGATGAACCCCTCCATGATGGTGTTTAGATTGGATCTCGAGGTTCTGGAACTTGCGGCGGCCGGAATTGTGTTTCTTCGACTCCCCTAGGGTTTTTTCATTATTTGAGAATTTATAGGCATCCGAGGCGGTGGAGGGGGGCCCGTGGAGGGCAGAACCCATCAGGGCATGCCGGGGGCCCCCTGTCGTGCCCTGGTGGGTTGCGGACTCCATAACCCACCTCTCTGGCACTTCTTTGGCCCACTGGGTGTCTTCTGGTCCAGAAAAAATCTCCAAAAAGTTTCATCGCGATTGTACTCCATTTGGTACTGATATTCCGCGAAGTAAAAAACAAGCAAAAACAGCAACTAGCACTTTGGCACTATGTCAATAGGTTAGTCCCAAAAAATGATATAAAGTTATTATAAAGTGATTGTAAAACAACCAGGAATGATAATATAACAGCATGGAACAAGCAAAACTTATAGATACGTTGGAGACGTATCAGCATCCCCAAGCTTAATTCCTACTCGTCCTCGAGTAGGTAAATGATAAAAACAGAATTTTTGATGTGGAATGCTGCCTAACATGTTCTTCTCATATTGTTTTCTTTTGTATAGCATGGACATTTGGACTTGTAGATGATTCAAAGCAATATTCTAGTTTTAACATAATGACTTCAATACTCAAGCATGCCAACAAGCAACCATGCCTTTCAAAATCTCAACACTAAAGAAAGTTATCCCTAGCCCATCATGCTCAATCATTGATCTATTCATGAAACACACTCAAATATTAGCTATACCCAATGCTCAAGTACGATCATAGTGCCCCCTAGTTGGTGCTTTATAAGAGAAGATGGAGATTCAAAGTAAAAATAAAAAAAATGCATAAAGTAAATAGATAGGCCCTTCGCAGAGGGAAGTAGGGATTTGTAGAGGTGCCAGAGCTCAAAGTTTTAAATTGAGAGAGAAATTTTTTTAGTGGCATGCTTTTCCTGTCAACAAAAACGACAAAGTAGCTCACAATACTTTCCGTGCCAGATATATCATAGGCGGTTCCCAAACAGAAAATAAAGTTTATTCCTTTTTCCACCAAACTTTCACATTCCATAGCGGGCCGTATCCACGGTTGCCTTCCATACCAACACTTTCCAAGGAATTTATTATTTAACAACATAAAGTAAATATTTTTTTTCTTTTTTCATTTCGGGAATGGGCATCCCTATTACCGCCGCACTCTCGTGCAATGACAAGTGAATAAACACTCATCTTGAGAATAACACATCTAGCATGGAAAAATATTGGACACCCCCCACCGTTTCATGAGCGATACGAGCACACAAAATAGAAAATTTATTTTGAAATTTTAGAGATGGCACATACAAATTTGCTTGGAACGGCATGGCAATACCGCATATAGGTAGGTATGGTGGACTCATAAGGCAAAACTTGGTTTAAGAATTTTGGATGCACAAGTAGTATTTCTACTTAGTACAAATGGAGTCTAGCAAATAGATTGAGAAGCAACCAAACCAAGAAACGAAAATTCACATAAGTGAGCATTGAGCATAACTAACACCAAATAATGCACCACAAGTACGATGTAATTTCATTGCATAACTATTGACTTTCGTACTTGCATAGGGAATCACAAACATTAACACCAATATTCCTACTAAAACATAATTACTCACTAACATGACTCACATATTACTATCATAATGTTTCAAAACTATTACAAGGAATCAAGTTTAATTTGTCCAATGATCTTCATGAAAGTTTTTATTATATCCTCCTTGGATATCTATCACTTTGGGACTAGTTTCATATATTGCCATTGCTTTTTTTTGACAAGCTCAAACAAATCTAAGTGAAGCACATGAGCATAAAGATTTCATCTCTCAAAAAGGTATAAGTGAAGCATGAGAGGATTTCTTAAAAATTTACTAGCTCTCAAATTAATCTAAGTGAAGCATGAGAGTATTTCTTCAACAAATTCCAAGCACACCGTGCTCAAAAAGATATAAGTGAACCACTAGAGCAATTCTATAGCTCAAAAAGTTTAAGTGAATCATAGAGAGCAATTCTAACAAACCATAGCATAATTTTGGCTTTCCCAAATAGGTATGTACAGAAAGGATACAAATGTAAAACTAACAAGCAAAGCAAGCAAAGATACAAGACGCTCCAAGCAAAACTCATAATATGTGACGAATAAAAATATAGCTCCAAGTAAAATACCGATGGTCGTTAGAAGAAAGAGGGGATGCCACTCGGGGGCATCCCCAAGCTTAGTTGCTTGTTCCTCTCTGGATATATCTTGGGGGTGCTGTAGCATTCCCAATCTTAGGCTCTTATCACTCCTTATTCCTTCATCCATCGTGATCTCACCCAAAACTTGAAAACTTCAATCACACAAAACTCAACAAAATCTTCGTGAGATCCGTTAGTATAATAAAGCAAATCACTACCTTAGGTGTTGTTGCAAACCTATTCATATTTTGTTTTTGCATTATACCAACTGTATTTTAACTTTACCATGGCTCATATCCTTCAATATAACCCATATATTCATCAAAACAAGTACACAATGCAACGAAAACAGAATCTGTCTTAAATAGAACAGTCTGTAGTAATCTATACTCTAACCATACTTCTGTAACTGTAAAAATTCTGAAAAATTAGGACAACGTAAAGAATTTGTATGGAAACACTTTGTTAAAATTTAATCTCAAGATCACGTTCTGGCAAAAAATGAAAATTGAAATACTGGACGCAAAGTTTCTGTTTCAGATTCAGCATCGCTTCTACTCATCTTATGAATCATCCTAAAGGCTCTACTTGGCACAAACACTAAATAAATCATAAAAACACAATCATAACAGAGGCATAATTGTGTCAGCACTCAAAAACAGAAAGGAAAAAGCAAAAATAAATTTATTCATTGGGTTGCCTCCCAACAAGCGCTATCGTTTTACGCCCGTAGCTAGGCATAACGCATAGATTCAAGTATTGTCATCTTTGGTTTTCAACTCTTCAATCACACAACTAGATTTCTTCAAGGATTTAGCATGCATATTCTCGATGATAACACTCCTAGGAAGAAAACCAAAAAAATTCATTCTTGTAAATAGGGTCTCCTACGATTTCAACAAAGTCGGGATGAATACTAATCATTTTAAGATCCCCCTTGTGACCACTAGGTGTAGCAACTTTGTTCTTAGTGACTTGCGTGGTCTTGCTAATTTTTATGGGAGTTTTTTCAATAGTTTTGATAGAAGAAAAAGCCGAACCCAAATTACTAAAAAAATTCTCCCAACTTATCAATCTGGTAAGGACTCTCTTCTACCCTTTCGTTAACTACGGTTTCTTTTGCCTTTAGCAATTTAAAGGCATCTCCTGCCTTAGCCCCAATTTTATTAGCAAGAATATGCATTTTTTTATCTAAATCTTCAAGATGTTCTTTAGTAATCATCTTCTTTTCAATAGCATCTAATTTCTCCATAACGTGTTCAAGAGTTAAAGTTATTTCATTGATCATGATAGGTGGTGACCCCACTAAACTTCCCAAAGCATTAAAAGCATCCAAAGATGGACACATCAAGAAATTCCCACCGGTAATCTTATCAAGGTCGAATCTATACCAAGTGGTGATGCCAACATAAAAACTTCGAAGAAGAACAACGGTAGATTGCTTATTACACTACTAGAAAAACGGCTATAGCTAATATGGACATTAATGGCGCACCATGAATGTGGTGCGCCACTGCTATATAGCAGTGGCGCACCAGATATGGGTGCGCCATTAATGTCCATATTACTAATGGCGCACCTGGCGTGTCGTGCGCCACTGCTAAGTTTGTCCTGTGCACACCCCCCTCCCCAGACTTACCAGTGGCGCACCGGGGTGTGGTGCGCCATTACTAGTTTTAACTAGTAATGGCGCACCACACCCCGGTGCGCCACTATTAACAATTTTTTTTTCAATTTTTTTTTTCAAAACTAGTAATGGCGCACCGGGGTGTGGTGCGCCATTACTAGTTAAAACTAGTAATGGCGCACCACACCCCGGTGCGCCATTACTAACAATTTTTTTTTTCAATTTTTTTTTCAAAACTAGTAATGGCGCACTATTGCCAGGTGCGCCACCAGTGTCTATGGATATGTATGGCGCACCAGGAAGGGGTGCGCCATTGCTATCTGTATGTATGGCGCACCTCTCCCAGTGCGCCATTGCTAGCACCCCTGCCTAATACCTATTCCCCACCTCGCCCTGCCGGCCTCCTCTCGCCCCCGCAACCCTCCTCTCGCCGCCGCCGCACGTCTCGCCCCCTCCCCCACCCGCCCCACTCTCTGGCGGCCACCGCTTCCCATCCCCACCTCTCCGGCGACCGCCAGCCTTCCCCGGCGACGCCTCACGCTCCCGGTCCGCTTCACGCTCGAACGCCAGCGCCACCTCCCCTTCCTGGCCGGAGATCCACTCGAGCTCCACCCCCTCCCGATTCCTCTCCAAATCCCGCCGTCAGCAACCCCCACCGGCGAAACCCCATCACCACCGGCGACCTCCCTCCCTCCCTCTTCAGATTGACGGATGGGTGGGGACGGGGAGGGGCGGATCCGCACCTGCACCCACCTGAGCATCCTGCTGCGGTGGCCCTCGACGCTGACGAACTCCACGACGCCCATCTCCGGCCATGGCGACCGCGGATCTCCGACCCCCTTCTCTTGGTTGGGTGGGTGGGTGGGCATGAATCCCTCCCTTGTATTCTCTGCCTCCCTCTGATTCCTCCTTGGTTTGTTTTGTGTCTGATCTATAGAGGCTGTCGCTGCTGCTGAAGGCGGTGGAGGCGGTGGTCATCGACGCGGTGCTGTCGCTGCCCAACGTCCGGCGGCGGGCGACCAACTCCTGGGCCGCCGTCCACGACACCTTCTTCCCCACCAAGGTCAGCCCCGCCCCGCCCAGATCAAATCAAACCTCATCCCGGATGCCCTCTCATGATCTGGTTTGATCCCCCCGATGCGGTGCATGCGTGCAGGAAGTGTTCGAGAGCCACCGCGTCGTCTTCACCGTCGGCACCTCCATTGCCTCTGTCCTCACGGCGTGGGCCGGTACGCCCCCCTGCTCCATCCCTTGCTCTGCTTCTCCCCGCACTTCGTATGCCGTCGTCGGGTTCAGAGTGTGTCGCTGACCCATCCGATTGACTGTCTTTTTGTTTTCAACAATCGCCGCTGTATGTGAAGGGAGAGGGACAGGGAGTGATGCATCTGTGCAGCTGCTTGCTGCTGAACCCTAATTAGTTTGTTTGCCTTATGTATAATACCATAGGGCACACCTCAATTGGAACCACAGCTGCACTAGAGCGGTTTTGTTTCAGAATGCCCCATGGGTGTTGATGACTGAATGCAAGTGCACCAAGTTAATACAATCTAATTGATGAATTTATCTCCCAAGTCTCTGCACACTAATACAATTTAAATTTGTGTGCGCTCTTCAGTAGCTTGGCCCGCCCAATTTTTTCCTTGTAACTCCGCCACTGCTTGTAATGACACCGCAACTGTAGTATCATGGGACGAAACATGTGTTGTTGGTCTATGAATTGTTAGCATGGATTAGAACTACTGATGTGAGCACGACAAAGTGTTTAGCTATTCCCCCTTGGATGTCTATCCATGCTTCACATTTGTGATCTCGCTCAATATAATAATTTGAAATCTACTGTCATGTTCATTTATGCACACTGTCTATTAGTGCATCATCTGTGTTGTTTGATTTCTACAAACCTGATGATCTTGCCCACCTTGTGTCTACCTACCTACAGATCAACGGGTCTCTGGCTCGCAGGGCCATCAAGGACCTGATGGAGAGGGGGCTCATCAGGATGGTGTCATCATTTTGGGCTGCCTTCAGGTTGCGTTGCCTTTGCCGCCGGTTAGTAGGCGTTGATGGGTAACATGAGGTAGGAGAAACACTTGTAGTCGTAGTAGCCGAACATGCTGTGCCTGTATATATGTCTGTAGCAGAATGTATGTATGTATCTGGTCCTGGTGCTGCGTCGGCCTCTGGTACGTAGCAGGAATGCATGTGGATGTTGGTTTGCTGTGCACTAGTTGGTGCTATGCTACATCCTGGGTTCTGGGTTTTATTTTAGAGATCTAGTACAGCAAACTAGGACTGCAGGCGCGCCTTGCCCGTCCCCTTGCTGTTACATCCCTGGCAAGTGCATTTCCTGTCGTGCTCGATATGATGAAATGTAGATCTGGCAGGGTTAGATTTGATCTGGATGTACTAATCCGACTAGCACGTGTTGGATATATCTCTCTTTTTATGTTTCATCATTACCAATATGCCGATTGCTTGCTTGTTGTGTTCCGTAGGATCTGTATAAATTGTTAAACATTGATATTTTTATATGTATTATTCAGAAGTTCTAACTGCTGTGGTTGGGTGTTGGTAGTCTGCTGTTCGTTTATCAAACCTTTGAAGTTAATTTTGATCATATGTGCATCTGTGTGATATATCTAGGTTCAGCTTTGACGCTCCATCGGCAACCAG
Organism: Elymus sibiricus; assembly: GCA_039707655.1. Taxonomy (NCBI): domain Eukaryota; kingdom Viridiplantae; phylum Streptophyta; class Magnoliopsida; order Poales; family Poaceae; genus Elymus; species Elymus sibiricus. The sequence goes on along the minus strand of CM077671.1, from coordinate 82,856,647 downwards.
TTGTTCAATTAAGTCTGTTTGTTACAGTTATCTATATCAAGTGTTGCTTTGTGAATACTGGAAACTTGGTTTTGGTGTCCTTAGTTGGATCAATTTACAGTCTGCTGCAAGAACCTCTTGTATATGATGCATACATGTACACCGGTGGTGTTCTTTTTGGAAGTTGAATCATACTCACATGTAGTCGCTTCATTTGTTTGACCTAGAAGATGTTTATCTTTCTCAGGTTCCTGTTGGGAGGGCCACCCTTGGACGTGTCATTAACATTATTGGTGAGCCTTGGTGGTCCCCGACGAGGGGGACGGCGAGGACGTCATTGGAGCCTAGCACGGCAGCAGCACCAGTACCTTGCTGCTGTTGGTAATGGAAGGGAGCTGTTCCATGCACCGAATCCAGGGAGAATATCACCTTTGGCATGTACGCCATCACCTTGGGCATGCTCGTGGCGCTGCTGCTCGGCCTCAACGCCCGCCCCTGCCTCGAGAAGGTAATTGTCTGTCTGTCCGTCTGTCCGTTTGCAGTTAACTAAGTTGTGCCCCATTGATGTCCTACTACTGTTAATTGTTACTACCATGGTGCTGATGCTGTTCAGAATATGATATGTGCCTTAATTCTAAGTTCTGGTCTCTCTTAAGAGACACTTCTAGCTTTTCTGACTCAAAGTTGTTAACTTGGTACTGCATGAGTTTTACTACTGCTAACACAGAGAGTATTTTGTGCAGTTTGCTCCCATTTGGCTGTGTGAAGGGGGCCAAGGAGAAGCTGCGGCGGGTTTCCTTGTTGCCGAGGTGACTTCTCTCGCCTTTCTCCCCTTATATGCAAGTATATGATCCTACACTAAACTACAGTACTATGTATAAATTTTCATCTACTCAGATCTAGAGCAGTAGTTATAACAATTGGAGTTTAGTTATTAAGCAACTGCTTACTGTGATTATGCAATTTTAATGAACATAGTTGTAACAATTGGAGTTTAGTTACCCTGTGTAGTTGCCTTGTCATCAATATTTTCAGTGTGTGTGTGTATTGAAACTAAAATTGAAACTGCTCCATTGCTGTAATGTTAGCAATTGCATCTTGTTAGCAATTGAGTGTATTTTAATGTACTAGCCTTCTGTTAAAGCATATCCACTTCCAACTTTCATCGGTTATAAATAGTTTTTTTTTCTTTCTGTTTATTTTGTTACACTTTGCAGGGATAAAGTGAAGAAAAAGAAGAAAAGATTACTAGAAGATTAGTTTTAGGATTTTCTTTTATTTCCTTGCAATTTTCCTTTTATTGGATACTTGTAAAGACATTGTAATATTCTTACTATAATAAAAAATATGATTCTATTTCATTTTTTGTTTTTAAATTATTTTTCCTTATAGGTTGTTTTCTGTAAATTTGGATTTTTTTTTGTTTTCCAAATACATTACTAGTGGCGCATTTCAGCCCTTATTAGTGGCGCACCTTCCTTTATTACTAGTGGCGCACCTATAAGGCTATTAGTGGCGCACCTAGAGGGAATACCAGTGGAGCACCTAAGGGTTAGTAGTGGCGCACCAGAGGTGCTCCATTACTATCTGGAATAGTAATGGCGCACCAGAGGTGCGCCATTACTATCTGTTACTAGTGGCGTGTTAATAGTGGCGCACCTATAGTGCGCCATTACTAACGAAAACAGGTGCGCCAGTAATAGGGCTTTTTCTAGTAGTGTTATTGCAAATCCTATACCAAGCATCTTTTAGGTTCTCCCCTCCCCTTTGCTTAAAATTAAGAACCTCATTGTTGAGAGAACACGCAATAAAGGAAGAACTAGCCATAAAGACAAGGCAAGAGATCCGGCGAGAAAAAGGCAAACGAAAAAGAGGGCGAATAAAACGGCAAATTGGTGAAGTGGGGGAGAGGAAAACAAGAGGCAAATGGCAAATAATGTAATTGCAAGGAGATGAGAATTGTGATTAGGAACCTGGTAGATGATGATGGAGTCTCCTCGGCGCCTGAGATTGGCACGTAGAAGAGACCTCTTCCTCCCCGGCAACGGCACCAGAAATTCCTTTGACATGGCTTGAGATTGCGTCGGTATTTCCCCAAAGAGGAAGGGATGATGCAGCACAGCGACGGTAAGTATTTCCCTCAGTTATGAAACCAAGGTTATCGAACCAGTACGAGGATCACCACCACCTAATAAGCAGCACCTGCACACAAATAACAAATACTTGCAACCCAACGCGAAAGAGAGGTTGTCAATCTCTTTACGGTAAAAAGATATATTAGGAACTGATAGATAGGAGAGATAGATCTCTCAAGAACACAAAATAAAAAGGGCAAATAAAAAGTGCAGCAATATTTTTTGGGTTTTTGGTATAGTAGATCTGAAAACAAAGAGGCAAAAAAGATAGATCGGAAAGCAATATGTTGGAAAAGTAGACCCGGGGGCCATAGGATTCACTAGTGGCTTCTCTCATGAGTATAGCACACGGTGGGTGAACAAATTAATGTTGGGCAATTGATAGAAGATCAAATAATCATGACGATATCCAAGGCGATGATCATTATATAGGCATCACATCCAAGATAAGTAGACCGACTCCTGTCTGCATCTACCACTATTACTCCACACATCGACCGCTATCCAGCATGCATCTAGTGTATTAAGTTCATGGAAAAACGGAGTAATGCAATAAGAACGATGACATGATGTAGACAAGATCTATTCATGTAGGAATAGACCCCATCTTGTTATCCTTAATGGCAACGATACATGCGTGCCTTGCTTTCCCTTCTGTCACTAGGAAAGGACACCGCAAGATCGAACCCATCACAAAGCACCTCTTCCCATGGCAAGAAAAATCGATCTAGTTGGCCTAACTAAACCAAAGATTCGAAGAAGACATATGAGGCTATAAGTAATCATGCATATAAGAGATCAAAGAAGACTCAAATAATATTCATGGATAGAAACTGATCATGAACTTAAAATTCATCGGATACCAACAAACACACCGCAAAAGTTTACATCAAATAGATCTCCAAGAGACCATTGTATTGAGAATAAAAAGAGAGAGAGGAAGCCATCTAGCTACTGCCTACGGACCCATAGGTCTATGGTGGACTACTCACGCATCATCAGAGAGGCACCTATGAAGAAGATGAACCCCTCCGTGCTGGTGTTTAGATTGGAACTCGAGGTTCTGGAACTTGCGGCAGCTGGAATTGTGTTTCGTCGGCTCCCCTAGGTGTAGGAGCTATGCCCTAGAGGCAATAATAAATGTTATTGATTATCTCCCTGTTCATAATTAGGTTTATGTTCCATGCTATATCTGCTATGGTTCTCGAGTCTGCAATAACCACGAGGCTCGGAGGAAGACTCATATGCACGTGTGGAATAATAAACGGTAAATTGTATTCCTAGTCGGGCCTCTAAGACTAGCTCAAGTGTTGCATGATGGTTCTATTTTCCTGATCATGGGCATGTCTATGCCAGCAATTTTGAGGGCACAATGTTAGTAGAACACTTGTGTTGAATCGACCCGATTGATGTTATGCTATGAGATTCATTCGTCATAAGTTAATGGTTAATAACACAGAGAAGTTAATGTTTGCATAATTCCTTAGACCATGAGAGTGTTGAGTTTCTTCATACTTGCTTCATGAACTTTGGGGTTTGTTAAATGTCATCCGTAAATGGGTGGCTATTACGGCGGCTTACGGGTTCATGGAAAAGTGTGTTAAGTAACTTGATAGCTCAAGATTGGGATTTGCTCCTCCGACGATGGAGAGATATCTCTGGGCCCTCTCGGTGTTACGGTATCCATCATCGTCTGGCCAGACACAAGTGTGATTTGATCACAGGGATGCCGGAACACGGAAATGAGTAAAGAGAACAAAACCGGTAACGAGGTAACTTGCATAGTGGACAAGTTGTTGATCCACGGGGACGCGATGTTTCTCACCTTGGGTTTTTGTAACATATCGCGAAGCAACAGGAATAGCACACGGCAACTGGAGGTTCACTCGAATATTCATTCGTGTGGGTATAGGGGTCAATATGGGTGTCCACGGCTCCGATGTTGATCATTGATCGGAAAGAGTTCCGGTCATGTCTATACTTCACCGAACCTATAGGGTCACACGCTTAAGGGTCATCTATCTGCTGAATACTAGACAGGGAGTCTGAGAGAAAGTTTCCGGAAAAAGTTTTCGGAGACAGCGGAAAAGTTCCGAAGAGAGAGGTCACCGGATGAGTTCCGGTGAAACTGAAAAGTTGTTTCAGGGGATACCATAAAGTCAAATTGGTTTCGGCACATGCCTGATAATTCTTGGAGGGTGCCAGAATTGTTCTGGAAACTTTCTGGAATTTTCCGGGATGAAAACCGGAAATGTTCCGGAGCTGCCGGAACCGCTTCAGATGCTTTTCGCAGATGAAAATCACTTAACCGGAATTGTTTTGGAACGCGTTGAAAATTATTTTAGTGGGTATTGGAAATGTTCTAAATCCACATAAATATTTTCAGTTCGAACAGACGCTGAAAAATATCATCGTGAATAGTGAAATCAGCTTTATGGTTACTTTTTGGAAAGCCACCTTTTTGGGCTTTTGCTCCAAAATATCTTGGAGATGACATGGATGGATGTGGCTGAAATTTCAGCCCCTCCACCCCTCCTTCTCCTATAAATAGAGGTGGAGGGGGCAGCCCAAAACTCATCCCTTCTCACATACAAGTGCCATGCATGATCTGGTTTCTCTCTCCCTCCCAGCGAAATAGTTTCGTAGAGCCGAAAGGCTGTCTGGGTTCCGGTGGGAACTAGTTCTGGACGGCGAAGCCCTGCCGGATAGATGACACCGTATGTGTGCAACTCTGTAGAGAGATCGTAGTTTCGGTCTTAGTTCGAGAGTGCCTCCCGAAGGGCTGTCCGAGTTACTGTCCGTGTTTCGGGGGTCCTCCCGAAGGGCTGTCCGAGGATCCGTCCGGTGGGACTATCCGAAGGACTGTCCAGAGGCCTCCCGAAGGGCTGTCCGAGGATCCGTCCGGTGGGACTATCCGAGGGACTGTCCAGAGGCCTCCCGAAGGGCTGTCCGAGGATCCGTCCGGTGGGACTATCCGAGGGACTGTCCTGAGGCCTCCCGAAGGGCTGCCCGAAGATCCGTCCGGTGAGCTGACGAGGGAGCACATCCTCGCGGTTGGGAGGTTGTAAAATCCTAGCTGCGGGGATCTGCACCGCCGATCGTCATCGACTATACTTCCGCTGCGCTACGAGTCGGTAACGAAAAAGAGCAAACCTTGTATGCAGTCTCCATAGTGATCCTGGGCTGGTACGTAGGTCGGAATTTTTTTGTTTTCTGCTGCATTACCCTACAGTGGCATCAAGAGCCGTGCTATGCGTAGATGCAGGTTACGATCTAGAATACATGGAGATGTATGGGTATTGCATAATATAATTTTGGAGTAGATGAGATCTATTGCTGAAAATTATTTATGCGGGTAGCAGATGAAATCTGTTACCCGGTGTTCCTGTTGCTTCCCCTGAATTTGCATAGTCCTGATCTTGACGGCATGGTGGAATCTCACAAAGTTCTGGCAATCCGCCATCCTTTCATGCTGCTCCTAAGTATGCTGATTGACAGATCAACGAAGTGCTAACAGTTCTTTGGGTTCCACCATAGTTGAGAAAGATGGATGTTTCGCAGACGAAAGGGCAATGCAGATGTGATCTGCACGGGGGTCACGCATATGACGAAGTTTAGTATGGGGCTCGAGATTTTATTATCTCGTGTTTCATACACCCTGGAAAGTTAATCTAGCAACTTGAATTATCATACTTGATGATGGACGTTGGTAGCTTCGGTTTGTTTCGAAACCTTAGAAGCCACGTAAAATAAAATTTTGCATGAACCGATTAGAGGCGTCTAACTTGGTTTTGCCGGATGGTTTGCATGTGATGTGGTATAGCAAGTCTCATATTAATTTGATTATGTATGAGATGACTATATGATGTAATTAACATGACCTGCGTGTCATGATTCGGCATGATGGCTGGAGCCATATGATTGCACTTTAATGACCTGCGTGTCAACCTTATGTAATGCACTTATTTTATTAGCTATAGAGATAGCAATATTATCTGGTGCATCGACAAGGTGGTGGCAATCTTCGCGAAGGTGAACACCAACGCGAATGCCGAAGACGAAGAAATGAAAGACTTCTCCGTCAGAAAGGGCTATACCATATCATGCTATTATGAATTGCCTGAGATGTTTATCCCTTATGATGCACCCTTCTTGATTGCGCGGTAGTCGCTTTTTATTAGGGTGATCTCTCACAAAAAATATCAAGTAGTTAGTGTTCTCCCAAGTGTAGCACCGTCACGGCACCTAACTTTTCGGGGTACGACATGTACACATGAGTACGAACGATTAGGGATGTGTGAGGCGGGTGAGGTCAGACCTCGCAGCGAGATCAGTTGGTTGTCTTGACGTTCAGGCAGGACAGTCCTGAGCTCGGAACACACGCATCGAAAGATGAACAAGAGTCACATAGAGATGTGATTGGCAAGTTGGCCTACCGATTGAAATTCACGTCATCAGTGATGAACCCGTCAATGGCGTCGAATTGAAATGCGGATCTTGTATCACTCATAATCAATTATGAGAGATATTGATTTGAGTGGGAGCGCACTGTTGAATTAATTCTTTTAATTCTTAGTGCAATTAATTTTGAACACTGTCTAAGTGTGATTTGCATAAAATTTGTAGAATAATGGCTCGCGTTTCCCCTTCCCTATTAAAATTGAATAGCTGTTAAATATCTGGTTAAAACTTTACGGTTGGTAACGTAATATGATGATTGTCCTCAAGAGTGCCGAGAAGGACTTTGTCCTATCGCATACTTTCGGTATTCTCCCTAATGCTATGGATGATATGACTCTCGTCCTTCGATCCAAAAGCTAAAATTCCGTTACGGTCAAGTGAAATATGTTTGCTTCCATGAGACCCGAACTTCGAAAGTTTGGATAGTTATGTGATATTCATGGAATCTGAAAATCATTTTCAGAGATAGACAAAGGCTAAAAGATATGAGATATCCAAAGCAATGTTTGTTTGCAAAACATTAGTAAAGTTTTTACTATACATTGGACCGATAAGAGAGGGATCCAGAAGAACGCCTGTCATATGATGAAAGGTGAATAAAACAACAACTTAAAGAGAAAGGAAGTATCCGAAGGGTGTTAGTGAAACTTTCACACCTAGGAAGTCCGGGGCTAACGCCACTCTTAAGTTGGGTGCTTCTTCTGAGAGTAGGAGAAATACTAAAAGTTAAACTGTTAGAAGTATAATGGCAGAAAGAAAGAAGACTGGAATATCCAGCTCATGTATGAATGCCATACAAGTTTTTGATGTATAGAAGGCTGGTAAAAGATATAGTTCTTGGGAATTATGGTTAAACATGTTAATCACTAATTCTTGGGTATTGTGAGTTGATCACAAAGATACCCGCTCGATTGCATTATGTTGCAACTCGATGTAAGAACTACTATGGCCTGAAAGACTAGCCAGGAATGAGGTTTTGATACGCGCTGGAAACATAGTAAAAGTTACTATACCTTCCATCGGTGTATTACCTATGTATTTACTTTCATAATTTATTTTAGAGTTTCATATACTCTAGCCCTTTGCATAAGGTATCTTGCAAGAAGGTTGTTCATAAGAGAACTTTTAATGTTCGGTGTTATGAATGCCATAAGGGCCATACTTTCATTATGAATGAGACGTATGTTATGAATATTGATAAAAATACATTACCTCTATATTTACTTTCATAATTCATTTAGAGTTTCATACACTCTAGCCCATTGCACAATGTTTGTTGCAAAAGGATTGTTCATAAAAGAACAATTGTTGTTCAGTATTATGAATAACATGAAGGGCCATGCTTCCATACAAGATGGGATGTATGTTATGAATATTGATGGTAATATGATACATCCATAACACTAACGCTAAATGTCGCAAGACTAAAAGAATACCACATATGTGTGGCACTGCATTTGGTCACATTAGAGAAACCCGCATGGAAAATTCCATTATGATGGATTTTGAAGTCGTTTGATTTTGAATCATCTGACACTTGCAACTTTCCTCTGAAAAGTGAAGTGACTGAAATACCGTTCACAGGCCATAAGGAACGAGCAAAGAACATATTGGTGATCATACATTATGATGTGTGTAGTCCAATAAATGTTATTGCAAGTAGTGGATTTATCTATCTTCAGAAATGACTCAAGTAGATATATGGATATTTACTTGATGAGACGTAAGTCTGGATCTTTTGAATTCATTCATAAGGTTTTCAAAAATGAAGTAGAAGTTATTGTAACAAGAAAATTATGTTTCTACAATTCGATTGCAGAAAGGAATATTTGAGTTACAAGTTTAGCGAATGTCTGATGAGTTATGAAAGGGGTTTCATAACTTGCACCTCCCGGAACACCACTGCAAGTGAAAAGTCCGTGAAGATGTAATCGAACTATTTATGACATGGTAAGATCAAAGATGACATAAATAAATTTGCCATTATCCCTTTTAAAAGGTGATGCTTTAGTGACTGCGGCTTTTACACTGAAAAGAGATCCATCAGGTCTGTTGAAATGACGCCATGGTATGGTATGCCCAACCAAGTTATATCTTTTCTTAACATTTGGAATATGGGGCTTGTGTAAAAGGTTACAAACCTATTCCAAATCAGACAAGTGCTACTTTGTAGGTTATCCCAAGTTATTGGGTATTCCCCCACCACTATACCGAGGCAAAGGATTTTGCCACAAAACGGTATGCTTTTAAAGAGAATAGTTCTTACAGAAGGTGAGTGGGAGGACAGTGCAACTCGACGAGATAACCAGTATCTTCGTCATTAGATCAAAGGAAAGAAACCTTGGAAGTGATTCCGGAGTTTCCTACTGCGACTGATACGGAAGTCTCTACAATAAAATGTATGGACTTCGGTCGAACTTGCAGCTGAACCACGTAGGCAAAGCTCGTGCAAACCTATCAGGTGCGCAAACGAGATATTGTTGTTAGACAACAGTATACCTACAATACACAAGGAAGCGTTGATGGGCCCTGACTCCAGAATTGGCTAAATGCCAATACAATCCGAGATAGTTTCCATATAAGTAATTCGAGATTAAAATCTTGATACACCTTTCGGAAGACTTAGAGTCTAACGAATATTTATGGAACTAAAAACTGATACGGATAAAATGTTTATCCATAAAGCTCGACTTGTTGCAATAACAAGTTCAAGGAGTTGACTACGATGAGATTGTCTCACCGTAGCGATGCTTAAAGTCGGTTCGGGTTGAACTAGCAATTAATACATATTTCAATCATGAGATATGAAACATGGATGACAAAAGGATTTCCATCTGATGTAAATGAAACCTAGGACTTGTATGTGATACAGTCCAAAGTAATTTGTCGATCCAGAGGATGCTAGTAAGGATGCAAACTTTAGAGTTCCAGCGATGGACAGAAGAGAGCAAAGTGGAGTTGGAATCTTCGTTTTCGATGGAATGGTCAAAGGGGTTTGACTTCATCAAATGGGTATCGAAGATGCTTGTGATTCAAGAAAGTAAGTGGGAGCATAATAATATTTCTAAAAACCTTGTGTACTTGACACATTGTTAATTGGAAATAAATTTCTTGACACGAATTAGGACTTCATTTGAAAATAGTTTTTTCGATGAAGTGCTTGGGCTAAGTAGCCTTGATATTAGGCATGATGATCTATGGAGATAGATTTACCTAATGGGGCTGAGCAAAGATACATATTGACAAAATGCTAAAACCTTTTAGCATTGAAAAACCGTCAAGGAGTGATTCTTGCCGAAGTCACATGGAAAGAGTTTTTGCAAGACTTGGTGTCCCAAAACACTGATGAGCAAAATACATGATGGTGATTCCACACACTCTTGTGTTTGGATTAATCATGTATTCCATGGTATGTAAAAACAACCAGATATGTCCAATACTCCAAAGTTGTTGCGAGTATAGATACCATAGTGATCAAAGTACTGATCATGGGACAACAGTGAAAGATGTCATTGAGTACTAGAGCAGTACTGATGACATGTTTTCTCGCAAGCAGAGGTTATGAAGTGCTCGTTGTAAGTAATTACATTGATACAGTCTTCATCAATGCTCCATGCGATTTTCGATTTAAGTTAAGGGTTTTGTGTAATACACAACATGGTGGCACGGTAGTTGGAAATTGTTCCAAACAAGATACTGTGGCGAATTCTATAACAAAGGCTAAGTATGTTGATGCTTTAGAGGCGACAAAGAAGTTGTTGAATCATATAGTTCATTCATGAACTTAGTATGGTTCCAAGATGGCTTTGGTCTATGGGACACTATTGCAGATAGTTGCTCCATAGCTCAGCCTGAGGAATCAGGTTTCGACCAATGATTCACACATATGCAAGGCCAAGTCCACACAAAATATGAATTTTGTGAAAGCGTGAAAACGCAAGGATATGCAAAGTTACACACAGATCTGAAGTCGTCAGATCCGTTGGACATCAGGCTATACCACATGCGAAGCATATTTTACACCAATGAGCCATAGGTGTAAAAGTGCATTAGCATTAACTAGATTATTGACTCTAGTGCAAGTGGGAGTCTGTAGGAGATATGCCCTAGAGGCAATAATAAATGTTATTGATTATCTCCCTGTTCATAATTAGGTTTATGTTCCATGCTATAACTGCTATGGTTCTCGAGTCTGCAATAACCACGAGGCTCGGAGGAAGACTCATATGCACGTGTGGAATAATAAACGGTAAATTGTATTCCTAGTTTGGCCTCTAAGACTAGCTCAAGTGTTGCATGATGGTTCTGTTTTCCTGATCATGGGCATGTCTATGCCAGCAATTTTGAGGGCACAATGTTAGTAGAACACTTGTGTTGAATCGACCCGATTGATGTTATGCTATCAGATTCATTCGTCATAAGTTAATGGTTAATAACACAGAGAAGTTAATGTTTGCATAATTCCTTAGACCATGAGAGTGTTGAGTTTCTTCATACTTGCTTCATGAACTTTGGGGTTTGTTAAACGTCATCCGTAAATGGGTGGCTATTACGGCGGCTTACGGGTTCATGGAAAAGTGTGTTAAGTAACTTGATAGCTCAAGATTGGGATTTGCTCCTCCGACGATGGAGAGATATCTCTGGGCCCTCTCGGTGTTACGGTATCCATCATCGTCTGGCCAGACACAAGTGTGATTTGATCACAGGGATGCCGGAACACGGAAACGAGTAAAGAGAACAAAACCGGTAACGAGGTAACTTGCATAGTGGACAAGTTGTTGATCCACGGGGATGCGATGTTTCTCACCTCGGGTTTTTGTAACATATCGCGAAGCAACAGGAATAGCACACGGCAAGTGGAGGTTCACTCGAATATTCATTCGTGTGGGTATAGAGGTCAATATGGGTGTCCACGGCTCCGATGTTGATCATTAATCGGAAAGAGTTCCGGTCATGTCTATACTTCACCGAACCTATAGGGTCACACGCTTAAGGGTCATCTATCTGCTGAATACTAGACAGGGAGTCTGAGAGAAAGTTTCCGGAAAAAGTTTTCGGAGACAGCGGAAAAGTTCCGAAGAGAGAGGTCACCGGATGAGTTCCGGTGAAACTGAAAAGTTGTTTCAGGGGATACCATAAAGTCAAATTGGTTTCGGCACATGCCTGATAATTCTTGGAGGGTGCCAGAATCGTTCTGGAAACTTTCTGGAATTTTCCGGGATGAAAACCGGAAATGTTCCGGAGCTGCCGGAACCGCTTCAGATGCTTTTCGCAGATGAAAATTACTAAACCGGAATTGTTTCGGAACGCGTTGAAAATTATTTTAGTGGGTACTGGAAATGTTCTAAGCCCACATAAATATTTTCAGTTCGAACAGACGCTGAAAAATATCATCGTGAATAGTGAAATCAGCTTTATGGTTACTTTTTGGAAAGCCACCTTTTTGGGCTTTTGCTCCAAAATATCTTGGAGATGACATGGATGGATGTGGCTGAAATTTCAGCCCCTCCACCCCTCCTTCTCCTATAAATATAGGTGGAGGGGGCAGCCCAAAACTCATCCCTTCTCACATACAAGTGCCATGCATGATCTGGCTTTCTCTCTCCCTCCCAGCGAAATAGTTTCGTAGAGCCGAAAGGCTGTCTGGGTTCCGGTGGGAACTAGTTCTGGACGGCGAAGCCCTGCCGGATAGATGACACCGTATGTGTGCAACTCTGTAGAGAGATCGTAGTTTCGGTCTTAGTTCGAGAGTGCCTCCCGAAGGGCTGTCCGAGTTACTGTCCGTGTTTTGGGGGTCCTCCCGAAGGGCTGTCCGAGGATCCGTCCGGTGGGACTATCCGAAGGACTGTCCAGAGGCCTCCCGAAGGGCTGTCCGAGGATCCGTCCGGTGGGACTATCCGAAGGACTGTCCAGAGGCCTCCCGAAGGGCTGTCCGAGGATCCGTCCAGTGGGACTATCCGAGGGACTGTCCAGAGGCCTCCCGAAGGGCTGTCCGAGGATCCGTCCGGTGGGACTATCCGAGGGACTGTCCTGAGGCCTCCCGAAGGGCTGCCCGAAGATCCGTCCGGTGAGCTGACGAGGGAGTACATCCTCGCGGTTGGGAGGTTGTAAAATCCTAGCTGCGGGGATCTGCACCGCCGATCGTCATCGACTCTACTTCCGCTGCGCTACGAGTCGGTAACGAAAAAGATCAAACCTTGTATGCAGTCTCCATAGTGATCCTGGGCTGGTACGTAGGTCGGAATTTTTTTGTTTTCTACTGCGTTACCCTACACTAGGGTTTTTCGAATATTTGGAAATTTATAGGCATCAGAGGCAGTGGAAGCGGGCCCCGTGGAGGGCACAACCCATCAGGGCGCGCTGGGCCCCCCCTGGCGCGCCCTGGTGGGTTGTGGCCTGCACAACCCACCTCTCTGGCATTTCTTTGGCCCACCATGTGTCTTCTGGTCCAGAAAAAATCTCCAAAAAGTTTCGTCACGATTGGACTCCGTTTGGTACTGATATTCTGCGAAGTAGAAAACAAGCAAAAACAACAACTAGCACTTTGGCTCTATGTCAATAGGTTATTTCCAAAAAATGATATAAAGTTGTTATAAAGTGATTGTAAAACATCCGGGAATGATAATATAACAGCATGGAACAAGCAAAAATTATAGATACGTTGGAGACGTATCACTTTTCTTGATAAAACTGTGCCACTGGGTGAATTTCGTGATGAACAAATTGCTAAGTCTAGAGAACTTGAGAAGAAAGAGGGGATGCCACTCGGGGGCATCCCCAAGATTAGTTTCTTGTTCCTCTTTGGATATATCTTGGGGGTGCTGTAGCATCCCCAATCATAGGCTCTTATCACTCCTTATTCCTTCATCCATCACGATATCACCCAAAACTTGAAAACTTCAATCACACATAACTCAACAAAATCTTCGTGAGATCCGTTAGTATAATAAAGCAAATCACTACTTTGGGTGCTGTTGCAACCCTATTCATATTTTGTTTTTACATTATACCTACTGTATTTTAACTTTACCATGGCTCATATCCTTCAATATAACCCATATATTCATCAAAACAAGCACACAATGCAACGAAAATAAAGTTTATTCCTTTTTCCACCAAACTTTAACATTCCATGGCGGGCCGTATCCACGGTTGCCTTCCATACCAACACTTTCCAAGGAATTTATTATTTAACAACATAAAGTAAATATTTTTTTTCTTTTTTCATTTCGGGAATGGGCATCCCTATTACCGCCGCACTCTCGTGCAATGACAAGTGAATAAACACTCATCTTGAGAATAACACATCTAGCATGGAAAAATATTGGACACCCCCCACCGTTTCATGAGCGATACGAGCACACAAAAGAGAAAATTTATTTTGAAATTTTAGAGATGGCACATACAAATTTTCTTGGAATGGCATGGCAATACCGCATATAGGTAGGTATGGTGGACTCATAAGGCAAAACTTGGTTTAAGAATTTTGGATGCACAAGTAGTATTTCTACTTAGTACAAATGGAGTCTAGCAAATAGATTGAGAAGCAACCAAACCAAGAAACGAAAATTCACATAAGTGAGCATTGAGCATAACTAACACCAAATAATGCACCACAAGTACGATGTAATTTCATTGCATAACTATTGACTTTCGTACTTGCATAGGGAATCACAAACATTAACACCAATATTCCTACTAAAACATAATTACTCACTAACATGACTCACATATTACTATCATAATGTTTCAAAACTATTACAAGGAATCAAGTTTAATTTGTCCAATGATCTTCATGAAAGTTTTTATTATATCCTCCTTGGATATCTATCACTTTGGGACTAGTTTCATATATTGCCATTGCTTTTTTTTTGACAAGCTCAAACAAATCTAAGTGAAGCACATGAGCATAAAGATTTCATCTCTCAAAAAGGTATAAGTGAAGGATGAGAGGATTTCTTAAAAATTTACTAGCTCTCAAATTAATCTAAGTGAAGCATGAGAGTATTTCTTCAACAAATTCCAAGCACACCGTGCTCAAAAAGATATAAGTGAAGCACTAGAGCAATTCTATAGCTCAAAAAGTTTAAGTGAATCATAGAGAGCAATTCTAACAAACCATAGCATAATTTTGGCTTTCCCAAATAGGTATGTACAGAAAGGATACAAATGTAAAACTAACAAGCAAAGCAAGCAAAGATACAAGACGCTCCAAGCAAAACTCATAATATGTGACGAATAAAAATATAGCTCCAAGTAAAATACCGATGGTCGTTAGAAGAAAGAGGGGATGCCACTCGGGGGCATCCCCAAGCTTAGTTGCTTGTTCCTCTCTGGATATATCTTGGGGGTGCTGTAGCATTCCCAATCTTAGGCTCTTATCACTCCTTATTCCTTCATCCATCGTGATCTCACCCAAAACTTGAAAACTTCAATCACACAAAACTCAACAAAATCTTCGTGAGATCCGTTAGTATAATAAAGCAAATCACTACCTTAGGTGTTGTTGCAAACCTATTCATATTTTGTTTTTGCATTATACCTACTGTATTTTAACTTTACCATGGCTCATATCCTTCAATATAACCCATATATTCATCAAAACAAGCACACAATGCAACGAAAACAGAATCTGTCTTAAATAGAACAGTCTGTAGTAATCTGTACTCTAACCATACTTCTGTAACTGTAAAAATTCTGAAAAATTATGACAACGTAAAGAATTTGTATGGAAACACTGTGTTAAAATTTCATCTCAAGATCACGTTCCAGCATAAAATGAAAATTGAAATACTGGACGCAAAGTTTCTGTTTCAGATTCAGCATCTCTTCTACTCATCTTATGAATCATCCTAAAGGCTCTACTTGGCACAAACACTAGGTAAAACATAAAAACACAATCATAACAGAGGCATAATTGTGTCAGCATTCAAAAACAGAAAGGAAAAATCAAAAATAAATTTATTCATTGGGTTGCCTCCCAACAAGCGCTATCGTTTTACGCCCCTAGCTAGGCATAACACATAGATTCAAGTATTGTCATCTTTGGTTTTCAACTCTTCAATCACACAACTAGATTTCTTCAAGGATATAGCATGCATATTCTCGATGAAAACACTCCTAGGAAGAAAACCAAAAAATTCATTCTTGTAAATAGGGTCTCTTACGATTTCAACAAAGTCGGGATGAATACTAATCATTTTAAGATCCCCCTTGTGACCACTAGGTGTAGCAACTTTGTTCTTAGTGACTTGCGTGGTCTTGCTAATTTTTATGGGAGTTTTTTCAATAGTTTTGATAGAAGAAAAAGCCTAACCCAAATTACTAAAAAATTCTTCCAACTTATCAATCCGGTAAGGACTCTCTTCTACCCTTTCGTTAACTACGGTTTCTTTTGCCTTTAGCAATTTAAATGCATCTACCGACTTAGCCCCAATTTTATTAGCAAGAATATGGATTTTTTTATCTAAATCTTCAAGTTGTTCTTTAGTAATCATCTTCTGTTCAATAGCATCTAATTTCTCCATAACGTGTTCGAGAGTTAAAGTTGTTTCATTGATCATGATAGGTGGTGACCCCACTAAACTTCCCAAAGCATTAAAAGCATCCAAAGATGGACACATCAAGAAATTCCCACCGGTAATCGTATAAAGGACAAATCTATACCAAGTGGTGATGCCAACATAAAAACTGCGAAGAAGAACAACGGTAGGTTGCTTATGGGTTGATATATTATGAGCATTGCAAATCCTATACCAAGCATCTTTTAGGTTCTCCCATCCCCTTTGCTTAAAATTAAGAACCTCATTGTCGGGAGTACACGCAATAAAGGAAGAACTAGCCATAAATACAAGGCAAGAGATCCGGCGAGAAAAAGGCAAATGAAAAAGAGGGTGAATAAAACGGCAAATTGGTGAAGTGGGGGAGAGGAAAACGAGAGGCAAATGGCAAATAATGTAATTGCAAGGAGATGAGATTTGTGATTAGGAACCTGGTAGATGATGATGGAGTCTCCTCGGCTCCTGAGATTGGCACGTAGAAGAGACCACTTCTTCCCCGGCAACGGCGCCAGAAATTCCTTTGACGTGGCTTGAGACTGCGTCGGTATTTCCCCAAAGAGGAAGGGATGATGCAGCACAGCGACGGTAAGTATTTCCCTCAGTTATGAAACCAAAGTTATCGAACCAGTACGAGGATCACCACCACACAATAAGCAGCACCTGCACACAAATAACAAATACTTGCAACCCGACGCGAAAGAGAGGTTGTCAATCTCTCTACGGTAAAAAGATAGATTAGGTAGTGATAGATTGGAGAGATAGATCTCTCAAGAACACAAAATAAAAAGTGCAGCAATATATTTGTGGGTTTTTGGTATAGTAGATCTGAAAACAAAGAGGCAAAAAAGATAGATCGGAAAGCAATATGTTGGAAAAGTAGACCCGGGGGCCATAGGATTCACTAGTGGCTTCTCACATGAGTATAACACACGGTGGGTGAACAAATTACTGTTGGGAAATTGGTAGAAGATCAAATAATCATGACGATATCCAGGGCGATGATCATTATATAGGCATCACGTCCAAGATAAGTAGACCGACTCCTGTCTGCATCTACCAGTATTACTCCACACATCGACCGCTATCCAGCATGCATCTATTGTATTAAGTTCATGGAAAAACGGAGTAATGCAATAAGAACGATGACATGATGTAGACAAGATCTATTCATGTAGGAATAGACCCCATCTTGTTATCCTTAATGGCAACGATACATGCGTGCCTTGCTTTCCCTTCTGTCACTCGAAAAGGACACCGAAAGATCGAACCCATCACAAAGCACCTCTTCCCATGGCAAGAAAAATCGATCTAGTTGGCCAAACTAAACCAAAGATTCGAAGAATAAATACGAGGCTATAAGTAATCATGCATATAAGAGATCAAAGAAGACTCAAATAATATTCATGGATAGAAACTGATCATGAACTCAAAATTCATCGGATCCCAACAAACACACCGCAAAAGTTTACATCAAATAGATCTCCAAGAGACCATTGTATTGAGAATCAAAAGACAGAGAGGAAGCCATCTAGCTACTGCCTACGGACCCATAGGGCTATGGTGGACTACTCACGCATCATCGGAGAGGCACCTATGAAGAAGATGAACCCCTCCGTGATGGTGTTTAGATTGGATCTCGAGGTTCTGGAACTTGCGACGGCTGGAATTGTGTTTCGTCGACTCCCCTAGGGTTTTCCGAATATTTGAAAATTTATAGGAATCAGAGGCGGGGGAGGGGGGCCCCGTGGAGGGCACAACCCATCAGGGCGTGCCGGGGCCCCCCTAGCATGCCCTGGTGGGTTGTGGCCTCAACAGCCCACCTCTCTAGCACTTCTTTGGCCCAGTAGGTGTCTTCTGGTCCAAAAAAAATCTCCAAAAAGTTTCATCGCGATTGGACTCCGTTTGGTATTGATATTCTGCGAAGTAAAAAACAAGCAAAAATAGCAACTGACACTTTGGCACTATGTCAATAGGTTATTCCCAAAAAATGATATAAAGTTGTTATAAAGTGATTGTAAAACATCCAAGAATGATAATATAACAGCATGGAACAAGCAAAAATTATAGATATGTTGGAGACGTATCACTTTTCTTGATAAAACTGTGCCACTGGGTGAATTTCTTGATGAACAAATTGCTAAGTCTAGAGAACTTGAGAATGCTGAAATTGATGAAAACTATGATTCACCTATTATGTCTAGATCTCCTACTCGAATTGAAATGCCTCATGTACCTGATGGCAATGTTATGGATGGGTATATAGCTAGAGACTTTCTTGCTTGTAATGGTAGAGATGATCTTAACAAACTACCGAGTAAACTGAAAGAAAAATCTATGAGGGAGAAAATGAAATATGATCCTAAGTTTGCTACTTCTCCTATATGTGTTACTGTTGAAGACTATCAATTCTCTGTTGATCCTTAGTTAATTACTTTGGTATAATCTGATCCTTTTCATGGTTATGAATCTAAAACTGTTATGGCACACCTTACCAAATTAAATGATATTGCCACCCAATTTTCTCATATGGAAAAAATTCGCTACAATGATATCCTTAAGCCTTTTCCTTTCTCACTGAAGGGTGATGCTAAGAAGTGGTTTCATACTCTTGCTCCTGGTTGTGTGCATAGCCCCTAGGATATGATATATTACTTGTCTGGAAAAAAAATCCTGCTCATAAGAAACAAGCTGCTTTACAGGAAATATTCAACTTTGTGCAAATTGAAGAAGAGAATCTCCCTCAAGCTTGAGGGAGGCTTCTCCAATTACTTTAAGTTTTCCTTGATCATCCTCTTAAGAAAAATGAAATACTTGATATCTTTTATAATGGACTAACCGATGCTTCTTAGGACTACCTAGATAGGTGTGCTGGTTGTGTTTTCAGGGAATGAACTGTTGGACGGGTTGAAGAACTGTTGAATAATATTTTGAAGAATGCCAATGATTGGACACTTCCTGAACCGTCTCCTAAACCAATTCCACGGAAGAGAGGTATTTTATTCCTAAGTCCAGAAGATATGCAAGAAGTCAAGAAATCTATGAAATAAAAAGGTATTAAAACTGAATATTTCAAGAATTTACCACCTATTGAAGAAATACATGAACTCGATATCCCTACATAGGTAGTAGAGGTAAATCCTCTTCGTAGATGTGATGTGGGTGATATACCTTACAATAAACTTGCTAGTCAATGCATGGATGAATTCGAAATTACATTGTTAAGCAAGAACATTTCAATACGTATGTTAAATATCAATTAAAACAAAATGCCATGATGATTGATCGCTTGAGTGACTTGATGTTTAGAATTGCTAATGATGTTAGAGGTTTGGGTAAACATACATCCATGGTTAATACTCAGTTAGAACAAGTTGCTAACTCACACAATGATTTGCTTATTAAGATGAATAATAAATTAAATGATCATGAAGTTAGAGTTATGACTAGAGGGGGTAGAATGACTCAGGAACCCCTATATCCTGAAGGACACCCTAAAAGGATTGAGGAGGACTCTCAGGACATTAATAATGATACACCTAGTTCATCTAATAAGAAAAAGGAAAATGATAGAACTATGCATGCTTCTAGTGAACCTGTGGTAGAAAAATCTTCTCGGGATAATAATGATGTTTCTATTGTTGATGCTGAGACAAAATCTGGTATCGAATATCCACCTAGTGATAATGAAAATGAAGACGTTAATGTTGATGCTCAACCAGATAATGATAAGGAACCTGATAATAATGTAGAAATAGAAACTGCTACCGATCTTGGTAGTTTTGCTGAAAACAGCATCGGTCCGGGTTAGTTTCATTCAAATCATGCAAATTGGAGTCCAAAACAAGAGTAAAAGTGTTCGGAAAGTAGATACGTTGGAGACGTATCAACTCCCCCAAGCATAACTCCTTGCTTGTCCTCAAGCAATTCAGTTGATAAACTGAAAGTGATAAAGAAAACTTTTACAAACTCTTTTGTTCTCGTTGCCATATATGCTTAGCTAGTGTTCAGGTTTTCAGCATAAGTCATAAGTAAGCTTATCAATGATAACACTTAGTTATAATATATACTCAAGGCAATAACATAACCAACTAGCGAGCAATAATAAAATATCTCACATGCCAACAATTTGTCAAACAATAATGATATAATATAATGATATGGTATCTCGCTAGCCCTTTGTGAGACTGCAAACATAAATGCAGAGCACCTCTTAGGTCCAAGTAGCGACTAATCATTGTAATTCAGAGTAGAGAAGATCCAGTCATGCTCACACCCAACATTAACTAGACTCAATGCATAAAAATAACAATAGTGCTCTCATGTCTGGTGCTTTAGCGAGAAGATGATGAATCAAGAAGAAAATAAAATAACATAATACTAAATAGAAAGGCCCTTTGTAGAGGGAAGCATTGATTTGTAGAGGTGCGAGAGCTCATGGTTTAAAACAGAGATGAAAGTATTATTTTGGATGGTGTGCCTTTCCTGTCAACGTCACAACAAAGGATTTCTGCATCTTGACGTGGCTTGAGACTTCGTCGGTATTTCCCCAAAGAGGAAGGGATGATGCAGCACAATGACGGTAAGTATTTCCCTTAGTTATGAAACCAAGGTATCGAACCAGTACGAGGATCACCACCACTACGTAAACATCACCTGCACACAAAGAACAAATACTTGCAACCCGACGCCAAAGAGAGGTTGTCAATCTCTCTACGGTAAAAAGATAGATTAGGTAGTGATAGATTGGAGAGATAGATCTCTCAATAACACAAAATAAAAAGAGCAAATAAAAAGTGCAGCAATGTATTTTTGGGTTTTTGGGAATAATAGATCTGAAAACAAAAGCGGCAAAAAGATAGATCGGAAAGCAGTATGTTGGAAAAGTAGACCCGGAGGCCATAGGTTTCACTAGTGGCTTCTCTCATGAGTATAGCACACGGTGGGTGAACAAATTACTGTTGGGAAATTGATATAAGATCAAATAATCATGACGATTTCAAAGGTGATGATCATTATATAGGCATCACGTCCAAGATTAGTAGACCGAAACAATTTTGCATCTACTACTATTACTCCACGCATCGACCACTATCCAGCATGCATCTAGTGTATTAAGTTCATGGGAAAACGGAGTAATGCAATAAGAACGGTGAAATGATGTAGACAAGATCTATTCATGTAGGAATAGACCCCATCTTGTTATCCTTAATACCAACGATACATGCGTGCCTCGCTGCCCCTTCTGTCACTGGGAGAGGACACCGCAAGATCGAACCCATCACAAAGCACCTCTTCCCATGGCAAGAAAAATCGATCTAGTTGGCCTAACTAAACCAAAGATTCGAAGAAGAAATACGAGGCTATAAGTAATCAGCATATAAGAGATCAAAGAAGACTCAGATAATATTCATGGATAGAAACTGAACATGAACTCAAAATTCATCGGATCCCAACAAACACACCGCAAAAGTTTACATCAAATAGATCTCCAAGAGACCATTGTATTGAGAATCAAAAGAGAGAGAGGAAGCCATCTAGCTACTGCCTATGGACCCGTAGGTCTATGGTGGACTACTCACACATCATCGGAGAGGCACCAATGAGGATGATGAACCCCTCTGTCGGGGATATAACTCCACGGTATAACCCGCCCTGTAAGGCCAGGTTAACATATCAACGACTTTACAATCAAGTTTAAGATGGGCCGTGTCATGAAGATGAAGACAAACGAGGCGGTGGCTGACTGGAGTAGCCAGATGGCCCAACACTTGAAGACGGCGGCTCAAGGCCCACGAAGCTAAAGATGTCGTCCGAGTTTTCCTTAAGATGCAAGGCAAGTTAGAGACGTTATAGGTCACGGGTCATGATATGACCCGGACTCTATTGTAAACCCTAGGGCTTAACCTGTATATAAAGGCAGGTCCCTAGGGCAAAAAGAGGTCAAGTTACAATCTCTCGATAGATAGGTTAGCGATTCGGCACCCTTTTAATCGAGATCCATCAATCGAATACACACAAAGCAGGACGTCGGCTATTACCTCCATCGGAGGGGCCGAACCTGGGTAAAACCGAATCTCTTTCTTGTTCAACCCCTTCGAGTCGCCACCTAGCGGCGATGGCCTCACACCTAAGTCATTTTACGAGGACATCTGCCGGGTTGACAAAACCACGATAGTTGCCGCCCACCGTGGGGCCCTCGCCCGGTGGAGTTGAGTTCTCGAAGGGAGCCGTTCCAGGGTTCGGGAGTTACGTGGTCGGTCGTATGACCAAAAGCCGCCGTGGCAAGATCTACATCGACGACTCGGGCTAGGGCCCCGAGGCCGACTCGATCGAGTACGGTTACCAGGTCCCCTTTGGCAAGATCCAAGTCTTCATCGGCAAGATCGGCGCAACGGTACCCGAGTCAGACATCTGAACCAACATAGTCGAGTCGGCTCGGTGTGACCAATCCAGCCGGCGTCAAGCTGGCCAAAGTCACGACGTGGCCATGCCCTCTCGGCGGGCCAGTCCTCTAGACGAGCCGGCCGTTGAAGGAGTGATCGTCATCAATTCAGAAGCTGGGCTTGGGGGCTCATTTGGAATGGAGGCTCGCGAGAAACGTCGTGATCTCCCCCTGCCGGCCTCAACTTGTGCTATGGTAAACACAGCGGCGCAAGCATCACTCGCCTATGGAGCATTTGGCGGCTCCGATGGGGCGCGCGACAACTCAGGAACGGGGCTCCAGCAGCATGATGGCCACGGTGCTGTCCAGGAAAACCCAAAACAGCTAAGTTGTGGTCAATACCACGTGTTCACCACCAATACCTGCAAGCGGGACAATAAGGTCAAGAGTAGGGCCGTCAAAATGGCTGAGCCGGCGGTCCCCAGGTACCTCAACTGGTCCGAACATGCAATCACCTGGAGCAGGGAGGATCATCCCCCCCCACCAGGTTGATAATCCGGGCGGCTTAGCTTTGGTGGTGGCACCACAAGTTGGCGGGTATACTCTGTCCAAGGTCCTCATGGATGGAGGCAGCAGCATAAACATATTATATTATGAAACCTTTCGTCGAATGAACCTGTCGGAGAGCACGTTGCTTCCTTCGACGACAGTTTTTCATGCAATCGTCCTTGGAAAGTCTGCTTATCCGATCGGGCGGATTAAGCTCGATGTGGCCTTTGGAGATGAGTTCAACTACAAATGCGAGCCTTTGATGTTCGAAGTTGTTAAAATAAAGAGCCCTTATCATGCTCTCTTCGGGCGGCCAGCTTACGCTCGTTTCATGGCCCGCCCGTGCTATGTCTACCTCAAGCTCAAGATGCCAGGAGTCAAAGGCACTCCTCATCGGGTTCATCATAGAAGTTTTTCATCCTGATTGGCTGGCTAACCCGGTGCTTGTTTTGAAGAAGAACGGCACTTGGCGCATGTGTGTCGACTACACAGATCTCAACAAAGCTTGTCCCAAGGATCCTTTCGCCCTTCCACGTATTGATAAGATCATTGATTCTATGGCGGGTTTGCGAGCGTTTATGCTTCTTGGATGCATACTCCGGGTATCATCGGATCAAGATGGCTGTTGAGGACCAAGAGAAGACGGCTTTCATCACTCCTTTTGGAGCTTTCTGCTATGTGTCCATGCCTTTTGGGCTAAAAAGTGCCGGGGCGACTTACCAACGTTGTGTCCAGAACTGCCTTAAACCGCAGATTGGACGCAACGTTCATGCCTACGTTGATGACATCGTGGTGAAATCCCAAAAGAAATAGATGCTCTTAGATGACATCAAGGAAACCTTTGACAATCTTCGAGTGTACAAGATGAAACTTAACCCTGCGAAATGTGTTTTTGGCTTTCCTGCGGGCAAGCTACTAGGGTTTCTGCTCTCTGAGCGGGGCATCGAGGCCAACCCGGACAAGATCAAGGCGGTAACGTCACTGTCCAAGCCGGAAAATGTAAATCAAGTTCAGCGGCTCGCTAGGCGCATTGCGGCCTTTAGCCGGTCCATTAGCCGCCTGGGAGAGAAGGTGATCCCTTTCTACTAGTTGTTGAATAAATCAGGCGATTTTAAGTGGACGGACGAAGCTGGCAAGGCCTTTGAAGCGCTCAAACAACAGCTTGTTAGCCCGCTCGTTCTGGCTGCTCCCACGGAGAAAGAGCCTATGCTCCTGTACATCGCTGCCAACTCCAGGGTGGTAAGCGTCACAGTCGTGGTTGAGCGGAAAGAAGAAGGAAAGGAGCATCCAGTCCAGCATCCGGTTTACTTTGTCAGCGAAGTCTTAACCCTGTCCAAGCAGCGGTACCCGCATTGGCAGAAGCTTGTCTTCGGGATCTTCATGGCGAGCCAGAAGTTGAAGCATTATTTCCAGGAACACCCAATCACTATGGTCAGTTCGGCGCCTCTCGGTGACATCATACAAAACCGGGAGGCCACAGGTAGGGTTGCTAAGTGGGCTATTGAGCTTGGCGACCACCACTTGAAGTACATGCCCCGAACCGTTATCAAGTCAAAGGCATTGGTAGATTTCATCAACGATTGGACGGAGATGCAGATTCCGGAAGATAGGCCAGATAACACGTACTGGACTATACACTTTGACGGGTCTAGACAACTGGAGGGCTCGCGGGTTGGAGTCGTGCTATCCTCTCCAAAAGGTGATAAATTTTGTTATGTCTTACGGCTCATGTTCCAGTGCACTAACAATGCAGCTGAGTACGAAGCCCTCCTACATGGGCTCAGAATAGCCAAAGAGATGAATCTTAGCCGGGTCAGATGCTTGGGCGACTCAGATCTAGTGGCTCAGTAAGTTTCAGGGACCTGGGATTCTAAGGACCCTCTGATGGCGGCTTACCGACGAGCGGTCTCTGATGTGGCGGGTCATTTCCAGGGTTACCAAGTCGATCATATAGATCGCCGGCTCAATGAGGCGGCTGATGCTTTGTCTAGACTTGGCTCGCAGAGAAAGCCGATGCCGCCCAACGTTTTTCTGGATGTCCTTCACAATCCATTAGTCAAATTACCATTTGAAGAGGACATAGCTATCCCTGACCCGGAGGCACACTTGGTGGCGGCTCTACATACCACACCTGATTGGACTGTGCCGTATTTGGCTTACCTGACCCGAGGGGAACTCCCAGAAGAGGAAGTCGATGCTCGCCAAATCATCTGGCGGTCAAAGTCAATGACGATCGTCAATGGTGAGTTAGATCACCGAAGCAGCACTGGCGTATTTCAACGGTGTGTATCACCTGAGGAAGGCCAGGAAATACTAAATGAAATTCATTCTGGCGATTGTGGACATCACGCCGGCTCACGATCACTAGTGGCCAAGGCTTTCCGGCATGGATTTTATTGGCTAACGGCTCATGCCGACGCTGAAGAGATTGTGCGCAAGTGTGATGGCTGCCAAAAGTTTGGTCGACGGGCTCATGTACCGGCTCAGGAGTTGCGTATGATCCCAATTACCTGGCGGTTTGCGGTCTAGGGACTAGATATGGTTGGTCCGTTTAAGCCGTCTTCTGACAACGAAACTCACTTATTAGTGGCGCTTCATAAGTTCACTAAGTGGGTCGAAGCAGAGCCGGTCAGCAATTACGATGCAGAAACTGCGGTCAAATTTTTAAAGAAGTTGGTTTTCCGTTTTGGCTACTATCCGGGATATTACCCCGCGGTATAACCCGGCCTGAAGTATGCCCCGGCCGAGACTTGGCGACTCACTGGTGATCCGGCCGAGCTTGGCGGCTCATTGGTGATCCGGCAGGCGGGTCAGACGAATGACAAGACCCAGCGGCCCAGAGGGTGGCTCATGGGAGGGGCGACTCATGTTATGATGGGCCGGCTCACAAAGAAGGCCCAAGGAAAGGAAAGAATCCCTCACAAAGGAAACAAGACCCGGATTAGGATTCAAGAGAGACTAGTCCTAATCCTACTCCCAGTAGGACTCTGCATGTAAACCTACCCTTTCCACTTATATAAGGAGGGGTAGGGCACCCCAAGAGGGACAAGTTCAAGTCATTAGAGATAGATAGATTAGAGGCTCTCGAGATTAGAGGTAGCAATATGGCACCCTTGTAATCGAGCTCATCCTCATCATCAATACACACAAAGCAGGACGTAGGCTTTTACCTCCATCGGAGGGGCCGAACCTGGGTAAACTCGCGTCTCTCGATTCCGACCAACCCCTCTCAAGCCGCCACCTAGTTGCGTTGGCCTCACACCTAAGTTCTCTCACGAGGACATCTTGCCGTGACAAAACCATGACAGTTGGCGCCCACCGTGGGGCCTGCGCACGGTGGTGTTGTGGTCTTGAAGGGATCTTTTCAGGGATCGAGAAGCTCGTGATGTGCCGAATGAAGAAGAGCCAGCGCAGAAGGATCACATGGTCGACGAGCAGTTGGAACGACATGTACAAGATTTAAGATCAAGAAAAATTAGGTTCCGTTTTGTGCGGCCACACGCGACCAGTCGATCCATCTGTCCGAGCAAGGTCGATTTTCGCTGAAGCAACCGGGGCGACCTGACACGACCAGGCAACTCAAATTATTGCACTGCTCCATCATCGTGTTCAGCCATGAAGCAGCGCCCACACACCTAGATAAATTGAGGAACCATCAAAAACTCGACGTGGGATGCAAAGAGGAAAACGAAAGGGGGTTGGACTGAGTCCAGATCTTGGTGGATTCAGACGGACATAACAGCTCAAGAAAAAAAAAACAGAGTATGACTTTGACACGGATATGAGGACAATTCTGGCAACGACCGTGGGGATTCACGGTTGCAGCACAATGAGCCGCCGTGGCCCCAGCCTCTGCTCTAGCTCAGCCTCGCATCGCTGCTCTGCCCCGCTCCGGCTCCGCCACCTGCCGCTGCCCTAGGCTGCGAGCCTGCGCACCGGCTCCACGCCCGCGTCCAACCTCCGCTTTGCCTTCCCGTAGCCACCGCCGACCGAGCCGCGTCCGACTCCATCTCCAGCGTACCTCCACCGGCTCCCACCTCCGTTGTGCCTCGCCTCGCTTAAGCCGCCAAGCATCGTGAGTCGCCCCTGCCTCCGCTGCGCTCACCTCCGCCGTCGATTGCGCCACCAACACCCTGCTTTGAGCCGGCCGCCGGCTGCTACCGCCGTCATGCTTTGCTCCGCCACCCTGCTTCGCCCCGCTCGCTGTTCCGCTCCGCCGCAGTTCCTCGCATGACCGCCTCGCCTGCGCTGCTCGATTTGAGCCGACCGCCAGCTGACGCCACCGCCATGCTTCGCCCCGCCTCCCGGCTCCGCCTCGTGCACCCACGTCCGTGCCAGCTCCCCCCCCCGTGAGCCGGCCTCTGCACTCCTCCTCTCCCAGGGCCGCCGGAGATGGCCGGCTCCGACAACGAGGCGGCGGCGCCGCCAATCCACCGACTGTCATCCGACGCACAGTACAACATGCTGCAAAAGCTGCAGCCGCGGGACGCGGTGGCGACACGCCCCATGTCGCGCCTCTTCCGGGATGCCCTCGCGGCGCTATTCCTCGTGCTGCTGCCGGTGCTGCACCAGCTGCTGCTCCGCCACCCGCGCCCCGAGGGAGGGGGCCACCTACACACCTTCGCCACCGCGGCTCCACCTCACCCCGCCATGACGTCGCCTATCTGCCGCGGCCTCACCTCGAGCCGGCCTGGCGCCGCCTCGACCGGCCATCTCCCGTCCTCGCTTCGCGCAAGCCACCGCTCCGGCCTGCGTGGCACGATTTGAGCCGGCCGCTTTCTGCCGTCGTGCCATGCTTCGCCTCTCCCCGTGTAGTAAGGTCGATGGGAGGATAAGGCAAAGGAGAGAGGTGGGGGCCGGATGGACGAGGTAAAAAAACTTTCCACGTTAAGGTGAAAAACGTTGCCGCGTCAGGAGGACTTGGTCGACCTCGATGTTGCCACGCCCCACCGACGTCGTCCCGTGGAGATTGTACCAGCATCAGTGGCGCGCCGGTTTGCCCGACGACCATATAAGCAGTCTGTCGGCCGACGTTTTGGCAACCTCAAAATGTGGGTCAATATACAAATACCAGGGCGAGTCTTATCAATTGGACATTCCGATGGAAATTGCACATAGATCATTTGTCGTCCAGATAAATCAAGTGATATCCATCCGTCCGGTTCTATTAATACATAGTATTACTTTCCCTGAGAACAATTACTCTGTTTGCAATATTTCTAAATTGCAGGAGAATGGTTAACTACAAAGGTGATATACTATTGTGGATATGGAGCTTGCATCAACATTATCATGCGCTAGCATCCATCCATGCCGCACTATTCAATGGACAAGTGTGCTAGCCGCCGCCCCCTGTGATCCGGTCTACATCAATACACCGGGGCTGCACACGCCCATACGAGCCGCCCAACGGACGCTCGCAAGCCGCCGGCCCCGCAATCGGGTCTATTCCAACAAACTCTGGAGCAAATAACAATATATTATTAGCTTCTGCTCGCATCAGATGGCTCAGTGGACAGGTGCACAAGTCGCCGTCACTGCAGTTTGGTTAACTTCAACAACCAGCCGGGTCGAACCATCGGTCGGGTTACTGGCAAAACTCATACGGGATCATTTATAACCCGCCATCTCGACCTTCCGCGGGTTCATGTTGCGTTATCAACGCCACGTATATACAATGAGTGTCGCGAAGATCATCAACTCGCCACACGCTTTTGGCTTTAATAAATTTTAGTTATCAGCCATCAACCATATGCCGGCTTAAGCCACGGCCAAGTGTGAAGAATCTCAAGCCAACTCCTCGAGTCGTCTTAAGACTCGGGGGCTACACAGATATGACTCGGCAGATTTGGCCAGTTTCAACAAATACAGTAAACCCGGGTCATTGCGAGGAAGACAACCCGGTCCCGGGGGCTGCTGCCTTATTGGCGAAAGATTTAAAATCGCCCAAGAGGACGAGCTGCCATGATGCGACCGTTCAAACATGGGTGCCCTGCTATATAGGTGAAAAATTAAAAGTTGCCCAAGAGGACGAGCTGCCATGATGCGCCGTTCAAACATGGGTGCCCTGATTTATTGGATCATCATAAAGTCACTTGGGGGCTTCCAACTCAATGAGTTTAGCTTTCATACCCTCTTGACTGGCTTCCACGCCATATATGAGTTAAACCTGCCTGTTTGCAACTTGCTACTCCACCAGGTGACCCGCCGAACTCTTGACAGTCAATCTTTCAATTAGACCCTGAACTTGTCAAGGTTAAACCTCTTGACTGTCAATCTTTCAATAAGAACCTGAACTTGTTAAGGTTAAAACGGCGGTTTATGTCACGAGAGAGCCGGCTAACAGAGAGCTATGATAAACTCACCCGTCCGCTGTAGTCTCTCCGCTATGTGGCCCGTTCGTACTCTTAACATTCAATCTTTTTTAAGACCCTGAACTTGTTAAGGTTAAAACAACGGATTTATGTCACGTGAGAGCCAGCCTACGGGATTAAAAGGCTTTCATGCCAAAGCTTCTTGGAAGCAAAAACCTTGTGTTTTTCAAAAAAGAACAAGGGTTGATCTCTTCTGGTTGTGCCTTCAAAGACGACTTACAAATATTTGAGATATACATGTATATATTCTATGTTAGTTATCTTTATCATATACATACATCATCCTGCATTGCATCATCCATCATACATGCATACCAAGCCGGTCATCAAACCGGGTTACATCGTAACCTCTGCAGGAACAAATAGATCTTTGATAGCCAAAATGGCTGGATCTTCATCATGGTTTATCATAACCAGTATTAAAGGATTGGGGGTTTTAAGAAATGACTATTCTCGAAGAGCCGCCCTATCACATATAATGCCGGGTCATCTAATTGACCGGCTCTTGGATTTTTTCAACTTGTGCTCTGTAGTAAACTACAACAACTATGGAGTTCTCAAACATATATTTGCCGGGTTGCACCGCAACCACGAGCAAGGATTTTCATTTCAAGGGCAAAGGCATTTTTCCAGGATATTCGATAAAATACCGGGTTGCGACCACGGTCAAGGTATCATTCAACAAATTATGATGAGTTATATTATTCTCACATAGTCC
Source organism: Elymus sibiricus (assembly GCA_039707655.1). NCBI lineage: Eukaryota > Viridiplantae > Streptophyta > Magnoliopsida > Poales > Poaceae > Elymus > Elymus sibiricus. The sequence continues at coordinate 82,826,489 of CM077671.1, read as the reverse complement.
CAAGTCGCTATAGGCATATGACCCGGCACTTGGGGGCTACATCATGTGATGTTTTTCTTTTCAAAAGAGAAGTGCATATGATTCCCAGTCGCTGCGGGCAAACGACCCGGCACTTGTGGGCTACACTACTCAGATCAAAATTGCTAAAGTCCCAAGTCGCTGTAGGCATGCGACCCGGCACTTGGGGGCTACAGTATTCAACTGTTCAAACAGATTATAAGGTCTAAATTGAAGACCCGGCCGATCACATACTGATGAGCCGGCCCTTAGGGGCTACACATGTGAAATACAAGACACTCAGTTTATATCTGGCGACTCAGATGACAACCCAGATTTCTCAACATTCAACACCAAGTTCAAAGTCCCAGGTTGTTGCAGGTAAGACAACCCGGCACTTGGGGACTACACTGGCTGAAGTTTTATAAAGTATAAAGACAAATGCAAGTCCCAGGCTGTTGCAGGCAAGACAACCCGGCACTTGGGGGCTTCACAGTCCAAGATATTGTTGCAAATCACCAAGTCATCATGAACTGATAAACTTGGAGCTTGGGGGCTACAGGTAATATGGATATATCAAAAAATACAACACTTTCAAGATGTCAATTGTGAGCGAGACGGGTCTCATTTCTTCATGGAGCAGAAGCATTGAAAGACCGGCTCAACATCACACGGATTTCTTTATTCCCAATAATTTTATCAAGTCAGCTGGAGTCCAGTTGTTTGACCCGGCATCACCAACAATCATGACCCGACATTATCAAAAGATCATAACCCGGCAAAGTCTATATAAGCAACCCGGCTTCACAAGTTGAAAGTGGTTTAACAATGGAGGATTTTCTATTCCCAATCAAAGCAATGGAAAGCCGGCTCAACTTCATATGATTTTCTTATCTCCGATATTTTCATCGAAGCCAAAGCATTGGAGGACGACTCAACGGCATATGGGTGTTTTATTCCCAATATTTTGCAAAGGACACGGCCCTGCAAGATGTTTGCGAAGACGGCTCGTTAATATGAAGAAGAAACCCGGATTTTCAAGGAGCTACTTCATTAAGCCGGCCAGTGGAGCAAGCCGGTCCCTTAACATATTTGTTATTATTATTTCAAGAGCTTACCATGAATAAATTCAAGCTAACCTGGGGGCTAATGTCGGGGATATTATCCCGCGGTATAACCCGGCCTAAAGTATGACTCGGCCGGGACTTGGCGACTCACTGGTGACCCAACCGAGCTTGGCGGCTCATTGGTGATCCGGCAGGCGGGTCAGACGAATGACAAGACCTAGCGGCCTAGAGGGCGGCTCATGGGAGGGGCGACTCATGTTATGATGGGCCGGCTCACAGAGAAGGCCCAAGGAAAGGAAATACTCCCTCACAAAGGAAACAAGACCCGGATTAGGATTCAAGAGAGACTAGTCCTAATCCTACTCCCAGTAGGACTCTGCATTAAACCTACCCTTTCCACTTATATAAGGAGGGGTAGGGCACCCCAAGAGTGACAAGTTCAAGTCATTAGAGATAGACAGATTAGAGGCTCTTGAGATTACAGGTAGCAATATGGCACCCTTGTAATCGAGATCATCCTCATCATCAATACACACAAAGCAGGACATAGGCTTTTACCTCCATCGGAGGGGACGAACCTGGGTAAACTCGCGTCTCTCGATTCCGACCAACCCCTCTCAAGCCGCCACCTAGTTGCGTTGGCCTCACACCTAAGTTCTCTCACGAGGACAGCTTGCCGTGACAAAACCACGACAGCTACCCTCACAGCATCATTACTGATAATGGTACCAATCTGTCCAAGGGAGCCATGGAACAATTCTGCCAACGACACCACATCTGGCTCGATTTAGTAGCAGTGGCGCATCCACAGTCCAACGGGCAAGCTGAAAGAGCCAACCAGGAGATCTTGAGCGGAATCAAACCCCGGCTCATGGTGCCCCTTGAGCGCACGCCGGGTTGTTGGGTTGAAGAACTCCCCTAGGTACTTTGGAGTATTCGAACAACGCAAAATAGATCCACATGGTACACTCCTTTCTTCTTGGTTTATGGAGCTGAGGCAGTTCTCCCAAGCGATATCCGTCATGACTCGCCTCGGGTCACTGCCTATGTCGAGGCGGATAATGAGCAAGCACGCCAAGATTCCCTGGATGACCTGGAAGAGGAGCGTGACTTAGCAGCAGCCAGATCTGCCTAATACCGGCAAGACCAACATCGTTATCACAGCCGTAGAGTCCGAAGCCGCAGTTTTCAAGAAGGCGACTTAGTTCTTCGTCTAATTCAAGACCAAATGGGGATGCACGAGCTCTCCCCACCTTGGGAGGGTCCCTTCGTAATCAGTCGAAACCTCAACAATGGGTCATACTACCTAGTCGACTTATGAGAAGGATCATACACTTCTAAGGAGGAAACAACCCGGCCTTGGAATATTGCACACCTACGGCCTTATTACACTTAGGATCCACCGGCTCACCCTTTTGTAATTCCCCCCTCTACAAAAATTCTGTGTATACTTCTTTATGTTCAAATATAATAAAGTCGGCATCCCCGAAACTCGGGGTCTCTGTCGTTTCAGCCTATAAATTGAGCATGAGTCTTTATTGTTTGAAACATAGGTAACTTGGGGCTTCCAACTCATCGAGTTTAGCTTTCTCACCCTCTTGACCCGGCAAAAATGCCATTAATATAGTTAAACCTGCCTGTATGCTTGAAGCGACTCCGATAAGATGACCCCATGTACTCTTGAAAGTTAATCCCTTGGGACTCTGAACTTTTAAGGTTAAAACATAGGCTTGGGTCATGTGAGAGCCAGCATACAGAAAGCTAGGATAAACCATGGGTTATTAGCCCCGCTTCATTGAAGCAAGACTTGTGCCTCGAAAGCCAGTATCCTTTTTTCCGAGTCTCACTGAGCTGACTTATTTAAAGAGAATATATATATATATATATAATCAAATCTTTTTAGGTAAAATGTTACCCTTATTATCGCCTTATATTCACAACTTCCGTGTTACACAACTGAGCTCATATTATGACCAGTTTCCGGATCATCAATCTTCAATATCATTGAAGGAGAATTAAATCGACTTGAGTTTCGAAAACCAAGTTATCTTGCCGGCTTGTTTCTGATTTGCCTTATAAACAAAATTCATCGGGCACAAAACAAGGAAAAGTACAGGAACAGGCAATGAAGAAGTGGCACATGCGTATTAACAGAAGCTTGCCAGTTTGGAGTTCAACATCAACAAAAGGCGCCAACGTGCACGATGGCACGACAGAGCAAATTCAAAGTTGTGGAGAACACTACTCCTATTACAGGCTCACAATGGAGGCCACATAATCCTTCACAAAATTTTTCTTACTTCAGGGGGCTCGCTCTGTAGGGGTGATTCATCCAGCTTCCGAGGTGTCTTCAGGCTCTATCATCAGCCACCTCTAGATCTGACCCCGCCGGCTCGTCATCATGAACCTGCTGGCCTTTCTGTTGCCAACGAATTGAGAGCAAAGATTCAAAATTTGCAGTCCCTTCAACAAGAGCTGACGCGTCAATGTCAGGAGCAAAAGTTGTCTTACGGCGAGGCGGCACCAGGTCAGACGGCTCGTCCTTGGGCGCGTTAACACGCTCATTATCGACGGTGTACGTTGGATGGTATTTTGAAAGATCCACCTCCTCAGCTATCAAAGACACCAGTGGCCGAGTCTCCGTAAGGCACTTTGTGTAATCTTCACGAGTGAATGCCGACCCATCGAGTTTAAACTCCGGGAAGCCGCCTTTTAGAAGCTCCACATCCAATTCTGGCAGATATGCTTTTGCCCGAGCAAGTGCCATGTTCGCTCCTACTCGAGCCGCCGATTTCCGGGTTTCAATCACCCATTGTGGCAGGGTAGAGAGCTGCTTCAACATGTCCTTAATACTTCGTGGCGGATGCTTCAAGTTTTTCATGGCCATGATGGAATAAACAGAGCCTGTAAATAGTTGCTCTATGTACGTGAAGATAGTCTTCAACTTCACAATTGGCAGCTCTACAAGGTTATGATTTTTTCGCTCTGCAAACAAAGGAGGGTACAATAGGCCGTCGTAAGGTTCATAAGCCGGAATATTGGCAAAAACAGGACGGAAAACATATCGAAGATTGTTGCCAACATCTCGTTGATCTGTTTCACGAGGATGGCATATTTTTCCTTTACATGACCGAAGTTCTTCTCAGCTTTTTCCGCACGCTTTGTCAGCTTTTTCCGCCTCAAACAGCTTTATGGCCTGTTCCAGACGCTTGTTCGCCTGACGTGCAGAATCTTCAAAATGAGCTGCCAGGGATTCAGCTTTAGTTTTCAATTTTCTTTCTTCCTTGAGCCCTTTCTACAGTTTCACAGCAACAGACTCAGCGTCTTCAACATATCCTTGATAGACGAGCAAGAAAGATTAGTAATTATTCTACAAGTCCCAAGAAGATTGCAAGCATTATCCTTGACACTTGGGGGCTAATGCATATCAGTTTTTTTCGAAACTAAGATATGGAAAAGACCCGACTCATCTCAAAAAGATGAGTCGTCCCTTGGGGGCTACAGGTCGAATTTCTTCAATTCTAAAAGACCCGACTCATCTCAAGAAGATGAGTCAGCCCTTGGGGGCTACAGGTCGAACTTCTTCAATCATAAAATACCCGACTCACCCCAGGCAGATGAGTCGGCCCTTGGGGGCTACAGGTTGAACTTCTTCAATCTTAAAAGACCCGACTCACCCCAGGCAGATGAGTCGGCCGTTGGGGGCTACAGGTTGAATTTCGTCAAGCTTAAAGACCCGGCTCATCTGAAGAAGATGAGTCGGCCCTTGGGGGCTACACAGTTACTACAGGCTTTAGCTCTTCTATAAAACCAACTTATCATAACAAGCTGGTCTTTGGAAGATAATGATGGTATACAAGATAATGGTAAAATCAGAAGATTACCTCATATTTCTCTTTCATAGCATTTATCATGCTCTTTTCAATTTCCCAGCTCTCAGATAGCCGGGTCAAGTCTGCTGATACAGATCTTCAACATCAAGTGCAGACAATTCTGGGAATTCTATCTTGGTTTTCCCTTTATCCAAAGTCATTGGTTCATCCTTGCTCACGATTTTAGCTAAGGAGGTAGAAGCAGTTGGGGCTTGGAAACTTTCTTTTACAGGCACAACATCTAAAATGTTGCGGTCAGACGACGCCATAAGTTCATCTGCACAAGCCGACTTGGAAGGAAGGATGGATGATTCAATCTCGGGAGGAGCATCCATAAAAACCGGCTTATTTGTTCCGAGCATCTCAGTGGCAGCCTCCAGCTCTACCCTCGTATCAAGTTCCTTTTCAACAGAAGAGTCAACCATTGGAGTTGTCTTCAGAAGAATTGGCGCATCTTGGCATGTTGTCCCAGAGGATGACCCGCGTGCTCGTTTAGACACAACAGCTTTGGCTCTGTGGATTGTCAGTACAACGAAAGTTGTTATAAGTTGGGATCAAAACAATGAAAGACATAAGGCAACATTGCAAAAACAGAAGGTTACCCGCAATTAACGTTGAAAGGGGGAAGCTGTGACGCACTTGAGTCGCCTGATGACGAAGGAGAATCCTTATAAAGGGAATTTGAAGGACTGAGAGGTTGTTTAAACAAACCGGCTCTAGGACGAGAATCCGTTGGACTATGGGGCACCTCAAGGCGTGGTTTACGAGCCGGCGGCGCATGAGATAAACTAGGATCTTCATCATACAGAGTTTTGTGTTTTGACGAGCCGGCAAACTATGTTTTCTTCAAAAGAAAATCAGGAGCCAAATGAACTTCTGGGTGTGATAATTTAACCTTCCGAACGGTTTTTCTTGGTTTCCGGGAAACAAACGTTTCCGAAGGACTGGGGGAAATTGGAGTTACCTCAGTTTCGCCGGCTTGGCTAAATTCCGAGTCGCCCTGGCAAGAAGGTGCGTCAGCAAGCTCATTAAACAGGCGGCCGAGAGAGTCAAGTTCTACCTCAGATTCCTCCTCTGAAGATGACACGGAGACTGAGGAATTGTTTTTACCCGTAGCAGGAACGGAGGCTTGAGGTGCAACTTTCCAAAAGTTAGAATCCGCCTGCAGATACATGAAGTATATAATAAATAATGGCGAGTCAAAAGTAACATCGACAAAAGACAATGAAAATAGTCAATACCTGAGGCGACGGGTTGAGAAGATAGAATGGACCCAAGCCGGTGACGCTGCATAGCTCTTTTGAGTCAGAGAAAAACTTCTTTGTTTCCTTGGTGAGAGCGTTGTCAGTGAGATTTTCACGGGAAAACCGCCGAGGATTATTTGAGGCGCCTGAATAGTCACACATCGAGCCGTCCCTCAAGCTGACGGGTTGGATCCGCCACTTTAACCACTAAGTCTTTCCAATCTGAAACTCGGCAGGGGGTTTTCCCCTTCAGGTGAAGTATCTCTGCAGTAGAACCAGGTTTTGTTCCACCCTTTTGGGTGACTCGCCAGCTTTGATTCTGGGAAGGCGCTCTTCTTTCTTTTCTGGATGGAAACGCCACCAAGCTCGCAGGAAGCACCATTCTTTGTTTTCGTTTGGCGGTTGAGATAAAAGAACTCTCTAAACAGAGTCACGGACGGCTCAATCTGAAGGTACACTTCACATAACACTTGAAATTGACAAATATTGGTCATAGAGTTTGGACCAATGTCTTGAGGCCGGAGCTTGAAGAAGTGCAAGAGGTCCCTAAAGAATTTTGAGCCGGGAGGGCGAAAGCCTCTACGCAAATGATCAGTAAAGACCACAACCTCTCTTAGTCGTGGTTGTGGGAACAGCTCTTCTTCAGGAGCCTACCATTTTATAATCTTTCGAGCTGGCAAGAAGCCTTGATCCACGAGGTTATCCAAGGTAAGCTTGGACTCTTTGTTCTTGGCCCAGTTGCAAACTTTGGGGTTTTTCGGAGCCATGGCGGATTATGCAACAACTACAAGAGTAACAGGGAAAAGAAGCCGGAGCAGATTATAAGCCGCCTATACTTAAGTATTGTTACGAGCCGGCGAGATTTGAGAAGGTCCAAAGGACATCCCCAGCACTTAGCAAGAAACATTGGGTCACAAACAGGTTTCTATGAAATTTTCTCTACGGGTGGATCTAATTAAGCAAGGAAAAACAGCGAGATATATGTTCTAACTGATGGAATGACCGACACCACAGCGTTTCAAGGGTTAACCCAAGATGGCTCATGTTAGATCTACTTAAGAGTAAAATGTAGCAGAGATCATTCTAAGAATACGCAGCAATGAGCGGATAGCATGTGGATCTACTAATCAAAGTTTCGGATGAACACGATGAAAACGGTAAGAACACCGGAGGTGTCGAACCCAATGAAAGGGATTCATACCCGATTGCGTCGAAGCAGAGACAAAGATGATCGTGTTCACTTTGACAATCGCAAAAAGGATCGATGACGTCGGCAATGGAGTCGAAGACCTCGAAGTCGCTTCGGGAGCTCTGGCAGTGCTTGGCCAACGGAGAAGCAGGAGGAGGAAGACGATGAGAAAAAGTTACTGCGGAGCTCGGTGGGCTTATTTATAAGGAGAAGAAAATGAAGCGGCGCCGAGAAAAATGAAACGACCATGGTAAATTTGTGGCTAGGAACGCGCCTTGATTTTCGCGTCTACCTAGATTTGGCGCAATATTCAAAGGGATGTGTTATGATGGCTTTGAAGAACAACGACCAGCAAAGATGACGTCATTAAAAGACAAATATTAGAGAAATGACAAGTCTGGAAGTGAAATGAGCCGGCACTAAGAGGTTCATGGGAAACACAAGTTTAACGATGAGTAGCCAAAAGAAGAGAAGAGAAATTGACATGAATAGATTCAAATCAATCTGGGGCCTAATGTCGGGGATATAACTCCACAGTATAGCCCGCCCTGTAAGTCCAGGTTAACATATCAACGACTTTACAATCAAGTTTAAGATGGGCCGTGTCATGAAGACGAAGACAAACGAGGCGGTGGCTGACTGGAGTCGCCACATGGCCCAACACCTGAAGACGGCGGCTCAAGGCCCACGAAGCTAAAGACGCCGGCTGAGTTTTCCTTAAGATGCAAGGCAAGTTAGAGACGTTATAGGTCACAGGTCATGATATGACCTAGACTCTATTGTAAACCCTAGGGCTTGACTTGTATATAAAGGCAGGTCCCTAGGGCGAAAAGAGGTCAAGTTACAATCTCTCGATAGCTAGGTTAGCGATTCCGCACCCTTGTAATCGAGATCCATCTATCGAATACACACAAAGCAGGACGTAGGCTATTACCTCCATCGGAGGGGCCGAACCTGGGTAAACCTGACTCTCTTTCCCATTCAACCCCTTCGAGGCGACACCTAGCGGCGATGGCCTCAAACCTAAGTCCTTTTACGAGGACATCTGCCGGGTTGACAAGACCACGGCACCCTCCGTGATGGTGTTAGATTGGATCTCGAGGTTCTGGAACTTGCGGCAGCTGGATGTGTTTTTCGTCGACTCCTCTAGGGTTTCTGGAATATTTGGGAATATATAGGCATCAGAGGCGGTGGAGACGGGTCCCGAGGAGGGCACAACCCATTAGGGTGCGCCTGGGGCCTCTGGCGCGCCCTAGTGGGTTGTGGTCTCCTTGACCCTCCCCTCTGGCACTTCTTTGGCCCAATGGATGTCTTCTGGCAAAAAAATCTCCAAAAAGTTTGGCGATGTTTGGGCTTCGTTTGGTACTAATATTCTGCAAAGTAAAAAAAAAGCAAAAACAACAACTGACACTTTGGCACTATGTCAATAGGTTAATCCCAAAAAATATATAAAGTTGCTATAAAATGATTGTAAAACATCCAAGAATGATAATATAACAGCATGGAACAAGCAAAAATTATAGATACGTTGGACACGTATCAGCATCCCCAAGCTTAATTCCTACTCGTCCTTGAGTAGGTAAGTGATAAAAACAGATTTTTTGATGTGGAATGCTGCCTAACATGTTCATCACATATTCTTTTCTTTTGTAGCATGGACATTCAGACCTTTAGGTGGTTCAAAGCAATAGTCTAGTTTTAACATAATGACTTCAATACTCAAGCATGCCAACAAGCAACCATGTCTTTCAAAATATCAACACTAAAGAAAGTTATCCCTAGCCCATCATGCTCAATCATTGATCCATTCATGAAACACACTCAAATATTAGCTACACCCAATGCTCAAGTACGATCATAGTGCCCCCTAGTTGGTGCATTATAAGAGATGATGGAGACTCAAATTAAAATAAAAATTGCATAAAGTAAATTGATAGGCCCTTCGCAGAGGGAAGTAGGGATTTGTAGAGGTGCCGGAGCTCAAAGTTTAAATTGAGAGAGAAAAATATTTTGAGTGGCATGCCTTTCCTGTCAACGAAAACGACAAAGTACTTCACAATACTTTCCATGCTAGATATATCATAAGCGGTTCCCAAACAGAAAATAAAATTTATTCCTTTTTCCACCATTCTTTCATAATCCATGGATGACCGTATCCACGGTTGCCTTCCATACCAACACTTTCCAAAGAATTTATTATTTGACAACATAAAGTAAAAATTTCTTTTTTTTCATTTCGGGACTGGGCATCCCTATTACCGTCATACTCTCGTGCAATGACAAGTGAATAAACACTCATCTTGAGAATAACACATCTAGCATGGAAAAATATTGGATACCCTCTACCGTTTCATGAGCGGTACGTGCACACAAAAAGGAAATTTATTTTGAAAAGTAGAGATGGCACATACAAATTTGCTTAGAACGGCACGAAAATACCGCATATAGGTAGGTATGGTGGAGTCATAAGGCAAAACTGGGTTTAAGGATTTTGGATGCACAAGTAGTATTTCTACTTAGTACAAGTGGAGGCTAGCAAATAGATTGAGAAGCAACCAACCAAGAAACGAAAATTCACATAAACGAGCATTGAGCATAACTAACACCGAATAATGCACCATAAGTAGGATGTAATTTCATTACATAACTATTGACTTTCGTACTTGCATAGGGAATCACAAACCTTAACACCAATATTCTTACTAAAGCATAATTACTCAGTAACATGACTCACATATTACTATCATCATGTCTCAAAACTATTACAAGGAATCAAGTTTAATTTTTCCAATGATCTTCATGAAAGTTTTTATTATATCCCCCTTGGATATCTATCACTTTGGGACTAGTTTCATATATTGTCATTGCTTTTGACAAGCTCAAACAAATTTAAGTGAAGAACATGAGCATAGAGATATCATCTCTCAAAATAGTATAAGTGAAGCATGAGAGGATTTCTTCAAAATTTACTAACTCTCAAATTAATCTAAGTGAAGCATGACAGGATTTCTTCAAAAGCTTCCAAGCACACCGTGCTCAAAAAGATATAAGTGAAGCACTAGAGCAATTCTATAGCTCAAAAAGTTTAAGTGGAGCATATAGAGCAATTCTAACAAATCATAGCATAATTTTGTCTCTCTCAAATAGGTGTGTCCAGCAAGGATACAAGTGACAAACTAAAAAGCAAAGCAAGCAAAGACTCAAATGATACAAGACGCTCCAAGCAAAACTCATGATATGTGACGAATAAAAATATAGCTCCAAGTAAAATACCGATGGTCGTTAGAAGAAAGAGGGGATGCCACTCGGGGAATCCCCAAGCTTAGTTGCTTGTTTATCTTTGTATATATCTTTGGGGTGTTGTAGCATCCCCAAGCTTAGGCTCTTTTCGCTCCTTATTCCTTCATCCATCGTGCTCTCACCCAAAACTTGAAAACTTCAATCACACAAAACTCAACAAAATCTTCATGAGATCCGTTAGTATAATAAAGCAAATCACTACTTTAAGTGTTGTTGTAAACTAATTCAAATTTTATTATTGCATTATACCTACTATATTTTAACTTTACCATGGCTCATACCCTTCTGTAAGAGCACATTTATCCATGTGTGGTTTTGGTAATTGATGAAAATCCCTATGGACTAATGGTTGCCTTGAGTTATATTCGAAGGATTTGTCCGTATGTACTTCTTGAAGTCCATCTGTTGGTTTCAAGGAGTTTATATGGTGACCAAGGTGGTATTCAAGGTTTATCCAAAGATTGGTCATGTGGGAGTTGAGCTTATTGCAAGCATGTCTTGAAGAAGAAGATTGTGTGAGCATTCATGTTTACCTTCAAGACATCATCTTTATGAAGAGAGAAGATAAGATACAAGGTTTATCAAGACTAAGTCAAAAAGTGAATCAAGTTGATCAACACACAAAGCGTACAAGATGTACCGAGAAGGATCAAGTGATCCCATGGTGTGGTAAGCATTGTCCATTACGCTTTGTGTACTAACCCATGGTCTACGTGAGAGTTCTTTGTGGGGTTAGGTATATTTCCATGGGCTTGCAGCAAGAGGAAGATCCCATACATCCCATGGAAGATGACATCAAGTGAAGATCGTCATCAAGGTTGCGATGTGCAAGCTCAAGTGAAGCATCACGGAGAGATCATGCTTGAGGCTTGCCGTTCATTGTGGTGACAATGGACTTGTGAAGATGTGCCGAAGAGTGGCTCACCCATAGTGGAGTATGGGGGAGCAATCAACTAGTCTTCATCAAGCCGGCGCAATCAAGAAAGGTGGTCCATCTTGAGGAAGTCAAGATCGTCATCATCTAGCTCAAGTGGACTATGCGCAAAGCAAAGGTTTGACCTTGATAGGGTTTTCTATTTTACCGGTCTCATAGTGGTAGTTGGGAGACCGGGTTATAGGATCGATTGTCGTACTATCAAGGGGGGCTCTCAAGTGAGTAGCTTGATCGTATCGTTCGCTGAGAGCTCAAACCATTGCATTCTTGGCATCATCATCTTTCTTGGTTCTTGGTTGGTTTTTCTCTATGTGGGTTCTTGAGCTTATGGTCAGCTTCATGACAAGCTCAAGTTCATCAAAAACGGAGTCCATATGCATCTTATATGATGTTTTCGGTGTTGGAGGTTTTACCGGTCTTATCCGAGGAAGGGTTCTCACCATTTTCTTATGGGCCTTTTCTCATTTGCTTCTTATTGATATTTCTATCAAGATTGTGTTAGCCCATGTCGTTAGCTTTCCAACAAACTTGGTTTCATTGAATTCGGAGTCCGTATGCAGAAGTTGTGGCAGTTTTGGTGTTCTTAAAAGGCTGCAGCGGTACTACCGCGGCTTGGAGCGGATGTAATTTTTTACTACCGCTCCGGACCAATATCTCATGTTTTGTCCTGCGGAGGTAGGCACGGAAGTATTTTTTTTAGTACCACTCGCATGCAGTAGTACCGCTACCCTTTGCGGTAGTACTGCTATCCCTAGCGGTAGTACCGTGAGGACGAGCGGTAGTACCGCTCCGGCGGTTCTACTGGCCTTTTGCCTCCTCGCTGTTGTTTTTCAAATGGCTACTACCGCCCTCGCGGTAGTACCGCTCCTTGGAGCGGTAGTACCGCTCTGTGCGGGCTGTGAGCATAACGGTTGGATTTTTCCCCACCTATAAAAGGGGGTCTTCTTCCCCATTGAACCTTATCTCTTGAGCTCGTGTTCTTCCCCCATTGTTGACCTTCTTCGAGCTTGCTAACTCTCAATCCCTCCAATGATTCTTGCTAGTTCTTGAGGGAAAAGGGAGAGGAGATCTAGATCCACATTTCTACCAATCACTTTCTCCTCTATGTGAGGGGAACCCCTTGGATCTAGATCTTGGAGTTCTTCGTGTTCTTCTTTGTTCTTCCTCTCATTTTCCTCCCTAGCATTAGTTGCTTTGGTGGGATTTGGGAGAGAAGGACTTGGGCACTCCGTGTGCCCTTGCCATTGCATTTGGTGCATAGGTTTGAGTTCTCCACGGTGATACGTGGAAGTGAGAAGTTGAGAAGCGTATTACTATTGGGTGTTTGAGCACCCTAGAGCTTGTTCCTCTTGGATGCCTTGGCGCCCTAGACGGCTTGTGTTGCCTCGGAGCTCAATCATTGTGGTGCAAAGCTCCGGGCAAGCTTCGGGGTCTCCAATTAGGTTGTGGAGATTGCCCCGAGCATTTGAGGTCACCTCGGAGCCACAATCCATTGTGGTGAAGCTTTGTGGTGTTATTGGGAGCCTCCAATTAAGTTGTGGAGTTTGCCCCAACCTTGTTTGTACGGGTTCGGTGACCGCCCTCAAGGGTCCCTTAGTGGAATCACGGCATCTTGCATTGTGCGAGGGCGTGAGGAGATTACGGTGGCCCTAGTGGCTTCTTGGGGAGCATTGTGCCTCCACACCGCTCCGAACGGAGATTAGCATCCGCAAGGGTGTGAACATCGGGATACATCGTCGTCTCCGCGTGCCTCGGTTATCTCTACCCGAGACCTTTACTTATGCACTTTACTTTGTGATAGCCATATTGTTTCTTGTTATATATCTTGCTATCACTTAATTGTCTATCTTGCTTAGCATAAGTTGTTGGTGCACATAGGTGAGCCTAGTTGTTTTAGGTTTTGTGCTTGACTAATTAAACGATAGTTTTATTCCGCATTTGTTCAAGCCTAAACTGTAATTATTTTAAAGCGCCTATTCACCCCCCCCCCTAGGCGACATCCACGTCCTTTCAATTGGTATCAGAGCCAGGTTTCGCATTATTAGGTTTAACCACCTAGAGAGTAAGGATGTCGACTAGGGGATTAGGATTCTCTGACACTCTTAGTTTCGATGGCACAAATTTGATGTTTGGGTAATTCGCATGCTTAATCTCTTTAGGGTCATGGACCCAAATTTGGAGCAAATTGTAGATATGGGTTTTTCTCCTCCAAAGGATTCTCAACACATATCTTTAGAGGATGAGAAAAACTCTTATCTCAATGCTCAGGCTTCTAATGTGCTTTTTGATGCTTTGAGCAATGTAGTTATATTTCAACTCATGCCATTCCGGGATGCTCATGAGTTGTGGACAAAGCTTCAAGATAAATATGGTGTGTCCAAGATTTGTAGGGATGATTGTTCTCCCTCCACCTCCGGTCGTATTGCCTTCTCAACTTCATCTACTTCACCTACATGTGGATTGCCACAAGGTAATGATATGGTGAGTAGTGGTGATCATTGTAATGTTGATTGTGGGATAATTGTTGATGATCCTTCATCGCTATCTTATTGCTATGCTTCCTCTTTGGACTTTAACACTTCGAGCACTCTTAATGTTTCACATGCTCATGTTGATAGTCCTTGCATATCATGTAGAAATTGCTCGACTAAATCTCATGATGATATGCTTGCTATATCTTGTTGCCATGATACAAATGCATTGCTTTCCTCGAGTTGTTGTGCTAACAATGTAGAGGAAACCCAACACTCCATGGAACAAGATGTGGTCTTGAATGGTGCGTCAAGGGATCCTACATCATCATCTATTATTTCTCACTTTTGCCTTATGGATAAGGCTTCAAAGGTATCTCCTACTTTGAATCCCAATATATCCCATGATGCTGATGTTGATGATGATGAAGAGAGTGATGATATTGCTTCCTTAAAAATTAAGGGAGAAATGGTTTTTAAAGCTCTTCATAAGAATAAAATTGCTCGTTCCAACTTCATGGAAATCATGTCTATTGCAATTGAGGGCAAGAAATATATTGAGGAGTTGGAAGCTCATCTCGAGGAGCATGAGGCCACCATTGATAAAATGGAAGGTCATGAACGTGATTATGCTAATGAGATCGCGGAGCTATCTCAAGCTCTTGAAAATGAACAAACCACCAAGGAATCTCTTGAGAAGACCTTTGCTCTAGAATTATCTAGATTAAAGGAATCCCATGATAGAGCTCTCGAGGTGGCTAATGATTTTAGAACTAAACATGATAAGCTTGCCAAGTTGCCTTCTCCTTTTGTTTTTAATGATGATGCTTGTGCTACTAACTCTATTTCTTGTGAAGCATCCCTTTATAAGGAGAATGTTGAGCTAAGGGCTCAACTTGAGTTGCTATCTAGCAATTATGGGAAATTGGAAGAAAGTCATGAAAAGCTCTCGAGCTCTCATGGTGATCTTCTAGTATCCCATAATGTGCTAAAGATAGCTCATGAGGCTAATACTAATAAGGTAACATCTAGTGAGCCTCATGTGGACATTAGCACTAAATCTAGTAGGAATGCTTTATTGACATGTGCTAGTCCTCGTAATTCATCTATGCATAACATTGGTACATCTTGTGATGAATTGCTTTCACTTCCTTGTTGCTCTAACAATGATGCTTATACTTCCTCTAGTACTTGTGTTGACACTAACCATGTAGAGGAAATCAAAGAGCTCAAGGCTCAAGTCACTTCCTTGAAGAAAGACTTGGAAAAGAGTCATGAAGGGAAGTCCACACTCAAGAATATCTTGAGTGTGCAAAAATCACCAAATGATAAGGGTGGACTTGGATTTAACTCCAATAAGAAGAAGAAGTCCAAGAGCAACAAAAAGAAGGGCCAAGAACAAGTCAAGAATTCGGCCAAGATTATTTGCTTCAAGTGCAAGATAGAAGGGCACCATGTTAGATCTTGCCCATTGAAGAAGAAGCCCCATAGTGACAAGCAACAAGGGAAGCAGACACAAGTTCAATCTCTTGCTCAATCGCAAGTTGAAGCAAAGCATATTCCCAAGAAGACCCAAGTCAACGCTCCTCAAGTTGACAAATCAATTGAGAAGAAAGTAAAGGGTAAAAGTTGCTACTTATGTCGTGAGAAGGGTCACTTTGCTTCTTCATGCACGAATGGTAACTTATCCAACCCAATTATTATTGATGATATCTATTCTCTTGGGAAGGATAAGGTTGGCAATGTGTTTGCCAAGTTTGTTGGTTCTCAAAGTGGTGTCAAGAAAAGAACCATTTGGGTAGCCAAGCCTATTGTGACTAACCTCTTTGGACCCAACTTGGTTGGGGACCAACAAGCTCATACTTGATCAATAGGTGTTGTTGGAGGGCATTGGTGACTTGTCTACATCATGAAGAATTAAGGGATCTTCATCATTCATATTATCTCAAGCCAAGTCATTTGGATTATCAAGTTTCTATCTTATATCCCATGTGCCTCCTTACGGTAACTTGTACTTAAATTGTTTACATTGTTAGTTACTTGCCCCTTTGCATGTTGTGGTTTTGTACCTTGCATGTGTTTGTATATGTTGTGCTTCCTATTTGTTTATCTTGAGTAATCAAGTATGTGTGATGGGATGCACATCATGTATGTGTGAGTCTTGTGTTGAGCCTTTTTGCATCTTATCTTATCTTAGTTGGCTCTCTTAAGAGATTAATGTATTATCCCATTTTGGGGGAGTGATGTGCTTTGTGCACTTCACAATCCTAAAAATGTGTGTACATGAGGAATACCACTTAGTATTGATATTACAAGATTATCTAGCTTCTATGTGGTATGTCTTCTCATGAGAAATTCAAATTCTAAATGGTCCATTAATCATCTCTTGTTGGATTTCATTTGCCACTTGTTATTAACGTTGGGTTACCACATTATGGGGGAGTAATATGCTATGTGCATATTACAAGCCCAGAGAATGTGTATATTTGAGATATTGCCACTTAGATTTGATATTATAATTTATCTTGTTCCTAGGTGGCATGCTAGCTCTACAAGTGTCATTTGCTTGTGATTTAGGAGTAAAGATGATGTTGGATCTATTTGCAATCTACCAATGGGAATTATTTCCAAATACTTCTTGTCCTTTGACGATTGGTATTCCTTTTAAGTGGTAGAATTTGCTAATCATCTTTTCATAGGTTTTTGTTTATCGTTTGTCTTCCTTGCCTCTTGTGGATCTTTTTGAGCATGTCTAGTGTTTCTATAGATACAGGGAAAGTGATGATCCCATCGTGTGCATTTTGTTTTCAAATGCAAATTCTATATAACGCACATCTCTTGGGGGAGCTATCCTATTTTCTTTAGAACACTCACTTTATGTGTTTATCATAAAATCTTTTGATCTTCATCAAGTGTGTGTTGGTGGAAGGCAAGCCTTTTCTCTATGGTGCCTTGTGCCATCATGAAATTTTGCGGAGGGTTTGGTTTGTTTGGAACCTAGCTCTCTTTTGGCAACTTGATACCTCTTGTTTTCCTTCAATTGGTATCTTGTTTCCTTCTATTTGGCAAGTGTCAATGGATATCTCATTCCTTGATGTATCTTTTAGTTGGTAACCGTCAAGTGATAATTCTTTGTTTGGTATCTTATTTTCACTTGATACCTTATCTTTTGGTATCTTATCAACTGTGTGTTGATTTGATGCTTGAAAGCCTTGAGCATGCATATTTACTACATGTACTTTCGTTGGCATGTTCTCTTTCCTTGACCCAATATATAGGGGAAACTCCACTATGACATAAATTGGCTAAAGTGTGCATGAAATTCAATTTCATATCTATATGCACATATTTATGTGGAGTTTTAACCTATGTATTGTTGGTCCACTAACTTTTTGGTCCCAATAAGTTTGGGTACCACTTTGTTTGTGGTGTTGTTCTAGGAACAATTGGAGATACATTGGACACTCGGCTCACTTACAAGGAAGGTGTTGACACCATGTGCTTATTGGAGCCATGCTAGGATGATCGAAGAACCATTGTTTACTACATCAATCCAATGCTATCTCGGTAACAAGTATCTACTTCATGCATACATTTCTCGCATTCAACCTTTTATAGGTTGCATCATGGCATGAATTTGAATTTCTTGAGTCTTTCCTGTGGTACTTGTTTCCTTTCTCAAAGCGTCTCAACAATGATGTCATATTGCTAGTTGTGATGTCTTTGATGTTCATGTATTGGGAGTTCATTTCTATACAATAAGAAAATATTAGGCTATGTGCTATGCTTTCAAGCAAAGATCTTATTGGTATATTTATGACCTCCTTTTGGATATCTTGTTCGTTCCTTCTTGTAACTATTTCGTGTGTACATCATTCTTTGTGGATATATCATCATGGTTGTCCTCTACCTAGAATCTTATACACATGAGAGAAGTTACATCTCTAGTTGATATCCTCTTTTCTTTCACGTCTACCATTGCATTCCTTTTTTTTATTTACTTGGTGGTTTCGTGAAAGAATTTGTCTTGAGTGCGGATCTTATATCCTTGCATCTTGATGCACTCTTTGGTGGTGAAGATTATTTTCCTCATGCTTGTCTTCACGAGGGTTTTGCCATTTCAATTGGTATCCCTCCTCTTGACAAGGCTACCATTTCCTATCTTCACCAAGGGTTGTCACAAGCTTTGGTTTTTATTTTCTTATTAGTAAGCCTGTGGACCCATTTGCCAGTGGTTTGTGTTTGTGGGAAGGATATGGCTTGCACTTTGTGTCTCATTTCTTCAAGACTATGTTCATGCTTAATGCTCATCCTTATACTAGTCTTCTTAAAGTGCTTTGCCATGACTCACACACATCATTTTGGTTGAGCCTATTCTTAAATTGCCTCTTGTACATGTTGCTCAACCATATGTTTGGTGCAAGTGATATTCTTATTGTCTTATCTACTTGCTTGCACTTATTGTGTGTTTCTATTGATTTTGGGGGAGTGATGATCCTATTGTGTGCTCTTGTATCCAAATACAAAAATTCTTAATAGTGTGCAAATCATGGGGAGCTTCTCTAGTTTCTTTAGGACACTCTTTTTCCCATATCATAATATCTTTTATTAATGTGGCTCGTTGGATCATGTGATTGTTTGGTCCAATTGGTATCTTTTGTGTGCTTGCTTCTCTTTTGTAGGTCTTTGTGCCATACGATCCTTTTTGCAATCTTTGGATTCTCAATATAGTTTGTTTTCCTCCAACTACTTATCATTGGATATGTGTATTTTTTTTGCACTCATATTTTGAGAAATACACACCTTTTGGAGGAACACCTATTATATTGGCTTTCTAAGCTTTTCGCCCATTTTAGCAATCGATGCCAATGGGGGAGAAGTTTAGAGAGTTTAGTTTGGAAAGCCTAGAGAGTTTTGCTTTTGATTGCTTAAGCATTTGCATCTCATACCCATGCTTTATTGCTTTGCATGTGTGTGCTTGGTTGTGCTTATTTCCTTATATAAACTCTCTTGAAAGTGGTTGTCATCAATTACCAAAATGGGGGAGATTGTAAGAGCACATTTATCCATGTGTGGTTTTGGTAATTGATGACAATCCCTATGGACTAATGGTTGCCTTGAGTTATATTCGAAGGATTTGTCCGTAGGTACTTCTTGAAGTCCATCTGTTGGTTTCAAGGAGTTTATATGGTGACCAAGGTGGTATTCAAGGTTTATCCAAAGATTGGTCATGTGGGAGTTGAGCTTATTGCAAGCATGTCTTGAAGAAGAAGATTGTGTGAGCATTCATGTTTACCTTCAAGACATCATCTTTATGAAGAGAGAAGATAAGATACAAGGTTGATCAAGACTAAGTCAAAAAGTGAATCAAGTTGATCAACACACAAAGTGTACAAGATGTACCGAGAGGGATCGAGTGATCCCATGGTGTGGTAAGCATTGTCCATTACGCTTTGTGTACTAACCCATGGTCTACATGAGAGTTCTTTGTGGGGTTAGGTATATTTCCATGGGCTTGCAGCAAGAGGAAGATCCCATACATCCCATGGAAGATGACATCAAGTGAAGATCGTCATCAAGGTTGCGATGTGCAAGCTCAAGTGAAGCATCACGAAGAGATCATGCTTGAGGCTTGTCGTTCATTGTGGTGACAATGGACTTTTGAAGATGTGCTGAAGAGTGGCTCACCCATAGTGGAGTATGGGGGAGCAATCAACTAGTCTTCATCAAGCCGGCGCAATCAAGAAAGGTGGTCCATCTTGAGGAAGTCAAGATCGTCATCATCTAGCTCAACTGGACTATGCGCAAGGCAAAGGTTTGACCTTGATAGGGTTTTCTATTTTACCGGTCTCATAGTGGTAGTTGGGAGACCGGGTTATAGGATCGATTGTCGTACTATCAAGAGGGGCTCTCAAGTGAGTAGCTTGATCGTATCGTTCGCTGAGAGCTCAAACCATTGCGTTCTTGGCATCATCATCTTTCTTGGTTCTTGGTTGGTTTTTCTCTATGTGGGTTCTTGAGCTTATGGTCAGCTTCATGACAAGCTCAAGTTCATCGAAAACGGAGTCCATATGCATCTTCTATGATGTTTTCGGTGTTGGAGGTTTTACCGGTCTTATCCGAGGAAGGGTTCTCACCATTTTCTTATGGGACTTTTCTCATTTGCTTCTTATTGATATTTCTATCAAGATTGTGTTAGCCCATGTCGTTAGCTTTCCAACAAACTTGGTTTCATTGAATTCGGAGTCCGTATGCAGAAGTTGTGGTAGTTTTGGTGTTCTTAAAAGGCTGCAGCGGTACTACCGCGGCTTGGAGCGGATGTAATTTTTTACTACCGCTCCAGAGCGGTACTACCGCGGCTCCAGAGCGGTAGTACCGCTCCGGACCAATATCTCGTATTTTATCCTGCGGAGGTAGGCACGGAAGTATTTTTTTTAGTATCGCTCGCATGCAGTAGTACCGCTACCCTTTGCGGTAGTACCGCTATCCCTAGCGGTAGTACCGTGAGGACGAGCGGTAGTACCGCTCCGGCGGTTCTACTGGCCTTTTGCCTCCTCGCTGTTGTTTTTCAAATGGCTACTACCGCCCTCGCGGTAGTACCGCTCCTTGGAGCGGTAGTACCGCTCTGTGCGGGCTGTGAGCATAACGGTTGGATTTTTCCCCACCTATAAAAGGGGGTCTTCTTCCCCATTGAACCTTATCTCTTGAGCTCGTGTTCTTCCCCCATTGTTGACCTTCTTCGAGCTTGATAACTCTCAATCCCTCCAATGATTCTTTCTAGTTCTTGAGGGAAAAGGGAGAGGAGATCTAGATCCACAGTTCCACCAATCACTTTCTCCTCTATGTGAGGGGAACCCCTTGGATCTAGATCTTGGAGTTCTTCGTGTTCTTCTTTGTTCTTCCTCTCATTTTCCTCCCTAGCATTAGTTGCTTTGGTGGGATTTGGGAGAGAAGGACTTGGGCACTCCGTGTGCCCTTGCCATTGCATTTGGTGCATAGGTTTGAGTTCTCCACGGTGATACGTGGAAGTGAGAAGTTGAGAAGCTTATTACTCTTGGGTGTTTGAGGACCCTAGAGCTTGTTCTTCTTGGGTGCCTTGGCGCCCTAGACGGCATGTGTTGCCTCGGAGCTCAATCATTGTGGTGCAAAGCTCCGGGCAAGCTTCGGGGTCTCCAATTAGGTTGTGGAGATTGCCCCGAGCATTTGAGGTCACCTCGGAGCCACAATCCATTGTGGTGAAGCTTCGTGGTGTTGTTGGGAGCCTCCAATTAAATTGTGGAGTTTGCCCCAACCTTGTTTGTACGGGTTCAGTGACCGCCCTCAAGGGTCCCTTAGTGGAATCACGGCATCTTGCATTGTGCGAGGGCGTGAGGAGATTACGGTGGCCCTAGTGGCTTCTTGGGGAGCATTGTGCCTCCACACCGCTCCGAACGGAGATTAGCATCCGCAAGGGTGTGAACATCGGGATACATCGTCGTCTCCGCGTGCCTCGGTTATCTCTACCCGAGCCCTTTACTTATGCACTTTACTTTGTGATAGCCATATTGTTTCTTGTTATATATCTTGCTATCACTTAGTTGTCTATCTTGCTTAGCATAAGTTGTTGGTGCACATAGGTGAGCCTAGTTGTTTTAGGTTTTGTGCTTGACTAATTAAACGATAGTTTTATTCCGCATTTGTTCAAGCCTAAACCGTAATTATTTTAAAGCGCCTATTCACCCCCCCCCCCTCTAGGCGACATCCACGTCCTTTCACCTTCAATACAACCCATAGATTCATCAAAACAAGCACACAATGCAACAAAAACAGAATATGTCTTAAACAGAACAGTCTGTAGTAATCTGTACTCTAACCATACTTATGTAACTCCAAAAATTCTGAAAAATTAGGACAATGTAAACAATTTGTATAGCAATACTGTGTTAAAATTTCAGATCAATATCACGTTCCATTAAAAAAATGAAAATTCGAACACTGGAGGCAAAGTTTCTGTTTCAGATTCAGCATTGTTTCTACTAATCTTATGAATCATCCTAAAGGCTTTACTTGGAACAAACACTAAATAAAACATAAAAACACAATCATAACAGAGGCACAATTGTGTCAACACTCAGAAACAGAAAGGAAAAGACGAAAACTAATTTATTCATTGGGTTGCCTCCCAACAATCGCTATTGTTTTACGCCCCTAGCAAAGCATAACGCATAGATTCAAGTATTGTCATCTTTGGTTTTCAACTCTTCAATCACACAACTAGATTTCTTCAAGAATTTAGCATGCATATTCTCAATGACAACACTTTTAGGAAAAAGACCAAAAAATGCATTCTTGTAAATAGGGTCTCTAACTATTTCAACAAAGTCAGGATGAATACTAATCATTTTAAGATCTCCCTTGTGGCCACTAGGTGTAGCAACTTGGTTCTTAGTGACTTGCGTGGTTTTGCAAATTTTTACGGGAGTTTTTTCAATAGTTTTGACAGAAGAAAATGCCGAACCCAAGTTACTAAAAATTTCTTCTAACTTATCAATCCGGTAAGGACTCTCTTCTATCCTTTCGTTAACTACGTTCTCTTTTTCCTTTAATAATTTAAATGCATCTCCCGCTTTTGACCCAATTTTATTAGCAAGATTATGCATTTTCTTCTCCAAATTTTCAATGTGTTTTTTGGTAATGATCTTCTTTTCGATAGCATCTAACCTCTCCATAACATGTTCAAGAGTCAAAGTTGTTTCATTGATCGTAAGAGGTGGTGAACCCACTGAACTTCCCATAGCATTAAAAGCGTCCAAAGATGGACACATCAAGAAAATCGCACCGGTAATCGTATCAAGGACGAATCTATACCAAGTGGTGATGCCCACATAAAAAACTGCGAAGAAGAACAACGGTAGACTGCTTATGAATAGATCTATTATGAGCATTACAAATCCTATACCAAGCATCTTTTAGGTTCTCCCCTCCCCTTTGCTTAAAATTAAGAACTTCATTCTCGGGAGTACACGCAATAGAGGAAGAACTAGCCATAGCGACAAGGTAGGTGAACAAGAGATCTGGCGAGAAAAAGGCAAACGAAAAAGAGGGCGAATAAAACGGCAAATTGGGTGAAGTGGGGGGGGGAGGAAAACGAGAGGCAAATGGCAAATAATGTAATTGCAAGGAGATGAGATTTGTGATTAGGAACCTGGTAGATGATGATGGTGTCTCCTCGGTGCCAGAGATTGGCACGTAGAAGAGACCGCTTCCTCCCCGGCAACGGCGCCAGAAATTCCTTTGACGTGGCTAGAGACTGCGTCGGTATTTCCCCAAAGAGGAAGGGATGATGCAGCACAGCGACGGTAAGTATTTCCCTCAATTATGAAACCAAGGTATCGAACCAGTAGGAGGATCACCACCACTACGTAAACAACACCTGCACACAAAGAACAAATACTTGCAACTCGACGCAAAAGAGAGGGTGTCAATCTCTCTACGGTAAAAAGATAGATTAGGTAGTGATATATCTCTCAAGAACATAGAATAAAAAGAGCAAATAAAAAGTGCAGCAATGTATTTTTGGTTTTTTTTGGGAATAATAGATCTGAAAACAAAAGCGGCAAAAAGATTGATCGAAAAGCAGTATGTTGGAAAAGTAGACCCGGGGGCCGTAGGTTTCACTAGTGGCTTCTCTCATGAGTATAGTACACGGTGGGTGAACACATTACTGTTGGGCAATTGATAGAAGATCAAATAATCATGACGATATCCAAGGCAATGATCATTATATAGACATCACGTCCAAGATTAGTAGACCGAAACGATTCTACATCTACTACTATTACTCCACACATCGACCGCTATCCAGCACGCATCTAGTGTATTAAGTTCATGGGAAAATGGAGTAATGCAATAAGAACGGTGACATGATGTAGACAAGATCTATTCATGTAGGAATAGACCCCATCTTGTTATCCTTAATAGCAACGATACATGCGTGCCTCGCTGCCCCTTCTGTCACTAGGAGAGGACACCACAAGATCGAACCCATCACAAAGCACCTCTTCCCATGGCAAGAAAAATCGATCTAGTTGGCCCAACTAAACCAAAGATTCGAAGAAGAAATACGAGGTTATAAGTAATTATGCATATAAGAGATCAAAGAAGATTCAACTAATATTCATGGATAGAAACTGATCATGAACTCAAAATTCATCGGATCCCAACAAACACACCGCAAAAGTTTACATCAAATAGATCTCCAAGAGACCATTGTTTTGAGGATCAAAATAGAGAGAGGAAGCCATCTAGCTACTGCCTATGGACCCGTAGGTCTATGGTGGACTACTCACGCATCATCCGAGAGGCACCAATGAGGATGATGAACCCCTCCGTGATGGTGTTAGATTGGATCTCGAGGTTCTGGAACTTGCGGCAGCTGGATGTGTTTTTTGTCGACTCCTCTAGGGTTTTTGGAATATTTGGGAATTTATAGGCGTCAGAGGCGGTGGAGAGGGGTCCCGAGGAGGGCACAACCCATCAAGGCGCGCCCTGGTGGGTTGTGGTCTCCTCGACCCTCCCCTCTGGCACTTCTTTGGCCCACTGGATGTCTTCTGGCCCAAAAAAACTCCAAAAAGTTTCGCGATGTTTGGGCTTCGTTTGGTACTGATATTTGATACGTCTCCAACGTATCTAATTTTCCTCATTCTTTTGCCCTTGTTTTGGACTCTAATTTGCATGATTTGAATGGAACTAACCCGGACTGACGCTGTTTTCAGCAGAAGTACCATGGTGTTGTTTTTGTGCAGAAATAAAAGTTCTCGGAATGGAACGAAACTTTTTGGAGATTTATTTTGGAAAATATAAAAAATACTGGAGCCAAAAACCACCAGAGAGGGAGGCCAGGCTGGGCACAATACACCAGGGCGCGCCAGCCCCCTCCCAGCGCGCCCTAGTGGGTTGTGCCCACCTCGTGGCCCCACTTGCCCTCTCTCTGCCACTATAAATTCCTAAATTTGGAGAAAAAAATCAGAGAGAAAGAATTATCGCATTTCACGAGAAGGAGCCGCTGCCACCTCCTGTTCTTCATTGGGAGGCCAGATCTGGAGCCCGTTTGGGGCTCCGAAGAGGGGAATCTTCGGTCTTCGTCATCATCAACCTTTCTCCATCACCAATTCCATGCTCCCCACCGGGGGTGAGTAATTCCTTCGTAGGCTTGCTGGTCGGTGAGGAGTTGGATGAGATTCATCATGTAATCGAGTTAGTTTTGTTAGGGCTTGATCCCTAGTATCCATTATGTTCTGAGATTGATGTTGCTATGACTTTGCTATGCCTAATGCTTCTCACTAGGGCCCGAGTGCCATGATTTCAGATCTGAACCGTTTATGTTATCATCTCTATATCCATGTTCTTGATCCGATCTTGCCTAGTCATATGCACCTATTATGTGTTATGATCTGTCAACCCCATAGTGACAATATTGGGGATACTTCGCGGTGATGACCGTAGTTTAAGGAGTTCATGTATTCACCATGTGTTAATGCTTTATTCCGGTTCTCTATTAAAAGGAAGGCCTTAATATCCCTTAGTTTCCTTATGGACCCTGTTGCCACGGGAGGGTAGGACAAAAGATGTCATGCAAGTTCTTTTCCATAAGCATGTATGACTATTTACGGAATACATGCCTACATTACATTGATGAACTGGAGCTAATTCTGTATCACCCTAGGTTATGACTGTTATATGATGAATATCATCCAACGAGTTACCGATCCAGTGCCTACGACCTTTCCACTTATTGCTCTTGCTAAGTTACTACTGCTGTTGCTACTGTTCCAACTGCTACAAAACTATTACTACTATTGTTACCGCTACTGTTACTATTGCTACTGTTATCAAAACTATCATATTACCGTGCTACTGATCACTCTGCTGCAGATATTTAATCTCCAGGTGTGGTTGAATTGACAACTCAACTGCTAATACTCTCAAGTATTCTTTGGCTCCCCTTGTGTCGAATCTATAAATTTGAGTTGAATACTCTACCCTCGAAAACTGTTGCGATCCCCTATACTTGTGGATTATCAAGACCTTTTTCTGGCGCCGTTGCCGGGGAGCATAGCAATATTTGTTGAGTCACTTGGGATTTATATCAATCTATCACTATGAAGAATCTGAAGGATACTACGACCAAGATTTTTCCCTCTACTACGAGGGGAGGTAAGGAACTGCCATCACACTCTGCACTTGATTCACCTTCTGTTATGAGTAAGCTTGCACCACCACCACATGCTAGTAATCCTGATATGTTGCAAGTTATTGATGATGCTACTTCTGCTATGAATGATGCTTATGATGATGCTAGTACCATGCTTGATGATAATGTGCCACTAGGAGAATTTCTTAATGAACAAATTGTTAGAGCTAAAGAGAATGAAACTGTTGAAACTGATGAAGCTTATGAAACTGATTATGATTATGAAACTCCTATTAGTCCTAGCTCTCCTAAGTTTGAAATGCCTAAGATACCTGAGGGTTACGTTATGGACGAAGAGATAACTAGAGAAATTCTTTCTTGCAAGGATAGAGACGATCTTAAGAAATTGCTATGCAAGTATAAGGAAAAGACTTTGAATGCTAGAATGAAATGTGATCCTAAGTTTGCTACTTCACCTATCTGTGTTACCGATAAGGATTATGAGTTCTTTGTCGACCCAGAGTTAATTACTTTGGTTGAATCTGATCCTTTCCATGGCTATGAAACTGAAACTGTAGTGGCACACCTTACTAAGCTGAATGATATAGCCACCCTCTATACTCATGATGAGCAGATTCGCTACTATTATATCCTTAAGTTATTTCCGTTCTCATTAAAGGGTGATGCTAAGACATGGTACAATACTATTACTCCTGGTTGTGTGCGTAGTCCCCAGGATATGATTTACTACTTCTCTGAAAAATATTTTCCTCCTCATAAGAAACAAGCTGCCTTACAGGAAATATTTAACTTTGTGCAAATTGAAGAAGAGAGTCTCCCACAAGCTTGGGGGAGGCTTCTCCAATTGCTTAATGCTTTGCCTGATCATCCTCTCAAGAAAAATGAAATACTTGATATCTTTTATAATGGACTAACCGATACTTCTAGGGACTTCCTAGATAGTTGTGCTGGTTGTGTTTTCTGGGAACGAACTGTTGAACAAGCTGAGGAATTATTGAATAACATATTGAAGAACTATGATGATTGGACTCTTCCTGAACCACCGCCTAAACCCACTCCGAAGAAGAGTGGTATCTTATTTCTCAGTCCTCAAGATATGCAAGAGGCAAAGAAATCTATGAAGGAAAAAGGTATTAAAGCTGAGGATGTTAAGAATTTGCCACCTATTGAAGAAATACATGGCCTTGACACACCACCACTTCCACAGGTGGTAGAGGTAAATTCTTTATTAAAGTTTAATGAAGGTGACATTCCTCACAATAAACATCCTAGTCAATGCTTATATGAGTTTGACAACTATATTATGAAGCAAGATCATTTCAATGCCCATGTTCTAAAACAATTGAAATACAATTCTGATATGATTGCTCGTTTCAGTGACTTGCTATTTAGAATTAGTAATGATGTTAGATGTGTAGGAAAGCATGCCTCTATGGTTCAAATTCAGTTAGAACAAGTTGCTAAGTCTCAAAAAGAATTGCTTGATGAAATGAATAGTAATATGCATGATTTCGCTACTAGAATAGTAACTAGAGGAGGTAGAATGACCCAAGAACCACTTTATCCTGAGGGTCACCCTAAGAGAATTGAACAAGATTCTCAGAGAATTAATACTGATGCACCTAGTCCTTCTAAGAGGAAAAAGAAAAAGAAAAATGATAGGACTTTGCATACCTCTAGTGAACCTGAGACACAAAAACCTCCTGATAATAATGATGTCTCTATTTCCGATGCTGAAACTCAATCTGGTAGTGAACATCAACCTAGTGATAATTAAAATGATAATGATGATGTTCATGATGATGCTCAACCTAGTAATGATAAAGAACCAGATAACGATGTTGAAATAGAGCCTGCTCTTGATCTTGATAACCCACAACCTAAAAATAAACGTTATGATAAAAAAGACTTTGTGGCTAGGAAACATGGTAAAGAAAGAGAGCCATGGGTTCAGAAACCCATGCCATTTCCACCTAAGCCAACTAAGAAAAAGGATGATGAAGAATTTGAGCGCTTTGCTGAGATGATTAGGCCAGTCTTTTTGCGTACCCGTTTAACTGATATTTTGAAGATGGCTCGTTATGCAAAGTATATGAAAGACATCATTACCAATAAAACAAAAATAGCTGAAGCTGAAATCTCCACCATGCTTGCTAATTATTCTTTTAAAGATGGAGTACCTAAAAAACTTGGAGATCCGGGAATACCAACTATACCTTGCTCCATCAAAAGAAACTATGTTAAAACTGCTTTGTGTGATTTGAGAGCCGGTGTTAGTGTTATGCCTTTCTCCTTATATAAAATACTTGATTTGAATAAACTCACACCTACTGAGATATCATTGCAAATGGCTGACAAATCAACAGCCATACCTATTGGTATTTGTGAGGATGTGCCCGTTGTTGTTGCAAATGTTACCATCTTAACGGACTTTGTTATTCTTGAGATGCCCGACGACGACGACATGTCAATTATCCTTGGTAGACCCTTTTTGAATACCGCAGGGGCTGTTATTGATTACAATAAAAGCAAAGTCACTTTTCATATTAATGGTAATGAGCATACGGTGCACTTTCCGAAGAAACAATTCCAAGTGAATGGTATAAATGTTATTGAAGAATCTCCGACCATCACTATTGGAAGTTTTCAATTACCTCTACCTACTGCCAAAAAGAAATATGATATACTTATTGTTGGGGATATGCACATCCCCATTGAGGTAACTTAGTGTTTTACGAAAGTTCTTCGGTTTCATGCTAATCGGAAGTGGTTGTTAATAAGACTTGATCAACCTTATTAATGGATCATTTTTGAGAGGTATGAAGTCGATGAATCTAGTAAGCACAACTCTCTGTTCCCGCCTTTTATTTTTCTGTTTTAGTTAGTTGAATAAAATAAAAAGGCATGATTATCCTGTTTTATGTTTTCTCCGTGCAATAAAAAATGACCCAAAAATAAAAATTCTCAGAATGCCCTGAAAATTTAACACGATTTTTTTTCGAATATTTATGAATTTCTGGTGCAAATAACACCTGAGGGGGGTGCACCTGGTGCCCACAAGATACCAGGGCGCGCCAGCACCCCTGGTGGGTTGTGGCCCCCACGTGGGCCCCCTCACATATCTCTTTAGCCCACATTGTCACCTACCTCCAGCAAAAATTCACCACAACCACCATTTTCGTGCTCTTGCTCTCAAACCCGCAGATTTCGATCTCTTTGTTCGAAGCTCCATTTCCGAAACTGTTTGGAGGGATTGCTTCTTGGTATGTGACTCCTCCATTGCTCCAATTAGTTTTTGTTTTAGTGGGTTATTTTTAAAGTAATTAGCTACTCTTGGTGCTGTTGTAGATAAACTTGCATGTTGAATTCTTAGAGTTCTAAGTAGTTTGGATGCTCAATATGGCCTCTGTGCATGCTTGGGAGTAGTTGCTAACAATGTTACAAAGTTTTGTTGACAAATTTTTGTGGACTAAAATTTTTCAGAATTTTTATAGGAATAAAAATGCAATTCTTTAGGAGTTCTTCGAGGAGGAGATCCTCGGGATCCTCATCAAGTGGAAGCTCAGTTCGACAGTCTTATGTTGAACCAAGCGAAAGCTCGATGCGAGATGCCGCCACCAAATCATGCTTGTGGCCTTGTGACGAGTTAATGGAAGGTGCAGGTATTAAGGAGGAATTTGATCAATTTATTCGCAACACAGAGCTTGTCTCCTTCATCGCAGATAAGTGCCCCCAACACCTCGAGCTCACGAAAACCTTCACAAAGAAATTCAAATATTTTCCTCGTGAGTCTAGAGTTTCATTCAACCTGTACGATCATTCCTTTACCATGCCGTTAGAAATGTTTAGCGATGCATGCAAACTTCCATATGAGGGTTCCCTCGATGAACCAACAAAATCTGAGTATGATTCATTTTTAGTTAATCTTTGCTTTGGCGAAGATAGGGGGGTTACACAAGGGAGAATTAACAGTATCCACTTTCCATCACTACAATATTTTGCGCTCTTTAACAGTAAATGTGTTGTAGGCAAACAAGATTGTAGTACACTGTGTGCTCATGATTTGAGTCTCCTAGACACTGCTATAACTGGGAATAAGGATTATAATCTTGGTGCAATTGTTGCACGGAGGTTGCAGCTCAATGCTGCTAGTGGTAATTTTTATGGAGGAATCTATGCCTCCCGTGTAGCTGAGAGATTAAATGTGTCACCATGGCCTAATGACCCCATCCTACCCATTGAGTATTTATACTTTGATGCTATGAAGCGTCATAAGTTCCTTACGGGCACAGCCACCAATTATACCTATAACTTGCGATTTTATAAGAAACCCATTGTGCCTGTTGCATTGCCTGCTCCTGCTCTCTTTGAATTTCACACTAGGGGGAGATATTATGTTCTTGAGAGCGAAGCCTATGAGTACAACGCGGATATTGAAGCTGCCAGGTGGGCCGCGGAATGTGCTCCGAGGTTCTCGATGAGCCATCGCCCAGATTATTATTCATACGGATGGTGATTACCAAGTTAGGCCAAAAGCCTAAGCTTGGGGGAGTACGTATTTGCATCGACATTACATTTATGTTCACACATTTCATTCCAGTTGTCGGTATTCATACTCTTTAATTGTAACATCCATGCTAGATTCTTTTTCTCGCTTTCTTCTTGTGTGTTTGAAAAACTTTGAGAAAACCCAAAAACATTTCCTACTTCTTTTTAGTTTTTCTTTCTAGCCTAGTTTAATTGTAGCATCAAAAGAAAACCCAAAAAGATTTCTCGCTTCTTCTTTTACTTGTTGGGAGCTTTCCCGTGTAAATAGTTTTTCTCGTTTTTGTTTTCTTTAATTTGTTTGCTTCATGAAAAACTAAAAACTCCAAAAATTATTCAGTGTGTTTCTCTGAAATTCTTTTCTTTTTACTTGAGTCGTACCAAGGAGAAGATCACGATGAAATTATTGAGTGGCTCTCATCTGCATTATTGTTTATCTAATAAAGAGCCCATGTTACTTTGTCTTCTCCTCTTGAATAAAATGTTTGCAGATTCCAGCTTAGTCCACGGCATTCTTGCACTACTGTTATTTTCTTATCATTCGGTCGTGCAAGTGAAAGGCAATAATGATGACATTTGATGAATTGACTGTGTCAGAGAAAAGCGGGTATGAACTCAACTTGTTTTTGTTTTTGTAAATATGTTTAACCTAGTATCCCTTGATTTGGCTCATTATGATCAAACATGTTTGCAATGACCATTAGAGATTATAGTTGTTCATGCCATGCTTAAGTAGCTAGGAGTGGATAATGATTTATCTTGGGTGTCAACATGCATTAAAATGGTTGTGATGCGGTATGATGATATGGTATCCTCCTCTGAATGTTTCAAGTGGCTTGACTTGGCACATGTTCACGCATGTAGTTGAATCAAAACCAACATAGCCTTCATGATATTTATGTTCATGGTGTCCATATCCTACTCATGCTAGTATTCAATGTTGATTATATGTAATGCATGTTCATGACCGTCTTCGCTCTCTAGCTGGCCGCTTCTCAATCTATTTGCTAGCCTTCGCCGGTACTAAGCGGAAATACTGCTTGTGCATCAAAACCCTTAAACCAAGTTATGCCAGATGAGTCCACCATACCTACCTATATGCGGTATTACCCTGCCGTTCCAAAGTAAATTTGCATGTGCCATCTCTAAAAATTCAAATGAACATCTGCTTTGTGTGCCTGGACCGCTCATGGAGCGACAAGGGGCAGTCAGTATCTTCCATGCTAAGCGGGTTATTCTCATGATGAGTGTTTATTCACTTGTCCTTACACGAGAGGGGCGGTAATAGGGATTCCTAGTCCCGAAATCAAAAATCAAAAATAATTAAACAAAACTCCCCCAGGAATGTTGTTGGTTTGGACGGTACCCGTGGATGCGGCTCGCCGTGGAGTGTGATTGTTGGTAGAGGGGGAGTAAATCTTTACTTTTACCGCTTGGGAACCGCCGCTAATTTGTTTAGCATGGAAGATATTGATAACTCTTGGTCATGACGTTGACAGGAAGGGTGTACCTACCAAAATTACATCTATCTCTGTTTTAAACTTTGAGCTCTGGCACCGCTGCAAATCCATGCTTCCCTCTGCGAAGGGACTATCTATTTACTTTTAAGTTGAGTCATCACCTTCTCAAATAATCGCCAGGCCTGATAGCACTATTGTCATCCTCATGCATTGTGTATAGTTGATGTTGGGTGCAGCATGAATGGATCTTTTCTACCATGAATTACAATGTTTAGTCGCTGCTTGAACTTTGGAGGTGCTCTGCATTTATGTTTTGCGGTCTCAGAAAGGGCTAGCGAGATACCACTATTGTCATACTGTATCACGATTGTTTTGACAAAATGTTGGCGCTTGAGATATCTTATTATTGCTCGCTAGTTGCTTATGTTATTGACATGAGTAAATATAATTCCTAAGAGTTATTGTTGACATGGTTAGTCATAATAGTTGCCGAAAACCTGGGTGCTACTTAAGCATATATATGTAAACAAGAACAAAATAGTTCATAAAAGTTTTTCTTTATAACTTTCAGTTTATCAACTGAATTGCTTGAGGACAAGCAAAGGTTTAAGCTTGGGGGAGTTGATACGTCTCCAATGTATCTACTTTTCCTCACTCTTTTGCCCTTGTTTTGGACTCTAATTTGCATGATTTGAATGGAACTAACCCGGACTGATGTTGTTTTCAGCAGAACTACCATGGTGTTGTTTTTTGTGCAGAAATAAAAGTTCTCGGAATGGAACGAAACTTTTTGGAGATTTATTTTGGAAAATATAAAAAATACTGGAGCCAAAAACCACCGGAGAGGGAGGCCAGGCTGGGAACAATACACCAGGGCGTGCCAGCCCCCTCCCGGCAGGCCCTGGTGGGTTGTGCCCACCTCGTGGCCCCACTTGCCCTATCTCCGCCACTATAAATTCCTAAATTTTGAGAAAAAAATCAAAGAGAAAGAATTATCGCGTTTCACGAGACGGAGCCTCCGCCACCTCCTGTTCTTCATCGGGAGGCCAGATCTGGAGCCCGTTTGGGGCTCCGGAGAGGGGAATCTTCGGTCTTCGTCATCATCAACCTTTCTCCATCACCAATTCCATGATGCTCCCCACCGGGAGTGAGTAATTCCTTCGTAGGCTTGCTGGTCAGTGAGGAGTTGGATGAGATTCATCATGTAATCGAGTTAGTTTTGTTAGGGCTTGATCCCTAGTATCCATTATGTTCTGAGATTGATGTTGCTATGACTTTGCTATGCCTAATGCTTGTCACTAGGGCCCGAGTGCCATGATTTCAGATCTGAACCGTTTATGTTATCATCTCTATATCCATGCTCTTGATCCGATCTTGCCTAGTCATATGCACCTATTACGTGTTATGATCCATCAACCCCATAGTGACAATATTTGGGATACTTCGCGGTGATGACCGTAGTTTGAGGAGTTCATGTATTCACCATGTGTTAATGCTTTGTTCCGGTTCTCTATTAAAAGGAGGCCTTAATATCCCTTAGTTTCCTTATGGACCCCGCTGCCATGGGAGGGTAGGACAAAAGATGTCATGCAAGTTCTTTTCCATAAGCATGTATGACTATTTACGGAATACATGCCTACATTACATTGATGAACTGGAGCTAGTTCTGTATCGCCCTAGGTTATGACTGTTATATGATGAATATCATCCAACGAGTTACCGATCCAGTGCCTACGACCTTTCCACTTATTTCTCTTGCTAAGTTACTACTGCTGTTGTTCCTGTTCCAACTGCTACAAAACTATTGCTACTATTGTTACCGCTACTGTTACTATTCCTACTTTTATCAAAACTATCATATTACTGTGCTACTAATCACTCTGCTGCAGATATTTAATCTCCAGGTGTGGTTGAATTGACAACTCAACTGCTAATACTCTCAAGTATTCTTTGGCTCCCCTTGTGTCGAATCTATAAATTTGGGTTGAATACTCTACCCTCGAAAATTGTTGCGATCCCCTATACTTGTGGGTTATCAATATTCTGCGAAGTAAAAAACAAGCAAAAACAGCAACTCGCACTTTGGCACTATTTCAATAGGTTAGTCCCAAAAAATGATATAAAGTTGCTATAAAATGATTGTAGAACATCCAAGAATGATTATATAACAGCATGAAACAAGCAAAAAAAAATATATACGTTGGAGACGTATCACATCTTCCATGCTAAACACATTACAAGCGGTTCCGAAACAGAATTGTAAAGTTTACTCCCAACCACCATACATACACGAGCCATGGTTGACCGAATCCATGGCTGCCCTCCAACATTTTGACTGTCCCGGGAGTTTCGTTTAATTTAATTTTGATTATGCAGGACTGGGCATCCTTTTACCAGCCTCTCTCGTGCAATGACGAACGAATAAACCCCCATATTGAGAATAACCCGCTAAGCATGGAAGATACCGACTGCCTTGTCGCTCCATGAGCGTTACGAGCACACAAAACAGATGTTTATTTGAATGTTTAAAGGTGGCACATGCAAATTTACTTGGAACGACAGGATGATACTGCATATAGGTAGATATGGTGGACTCATTTGGAACAACTTGGGTTTAAAGATTTGGACGCACAAGCAGTATTCCCGCTTAGTACAGGTGAAGGCTAGCAAATAGATTCAGAAGTGACCAGCTAGAGAGCAAAAACGGTCATAGCTATGCATTGAGAATAATTAACATTGAACGCTAGCATGAGTAGGATATAAACACTCTGAACAAAAATATCATGAAGGCTATATTTTATTTGAATCAACTGCATGTTCGCACATGTGCCAAGTCAAGCCACTCAAACTACTCAGAGGAGGATACCATATACCAACATACTACATCACAACCATTTTAATGCATGTTGACACATAAGATAAATCATTATCCACTCCTAGCTATTTAAGCATGGCATGAGAAACTATATCTCTAATTGTCATCATAAACATGTTTACTCGTAATATGCTGAATCGAGATCAAATGAGCTAAACATATTTACAAAAACGGAAAACAAAAGAGTTCATACCAGCTTTCTTTACCATGACCACTACATCAAATTATCGTCATTATTGCCTTTCACTTGCACAACCGAATGATGTGAAAATAATAATAGTGCAAGTGTGTCGTGGACTAAGTTGGAATCTGTGAAACAGTTTATACAAAGGAGAAGACAAGATAGTATGGGCTCTTTGTTAGATAAACAATAGTGCATATGAGAGTCACTCAACATCTTCATCATGGTCTTCTCCTTTTAACGACTCAACGAAAAGAAAAGAAATTTAGAGAAACATACTAAAATATTCTTGGAGTTTTTAGTTTTTCTAAAGAAAGCAAATTAATGAAGGAAAAACGAAAAGCGAGAAAAACTATTTGCACGGGAAAGCTCCCAAAAAGTAAAAGAAGAAACCGGAAACCTTTTTGGGTTTTCTTTTAATATTACAAACTAATAAAACAAGAAAGAAAAACCGAAAAGAAGCGAGAAATATTTTTTGGGATTTCGAAGTTTTTCAAACACACAAGAGGAAAAATAGAATATAAAACTAACAAGGATATACAATGAAAGAGGATGAACACCCACAGTTGGAATGAAATGTGTGAACATGAATGTAATGTCGGTGAGAAACACGCACTCCCCCAAGCTTAGGCTTTTATCCTAGCTTGGTAATCACCATCCGTAGTAGCCGTTAGGTCCAGGTGGGAAGTAGTTGGGCTGAGGCACTTGAGTGTCCCAAGCATGGGCTTCAGCCTTTGCCGCAGCCAACTCATTCCGGTAAGTGATTATATCTGATGGCATGACGACATATCTGTGCCTGGAATGAAAGTTAAACAGAGAAGGTGAAGGCAATACAATAACATCATGAGTCCTCCCGCTAAATACCACATTGTAGCGAATGTGGTGCGGAGGTTCAGGTTCATCTATAAAGTGATAATCCATCATAGCTTGCTGATCTAGATAAACCTTAGGCAACAAGTAATCATTAAGGCGTATATTGACATTAAAGTGTTTTGCTAAGCGAGTGGCATAAATACCACCATGGATCTTTCCTTTGATCCGATTATTGTGCAAGCGACATGCAACAATAGCTCAAAGGAGTTCGTGAGGAGAAAGTATTGAGCACACTCATCTGCGAGGAAGTCGGTCAACCCGGCATTTGCAATAAATTGCATGAACTCTTGGTAGAAACCCGCTTCGTTCATGAAGGCATTATGTGGCCATTCGCATGGTCGAACCTCCCTATTACGAAATATGTTGATATCCCGATCTTGGGCACTCCCAACAACTCCTTTGGAACTCCGGCTCGAAGAACCCATTCTAAAGAAGTTCATTTCCCTGGGAACAAATTTCTGAAATTTTGGACCACAAAATTATGTCAACAAAACATTGCAAGATTGATAGCAACTACTCATATAGGTTCCTAGAGGCCATATCAAGCATTCATACTACTTGGAACTCAAAGAATTCAACAAGGAAGCTCATTTTTAGTAGCACCAAGAGCAGCACAATATACAAAATATAATGCACTAAAGCAAAAAACCTAATTGGAGCAATGGAGGAGTCACATACCAAGGGGCAATCCCTCAAAACAGTTTCGGAAACGGAGCTCCGAGCTAACAAATCGAAAATCTCAGGTTTGGAAGCAAGAACACGCGGGAGAAAGCAAACATGATTTTTTTCTAGAGGTAAGAGATGAAGTGGGCTGAATGGATAAGCGAGGGGGTCCCTGTTGGGCCCCCATGGCATCTAGGTGCGCCCTGGGGGTGGGCACGCCCTATTGCCTTGGCAGCAACAGGTGCACCCCCTTGGGGTGTTTTCAGCTCCAAAATTCTTAAATATTCTAGAAAAAATCATGTGAAAATTTGGTGACATTCTGAGCACTTTTATTTTTGGGTCATTTTTATTGCACGGATAATTCAGAAAACAGGATAACCATGGCATTTTATTTTATTAAACTAAAAATAACAGAGAGTAAACTAATGGTACAGAAAGATGTGCTCACTAAATTCATCGACCTCATGCCCCTCAAAA
Organism: Elymus sibiricus; assembly: GCA_039707655.1. Taxonomy (NCBI): domain Eukaryota; kingdom Viridiplantae; phylum Streptophyta; class Magnoliopsida; order Poales; family Poaceae; genus Elymus; species Elymus sibiricus. The sequence continues at coordinate 82,789,148 of CM077671.1, read as the reverse complement.
AGGATCCATTAATAAGGTTGATCAAGTCTTATTAACAAACCGTTTTCGATCGACATCGAACCGAAGAATCTTCGTATAACACTAGGTTACCTCAATGGGGATTTGCATCTCCCCAACAATAAGAATATCATATTTCTTCTTGGTACTAGGAAGAGGAAATTTAAACTCCCCAATAGTAATTGTGGTAACTTGCTCAATGGCATTAATATTATTCACCGAATCTTGATTCTTCGGAAAGTGCATTGTATGTTGTTTACCATTGACATGAAAAGTAACCCTGCTTTTGTTGCAATCAACAACAACCCTTGCAGTATTTAGAAAAGGTCTACCAAGGATAATCGACATGTTGTCGTCCTCGGGCATCTCAAGAATAACAAAGTCCGTTAAGATAGTAACATTTGCAATCACAACAGGAACATCCTCACAAATCCCAGTAGGTATAGCAGTGGATTTATCAGCCATTTGCAAAGATATTTCAGTAGGTGTAAGCTTATTCAAATCAAGTCTTTTATACAAAGAGAAAGTCATAACACTAACATCGGCTCCTAGATCACATAGGGCAGTTTTAACATAACTTCGTTTAATGGAGCAAGGTATTGTGGCTATACCCGGATCGCCCAACTTCTTAAGCACTCCACCATCAAAAGAATAATTAGCAAGCATGGTGGAAATCTCAGTTTCATGTATCTTTCTTTTATTAGTGATAATATCTTTCATATACTTAGCATACAGAGGCATTTTCAAAATATCAGTCAAGCAACTGCGCAAAAAGACAGGTCTAAGCATTTCAGCAAAGCTCTCAAAATACTCCTCATCCTTATTTTTCGAAGGCTTAGTAGGAAAAGGCATGGTTTCTAATCCCATGGTTCTCTTTCTTTACCATGCTTTCTAGCAATGAAATCTCGTTTATCATATCTTTTATTCTTAGGAGGTGGGTTATCAAGATCAATAGCAGGTTCAATTTCTACCTCATTATCAGGTTCCTTATCATTTTCTGGTGGAGCGTCAACATGAAGATTCTCATTATCATTATTACTAGGTGGATGTTCATCACCAGATTGTGTCTCAGCATTAGAAATAGAAACATCATTATGATTCTCGGAAGGTTTCTCTATCACAGGTTCACTAGAAGCATGCAAAGTCCTATCATTTTTCTTTTTCTTTTTAGTAGGACTAGGTGTGTCAGAATTAATAATTTTTGGATCCTGCTCAACCGGTTCCTGGGTCACTTTACCTCCTCTAGTCATTACTCTAACAACATGATCATTCATTTTATCATTCATTTTGGTGAGCAAATCATTTTGAGACTTAGCAACTTGTTCTAGTTAAGTACAGACCATGGATGAATGTTTACCTAAATCTTTAACATCATTAGCAATTCTAAACATCAAGTCACTCAAGCGATCAATCATCATAGCATTCCATTGTAATTGATCCTTAACATAATTATTAAAATGTTCTTGCTTAACAATGTAATTGTCAAATTCATCCATGCATTGACTAGGAGTCTTAGTGTAAGGTATATCACTTTCATCAAATCTATGGAGAGAATTTACCTCTACTACCTATGTAGGGATATCAATTCCATGTATTTCTTCAATAGGTGGTAAATTCTTGACATCTTCAGATTTAATACCTTTTTTCTTTGATAGATATCTTGGCTTCTTGCATATCTTCTGGACTGAGGAATGTAATACCTCGCTTCTTTTGAATAGGTTCCGGTGGTGGTTCAGGAAGTGTCCAATCATTAGCATTCTTCAAAATATTATTTAATAGTTCCTCAGCCTGCCCAATGGTTCATTCCCTGAAAACACAACCATCAAAACTATCTAGGTAGTCCCTAGAAGCATCGGTTAGTCCATTATAGAAGATATCAAGTATTTCATTTTTCTTAAGAGGATGATCAGGCAAAGCTTTAAGTAAGTGGAGTAATCCTCCCCCAAGATTGAGGGATATTCTCTTCTTCAATTTGCACAAAGTTAAATATTTCCTGTAAAGCAACTTGTTTCTTATGAGCAGGAAAATATTTCTCAGTGAAGTAATAAATCATATCATGGGGACTACGCACACAACCAGGAGCTAGGGAAAGGAAGCAAATCTTGGCATCACCTTTTAGTGAGAAAGGAAAAACTTAAGTATGTAGAAAGTAGTGAATCTTTTCCTCGTGAGCAAACAAGGTAGCGATATCATGCAATTTAGTAAGGTTTGCCACAACAGTTTCAGTTTCATAACCATGGGAAGGATCAGATTCTACTATGGTTATTAACTCAAGATCAATAGAGAATTCATAATCCTCATCGGTAACACATATAGGAGAAGTAGAAAATTTAGGATCATGTTTCACTATTTCCATCATAGATTTTCCTTTCAGTTTGCATAGCAGTTTCTTCAAATCATCCATATCATTACAAGCAAGAAAGTCTCTAGCTATCTTTCCATCCATAACATAACCATCAGGTACCTCAAGCGTATCATATCTACTAGGAGAGCTAGGCATAATAGGTGAATCAAAGTTTTCATCAATTTCAACATTTTCAATTTCTCTAGATCTAGCAATATGAGCATCAAGTAATTCATTGAGTGGCACAGTTTTAGTTTCATCAAGCATAATGGTGGCATCAACATTAATATCCTCCATAGTAGAAGCAGTAGCAGATTGAATAACATCGGAGGTGTCATAACACTACTAGGGAAAAGCCGATAGGTGGAGGTGTACCACTAGCGCGGCTATAAACGGCACGCTACTGCTACTTAGCAGTAGCGCGTGTAAGCAAAACTCGCTACTGTAAAAGCAGTAGCAGTAGTGCGGCTGAAGAAGGCGTGCTACTGGTACACTTTCCCAAATACCCACACCCGACAATGTAGAGTAGCAGCGCACTACTGCTACGGCTTTTAGCAGTAGTGCCTTTCCAGCACCCGCGCTACTGCTAGCCCATCTTATCCGCCGCCCACTCTTCCCCTCATCACTCTCATTCTCCACTCCCCACTCTGATCCCTCCTTCTCCTGCACCGCCGCCCGCTGCCGTCCCACTCCAGCCGCCATCGCCGCCCAACCGAGGTAGATCCTCCCTCCTTCCTCCACTTCCCTCCCTCCTCCTTCCATTTCCCTCCCTCCCTCCACTTCCCTCCCTGTCTCCGCTCTCCATTTCCCGCCCTCCCTCCACTTCCCTCCCTCCCTCCTCCCTCCACTTCCCTCCCTCCCTCCTCCCTCTTTTCTTGTAGAATGTAGTTTTTTTGTAGAATATCCAATGAATTTGTAGAACTTGCTTGTATAATTAAGATTTTTTTTGTTTGTAGAATATCCAGTGAATTTGTATAAGTTGCTAGTAGAATGTAGGTTTTTTGTTTGTAGAATATCCGATGAATTTGTATTGGAATGGTATATGAGAAATTTTTAGGTATCAAATTTCCTAGGAATTCACTAATATAAATTTTTAGTAATATGGAGGAATCCCGACTGTTGTCGTGGGGATCGTTTCCTCTTCCTCTTATTGCAATATATACCTTGGTATAATGCGCGAGAGAGGGAGAGGAAGCAACCAGCACCAACGGTCGAAATATCAGAGGAAGAATCCCGACTGTTGTCGCGGGGGTCATTTCCCTCTTCTTCTTCTCACAATATATACCTTGGTATAATGAGAGAAGAAGGGACAGCAACCAGCACCGACGATCGAAATATTAGTGTGAGGGAGTGTCCACCAACATACACCGCCAAATTAGTGTGAGAGAGTGTGCACACACCATGAGATATGAGAGTTTTTTAAGGAAAGCCTTGACAAACCAAAAGTCAACCCATGTTGAATTAGGTATATTTGGACATGTGTGTATGTTATTGCAGGGAACACCTCCTAGTGCCTATGTTTTGTTGGAATGTTGATTCATTTCCGTTCCAGCAAACTTCAGGCGCTCGATATGTCCTATTTTAGCAATGGTCATGCCAAACTTTTTTGTGGTCATGCCAAACTTTTTCTAATCTTTGAATCATGAACACAGGAAATGTCTGACGATAATAGGATCCCTGAGTGTGAACTCTGTGACGACGATGGGGGTATGTGCAACAGGCCTCACCTGCAAGACGATAGGTTCTTAACCGTCAAGCTGGACGAGACCTTCGATGTTTCTACGGTACACAACAATGACAAGTATTTTTTAAGTAATTAATCATGACTTTTGTTTCTGTGCTTCAATGTGTAATTTCTATTTTTTTTACAATTCGACTAGTTCATCCCCTACCATGCAAGACGGTATGTCTTGAAGAAGCTCGGTTTCGAAGATAGTGAGAATATGGAGACGAGGAGCGCTAACCTGAGGATTAAACATGATCACGCATTTCTGGTTAAACTAATGAATGCAGTTAATAACTCAGAATTTCGTTGCTCAAATTGGGAAGTTCTAGCCAAGGCATATGGATTTCAGGAGGATATGGAAATAACCTTCGATATTCGTCCTAAAGATGATATTGAAGGTAATATCGAGATTTGGGTGGATGTCGATATGCTTCCAGTTTTACCTCCATGTGAGTTTGTCAACCATATTTGTTAAGTAATTTATTTATTTTTTAATAGTTGGTGTTCATTCCTACTTAACTTGTTTATCTTTAATTGTCAGCTTATTTCTCTTCTTCACCAAATATTCAAAAGATAGTAGATCAGACCTACTACAGTCATGGCTCCAAACTAACTCGGTTGGAGATAAATCATTTCATCTCATTTATTAATGATATTGATAATTTTAGGATCAATTATGAAGATATTGGCGAAAGCTTTTTTGAATACGTGCCACTAGTGCACCCGTTGAACCATGGTAAGATTCTTTTTTACTATTCTGTCATTAATTAGTCCATCTTTTGCATACATAAATTTTTCTTAAGCAAAACTAGATTGCTAACTATGTTATTATTATGTTCTTCAACGGAAATTCCCTTCAGAGGTTGTGCATCAACTGATGTTTGTAGAAGGTCATTTGAATGTTATCAGCTTATGGTCATGGATGCCTAAAATATTTTGCAATGCATACTCGATTTCTAAAAGCGATCAAAGACTGAAACTCAAAGGATTTAGCAAATTAATGAAAGACAGCAGACAACGACTTGGCGGAGGCGCGAAGGATTTGCTCAGGCCACGTATTGGAGCTAGGTGGATCTCTATTCTTCACAATGGAGGGGTCGGAGCTTACCTGTTTTATGCTATTTTACCAAGGAGAGAGTAGTAGGTTCTACCTAGCTAGGAGAGAATAGTATGTGCTAGCTAAGAGAGAGGACCTTTTCTAGTTTATGACATTGTGTAGTAATGGTCAACTTGTCATGAGTTGTTAGATGATTAAGATGATGATAAGTTGTTATGTGACTAAGAATGATGAGTTATTAGATGACATAGATTAGATTAAAGTGAATGGGTGCAAGTGATTAAGTTGGGTTAGTAGGAAAATATGATGTTATGACGGCACACAAGTGTCGAATGAAAGGGGTCCTACTAACCCAACTTAATCACTTGCACCCATCCACTTTAATCTAAATATTGTTCTTGCACAATTATAATTGATGTTGTATATCAATATGTATAACTGTGTAAATAAAATATATAAAAAATAAATATGCAACATTAGCAGTAGCGCGGGGTGGAGAACAACGCTTCTAACATTTAGAAGTAGCGCGCGGCCGTACCCTCGCTACTGATACGTTTCATACACTGGTGCAGCGATGTGCTATACAAACGGTTGTTAACCCCTTTCCGCGACGTAGTTCTAAACCATCGCCTTGCATGTGTGGGCGATAGGGGGGGTCCATCCCAAACGACACGGACAAACCCGTCGGCAATAGTGACCAACGAACGCAAACGATCTGCAAACATAATCGTGTGCGGTCAGGAACATATCGCACACACAATATTTTGGGCGTACGTGTGGGATTTGGGATCAATCACACACGTCTAACATGAGTCAACTGCGTCTAATTGCTCATGAAAAACAAACGGTGTTTGACCTTTTACCGTTTGCGAAACGTTACCTAATCCACACGGGCCATAGTATAAACTTTGTGTGATATCTTCATCATCGCACACGAGATTTCCCTGATATTATTGGACACGTTTCCCGAAATATTTACGCGTGGGATCGTCCTTGCATCGGGCACGGTTTCCTGTTGGCTCACGTGTGAGATAAGGTGCTATCACAAATGATTGACGAGCTCCTACGCACACGTACAAGTGCTGCAAATCATTTGCGATTTCTTATGTATCACGATAGTTTCAGTTTATACCTCGTGTGTTTTTCCTTTAGATCACAAGCGGATGCGCTATGAGTTGCATGTGCTTTCCGTTCTGGATCACACATGCTTAGTTGCTTGTACCGTGTGCGCTGAAATGGCCAGGTTATTGTAAAATATTGCATTTAATTCACCCGGCGAATAGAAAATTCGCCACAATATGCAATCGACAAATAGTGTCTGATACTTGTGATCTACGTTGGGTTTTCCGTGAACAGGAACGGGTAATTGCAGCACAAAGTGTGTAAGTATTTCCCTCAGTTATGAAACCAAGGTTTATCAAACCAATAGTAATATCAATCATCAACCGTCTTCAGCGGCTGCACACAAAAGAGCAAACAACTTGCACCCAAGGCAGGCAAGAGGGTTGTCAATCCCCTTGATCTCGTTATTTGCAAGCAAATGAGTTGTGTAGATAATTGTAGATAATTGTAAATTGCAAAATAAAATAAAAGGTAAATAAAGGCAGCAAGGTAATAGTAGCGTTTGTAAATTTATAAGTGAATAGACCCGGGGGCCATAGTTTTCCCTAGCAGCATCTCTCATGTAGGCAACATACGGTGCGTAACAAATTACTGTTGGGCAATTGATAGAAAAGCGGATAGTTATGCGATTTTCACGGCAATGATCATTTGTATATAGGCATCACGTCCATAAACAAATAGGCCAACTCCTGCCTGCACCTATTACTATTACTCCACTCATCAACCGCTATCCAGCATGCATCTAGAGTATTAAGTAAAACGGAGTAATGTATGGAGAACGATGACATAATGTAGACAAAGTAAACTCAAGCAATATGAATAAACCCCATCGTGTTATCCTTAGTAGCAACAACACAAAGACGTGTCTTGTCCCTTTTTATCACTGGGATATAGAGCACCGTCAGGTTGAACCTACCACAGTGCACCCCTCCCACTAAAGATAAATCAATCTACTTGGCCAAATAACATCAATAGATCGGAGAGAATTACGGAGCTATAATGATCATGCAAATAAGAATCTAAATATTCAGAGGTGGCTCAAATACTCTTCATGAATAATCTGAACATAAACCCACAATTCATCAGATCCCAACAAACACACCGCACAATAGGATTACATCGGATAGATCAAAGCGAAGATGCGATGATAATTGAATTGAAGATCAAGAGATAGAGAGATTGTCATCTAGGTACTAGCTATGGACCCGTAGATCTGTGGTGAACTACTCACACATCATCATGAGGGCAGCAAGGTTGATGAAGAGGCCCTCTGTGGTCGATCCCCCCTCCGGAAGGGTGTCAAAACGGAGCTCGAGATGGCCTCGCAACGGAATAGAGACTTGCAGCGGTGTTTTTGCAATATATGAGAATTTATAGGCTAGAGCGGGGCGTCGGGAGAGGCCCGAGGGGGCCAACACATATCAGGGCGCGGCGCGCCCTGTTGCGTGTTGGTGCCCTCGTGCGGCCTCTAGTCTCCTCCCAAAGCTTCCAGGTATTCTTTTGGTCCAGAAAAAATCATAAAAAAGTTTCGTGGCAATTGGACTTCGTTTGGTACTGTAAACCTGAAAAGTGAAAAACATGCAGAAAACAGCAACTGGCACTGGGCACTGGGTCAATAGGTTAATGCTCAAAAATATTATAAATTGGTAAATAAAGACCCAAAAAGTATCCTAGAATGATAATATATCAGCGTGGAACAATCAAAAATTATAAATACGTTGGAGACGTATCAAGCATCCCCAAGCTTAGTTCCTGCTCGTCCTCGAGTAGGTAAATGATAAAAACGGAATTTTTGATGTGACATGCTACCCATTATGTCATCTTTTGCATGCATGCTCATTGAGAAACGATGAATTAACAAATATTAACATAGCAATACTTATAAATATAAGAAACAAAATCATCAATCTTTCAAAGTATACGATCCTCAAAAAATATTTACCCCCCATTCATCTTATTTTATTAGCAAGGCATGGCTCCATCTTCACCACATTATTACAAATGTCAAGCACCACGGTGTCCAAGTCAGGCAATTGGATCGTACTTTTCAATATGCATCAACTTTTTATTCTTCACGCAATACATGAGCGTGAGCCATTGGACATAGCATTTCATAGCATTTAGGTGGAATCGAATATGGTGGTAGATATGAAAGGGGCAAAAAGCGGTGAAGATAGTCTCACATCAACTAGGCGTACCAACGGGCTATGGAGATGCCCATCGATATATGTCAATGCAAGGAGTAGGGATTGCCATGCAAACGATGCACTAGAGCTATAAGTGTATGGAAGCTCAAATGAAGCTAAGTGGGGTGTGCACCCAACTTGCTTGCTCATGAAGACCTCGGGCATTTGAGGAAGCCCATCATAGGAATATACAAGCCAAGTTTATAATAATGAAAAAGTAATTCCCACTAGCATATGAAAATGGCATAACATGAGACTCTCTATATGAGGAACAAGGTGCCACTTTGAGGCACAAGTGTGGTAAAGGATAGTAACAAAGTCCCTTCTCTCATTTTCTCTCATCATTTTTTATTCAGAATGGTGGGATCATTTGGCCTCCCCCATTTTTATTTCCTCACTGGGACAATGCTCTAACAATGATGATCATCACACTTTTATTTACTTACAACTCGATACGAAGAACCGATATGAAGATATGACTCTATATGAATTCCTCTGGCAGTGTACCAGGATGTGCAATGATCTAGTGTGACATGTATCAAAAAAATTATGAATGGTGGCTTTGCCACAAATACTATGTCAGCTCTATATGATCATGCAAAGCAATATGATGATGAACAAACTAGTCATGTGAAGTGACGATGGAATTTGCATGGCAATATATCTCGGAATGGCTATGAAAATGCCATGATAGGTAGGTATGGTGGCTGTTTTGAGGAAGATATAATGAGGCTTATGTACAACAGAGCGTATCATGTCACGGGGTTTGGATGCACCGGCGAAAGTTGCACCGATCCTCAAGGTGAGAACAGGCTATTCACGGTACCGAAGAGACTAGCAAATATGAGGTGGTGAGATTGCGTATGTCCATGGTTTCACATTAGTCATAAAGAACTCATATACTTATTGCAAAGTTTTATTAGTTTTATCACAAATCGAAGTACTCCTCACATGCCCCGAGGGAAGAGGTTGGTAGGAGTTAACCATCGCGCGCCTCCGACCCAAAACAACACTAGGATTTCAACCTAATATTTTTGGACTAGTCTTATGACCCATGCAAATTACCGTCACTATTTATTAAAACTCAAACAAATATAAATGAAGATAGGGAGTGAAATTATTTCTATATCTACACGCCACCATGCTGAAAAAGGTATAAGTGAAGTACTAGAGCAACTGCTAAGCTCAAAAGATATAAGTGAAGCACATAGAGTATTCTAACAAATTATGATGAAGGTGTGTCTCTCTTAAATAGGTGTGTCCAGCAAATGATGATTGTGGCAAACTGAAAGTAAAAGCAAACAAAAACAAATGACGCTCCAAGCAAAACTCATATCATATGATGAATAAAAATATAGCTTCGAGTGACATACCGATGGATTGAGACGAAAGAGGGGATGCCTTTCGGGGCACCCCCAAGCTTAGAGGCTTGAGTATTCCTTAGAATATTACCTTGCGGTTCTGTAGCGTCCCGACTCAAAACGAGTCAAGCCTCTGTGTGTCAGTGCCATCCCTAGATCAGTATGCTGGCACACACAGTACATCAATGTATATATCAAAGTGCAATCACATGTAAATAACGCAAAACTGATATATACCTCTTAAATCTCAGCGGAAATAGTCAACGGGAGTGGAGTCCCAAATAACACCAACGGCGGGTTGAGTGTAGACCGTAACCCTGAATCGTACTCTTACCCGTCGTAGAAAAATATCTGCAACATAAGACGTTGCAGCCGTGTAGGTCAGTACATTGAATGTACCGGCAAGATCACCATAGAATAAATGATAAAGGCTAATCTATATGCAAAGGCTTTATGGCTCTGTGTCTGAGTTTTTGCATAAAAGCTGGTTTTATTTTCCCTACAACAAAGCAGTCAACGGAAATATCACTACAAAAAAATTGGTTGTTAATGAGATGGTTCCACCAACCAATTCTCATGTCCCAAAATTATTAATAGACCCCCTCATCATAAAAAAAATTATTACTTGTGTTGAGTCTGGTTGATAGTATCATCTCCGGTGCTCATGTTGTCCATAACCGGGGACATGGCTAATCGATTAGTTTGACACTTTGCAGAGGTTTGTACACTTTACCCGCAAGATTCGATTCCTCTCGTTGTGTCCTCGCACTGCATGATGTTTGAGAACGAGACGATCGAAACATGGTCTTCCAAAGTGATCCTCTGATAGAAAGTCAGTGCCCATCCAATCCTACCGTTCTTCTACATCTCGTAGCAATCTGACCTACCAGAGTCACCACTAAGGTCAACCAAGCCAGAGCCCATATTGACTTGCGATTGCACACGTAAGCTTTCCGGCCTTGAAGTATCCATCCATCTCTTTGAGCCTGGGTGGCATTCCGTCGGGATGATCACAGGTAGATACCAGGATTCCCGGGCATAACCATGATAGATATCAGGCTGCCAGATGCATGTCCAATCCACCCAGAGGTATATTGAGTCCTTGAAGTCTTGAAATCTTGATCATCATGTAGGTCTTGAAGTAATTAATTAACCTCACAACACTCCTGAATCTCACAACCAAACCCCGTCTACTAAAGCATAGCAAATGCGAAGTAACGTCCCTTCCCGGGCATTGGTGACAGGGTGTTGGGATTCTCCTACCTCATGATACTACCACAAGTTCAAGCTCAATATCCTGCTAGATGTATGATGGAGAGATTTATTCTAATGCAAATAAAAACATAGGTAATGTAGGATAATCAAAGTGAACTTGCCTGGTAAGTTGAAGAAGATGATATCGCTCTCATAAAATAACACTTGATAGAACTATTCGTCACTCTCCGATGAAAATCTATATAATCAAACATTGCACTCATATAAGCAATCATACTAGCAATCAATACTAACAATCAATAAGCAAAACCAAAAAATTTAACACACTTGTGTTGTGATGAAGGAAATACTTAAGACAAAAGTTAAAACAACAAAACTTCATCAAAACAACCAAAGGTAGTTTTCCCTACAATAATCCTATTTGCAATAGCAACAAGACAACAACAAAGTAAAATCAAACAAAAGAATTTTAGTAAATATTTGACTAGCAAGAGAATTACTTTTGAAGAACAACTAAGAATTATGAAAAACAACACACTAAACACCATAAGTTTTCTAGTTAATAAACTTAACAACAAGTAAAACAAATAATAAGATAATAAAATAATAGAAAACAAAATATAAAATAACTAAGTTAATAGAAAGTAAAACTTATAAAACAATTTATAATTTTTTTTTCAAATAGGAAATCAAACTAGCAATGAAATCAATTTGCAAGTTATTACGAAACTAGAATTGATTTCATGCTATAAAAATAATAAATGACATAAAAATAAACTTGGTTGAAACACTACTGCTAACTAACAGAAAACAAAGTAAAACTTGTCAACTAATATAAAATAAAATAAATTAAAAAAATTTAAAACAAAAGAAATAGAAATAAACCTAAAAACAACTAAAACAGAATCTGTTTTGCTTGAAACCCTAATTTAAAATATTCTAAAATTCTCAAATTGAACAGGGTGATAACTATAACTAATACAAACCAGTATCAAAAAGATTCACTCAAAAATAAATTTTTAAACTAAAGTTATAAGCAAAACAAGTTTGAATTCAAATCTGTTTGAATCAAAATTTAAAATATTCAAATATGGTCAAACTTGGTATCTACAGAAACTATAATAAATTTGTGACCTTATGCAAAAAGAATCACCCAAAAATAATTAAAAACATAAAAGTTAGAGCAAAAACAAATTCAGAATCTATTCTGTCAAATAAAACAAAAACAGAAAAAGAAAACTAAAACCTAACGGTTACTAGTCTACGTGGCAACCTCTGGTTGGCTACGCGGGGGTGTGCGTGCGAGTGCTAGGAGCGGACGGCCGGTGCATAAAAGAAAACAGTTCGCGTTATAAAACTTCTAACGTGGACCGAACGATCGAGATCCAACGGTGGGAGGGCGTCGCCTATGACTTACAGAGAGGGAAGGAGGTCCGGCGAGATCTCCGGCGAGGCCGAGGCGGCGAGGCGATGCGGGGCGGCGCTCCGGTGGTCGTCGGCGGCGGCTGAGGGGTCCAGGGGGCGGCGGGAGTCCTTCGGAGACGTTTGGCGGCGACAGCGAGGCGAGAGGGCGACGGTGACGAGCTCCTCGAGCTCCCGGAGCTTCGGGTGGAGCAGAGCTTCGGGTGGAGCAGAGCTCCGGCGAGGGTGCTGGTGCAGCGTTCTGGCGAGGGAGCTTGGGGTTTTTTGGGCAAAACGAGCAGCGGGGAGGGTGGGGGTTTATATAGAGGCCTCGGGGTGCTCGGGGAAGGAAGGGAGAGGGAGATCCGCGCGGATCTGAGCCGGCTCCGGCGAGGGATGGAAGGAGGAGAGAAAGGAAGGAGAAGGGCGACCGGGATTCGGTGTCGGGCGGTGGGGTAGGGTGTCAGAGAGAGAGAGGGAGATCGCATGGGACCGGGCGGCCGATCCGGAGAGATTCGGATCTGGTCCGGATTGGATCGGGCCGGATCCTTTCCAAATGGGCCGGATCCTTTCCTAACGCACGCGCGCAGCTTTCCTATTTAAAGCATTTTTCCAAATAAAAAATAACAGGAAAGTAAAAGTAGAAAAGGAAAATAAATACTAAACCAAAGATAGAAGTATTATATACCAAAATGATCAGTAAAATAAATTCAATAAGATGAACATTTTTTCCACGGCCAAAATAAAAACATAAAAAAATATTTTTCAGAAAATGCCTAAATTGTTTTTGTTTCTTTTGCAAATATTTTTTTTTCAAATAACCCCCTATGTTTTAGGGTTCAAATATTTCACAAAAATGCCCCTGGTATGGAGGGTCATGTTCCTCCTCTCAACTTTGAAATTTGGGGCAATGAACTTTGAATTCTTTCAAGCTTTGAAATAGAACCAAAAATGGAATAGATTCCAAAAACTTTCAAATCCACTTTTCAAATACTTTATTTGAAGAAATCATGTCATCTTCCCTCCATGATTTGAATTGGATGAATTTGAATTCAAAAGCAGAGGGGGAAAGTCATTTTGTTCCCTCTCATTCCAAGTTCAAAAAAAATGTTTTCAAAAGTTTCAAATTTTCACTCAATTCAATCACTCAATCAAACAATCATTCATTCAATTCATTTATTTAACATTCCAAATTTTGGGATGTTACAGGTTCCTTGGGCATCCCCAAGCTTACGCTCTTTCCACTCCTTATTCCTTTGTCCATCGTGATAACACCCAAAACTTGAAAACTTCAATCACACAAAACTCAACAAAACTTCGTGAGATCCGTTAGTATAAGCAACATATTTAATACTTGAAGTACTGTTATAAATTGATTCTTATTTCATAACTGCATAATAGGTACTGTATTCTAACTTCTCCATGGCTTATACCCCCCCGATACAATCCATAGCATAATCAAAACAAGCAAACTATGCAAGCAAAAAAAGAATCTGTCTAAAACACAACAATCTGTAGCAATCTCTAAAGAACCTATACTTCTCTAACTCTAAATATTCTTATAAATTATGATAACCTCCAAAATTTGTATATCAATACTGTGTAAAAAATTCAGATCATTATCATGCAGCAGTAAAAAATGAAAATTTCTGTACTGGAGTCAAAAGTTTCTGTTTTGTTTCAGCATCGATTCTACTCATCTTGTGAGTCATCCCAAAGGCTTTACATGGCACAAACACTAATTTAAACATAAAAACATAATAATTACAGAGGCAATAATAATTTTATAAAAAAAACAGTAAGTAAAAAGCAAAAATAAAGATAACTATTGGGTTGCCTCCCAACAAGCGCTATTGTTTTATGCCCCTAGCTAGGCATAATGCATAGTTTCAAGTATTGTCATCTTTGACACTCCACCCATAAGTAGCTCTTATGATTGATTCATAAGGTGGTTTAATTCTCTTTCTAGGGAAGTGCTTCATCCCTTTCTTTAATGGGAATTGGAACCTTATGTTTCCCTCTTTCATGTCAATAATTGCACCTATAGTTCGTAGGAAAGGTCTTCTAAGTATTATGGGACAAGTACGATTGCAATCAATATCAAGCACAATAAAATCTATAGGCACATAATTTTTATTTGCAATAATAAGCACATCATTAATCCTACCTAGAGGTTTCTTAATGGTAGAATCCGCAAGATGCAAGTTAAGGGAACAATCTTCAATATTAGTGAGACCAAGCACATCACAAAGAGATTTAGGAATAGTTCAAACACTAGCACCAAGGTCACACAAGGCATTGCATTCATATTTATTTATTTTTATTTTGATAGTTGGTTCCCACTCATCATGCAATTTTCTAGGAATAGAAACTTCAAGCGCAAGTTTCTCATCATAAGCTTTTATCATAGCTTCTACTATATGTTCGGTAAAAGCTTTGTTTTGTTCATAAGCATTGGGTGAGTTAATAATGGTTTGCAACAAGGAAATACATTCTACTAAAGAGCAATTATCATAATTAAATTCCTTGTAATCCAAAATAGTGGGCGCATCACTAGTTAAAGTTTTGACCTCTCCAAACCCACGTTTTTCAATTTCAGCATCAAAATCATCACCCTCCAAGCAAACGGGGCGCTTCTCAACTAGAGTTGACTCATCTCCAGTCCCTTTATCATTTATATTCAGAGAAGTAAATAAAGATTCAATAGGAGAAGTACCAATCATTTTAAGATCTTCATCATGATTTGCAATAGGGAAAGATTCCGGTTTAGCTGCCATCCTATTTACTAGAGTGGTTTGCGTGTCGGAGATTTTTCCTAACAATTCCTCCGTGTGAGTGGATCGTGATTGGAGGTTAGAAACTACTTTATTTACCTCTTCAAGTTGCTTACTAATAGCATCTAGCAAAATTGCATGTTCTTTTATTTCCGAAGCGAAGAATTTATTATGCTCATATTGTGAAGTCATGAAAGTTTTCATAGACCCTTCTATTTCCGACATTCTTTGGTAGTATGAAGTATTGTAAAATCTATCTTGAGACATGGTGACCGAACAAGCAAAGTAACAAGCAGGACAACCAAATTAGCAAGCGAAAAAGTAAACTAGTGATAAGCAAAGATAAATGTTTTTGTATTTTTGATTTTTATGGAACAAACTAAATATAACAGCAAATAAAAATAAAAAAAGTGAATGAAAATTTGTGTGAAGTTACTTGATAGTTGATGAAGATATTCCCCGGCAACGGTGCTAGAAATCCTTCCTGATACTTGTGATCTGTGTTGGGTTTTCCGTGAAGAGGAACGGGTAATTGCAGCACAAAGTGGGTAAGTATTTCCCTTAGTTATGAAACCTAGGTTTATCGAACCAATAGGAATATCAATCATCAACCGTCTTCAGCGGCTGCACACAAAAGGGCAAACAACTTGCACCCAACGCTGGCAAGAGGGTTGTCAATCCCCTTGATCTCGTTATTTGCAAGCAAATGAGTTGTGTAGATAATTGTAGATAATTGTAAATTGCAAAATAAAAAGGTAAATAGCAAGGTAATAGTAGCGTTTGTAAATTTATAAGTGAATAGACCCGGGGGCCATAGTTTTCCCTAGCGGCCTCTCTCATGTAGGCAACATACGGTGGGTAACAAATTACTGTTGGGCAATTGATAGAAAAGCGGATAGTTATGCGATTTTCACGGCAATGATCATGTGTATATAGGCATCACGTCCATAAACAAATCGGCCGACTCCTGCCTGCACCTATTACTTTTACTCCACTCATCGACCGCTATCCAACATGCATCTAGGGTATTAAGTAAAACAGAGTAATGCATGGAGAACGATGACATGATGTAGACAAAGTAAACTCAATCAATATGAATAAACCTCATCGTGTTATCCTTAGTAGCAACAACACAAAGACGTGTCTTGTCCCTTTCTGTCTTTGGGATATAGAGCACCGTCGGGTTGAACCTACCACAGCGCACCCCTCCCACTGAAGATAAATCAATCTACTTGGCCAAAGCACATCGATAGATCGGAGAGAATTACAAAGCTATAATGATCATGCAAATAAGAATCTAAATATTCAGAGGTGACTCAAATACTTCTCATGAATAATCTGAACATAAACCCACAATTCATCAGATCCCAACAAACACACCGCACAATAGGATTACATCGGATAGATCAAAGCGAAGATGCGATGATCATTGTATTGAAGATCAAGAGATAAAGAGATTGCCATCCAGGTACTAGCTATGGACCCGTAGGTCTGTGGTGAACTACTCACACATCATCATGAGGGCAGCAAGGTTGATGAAGAGGCCCTCCGTGATCGACCCCCCCCCTCCGGCAGGGTGCCGGAACGGTGGTCCAGATGGTCTTACGATGGAACAGAGACTTGCGGCGGCGTAAAAAGGGTTGCGGGACTGCCTCTAGGGTTTTTGCAATATATGGGAATTTATAGGCCAGAGAGGGGCATTGGGAGACGCCCGAGGGGGCCAGCACACATCAGGGCACACCCCCCCCAAGGCGTGCCCTGTTGCATGCTGGTGCCCTCGTGCGGCCTCCGGTCTCCTCCCAAAGCTTCCAGGTATTCTTTTGGTCCAGAAACAATCATAAAAAAGTTTCGTGGCAATTGGACTTCGTTTGGTACTGTAAACCTGAAAAGTGAAAAACATGTAGAAAACAGCAACTGGCACTAGGCACTGGGTCAATAGGTTAGTGCTCAAAAATAATATAAATTGTTAAATAAAGACCAAAAATGTATCCTAGAATGATAATATATCAGCATGGAACAATAAAAAATTATAGATACGTTGGAGACGTATCAGTGTCCACATGAAGAACATTCATCATAATTTGCCACAATATGCAATTGAACGAATCATGTCCACAGGAAGAACATTGATCATAATTCACGACAATATGCAATTGAGCAAATGCTAGCTAAATTCCACAGCTGTAAGACCGACATATGCAGTACATTATCATAGTGTATGAAATACGAAGACATGATCACATGGAAAACAATGCTTCCATGCGTATATGTTTAGTTGATAACACTACATGAATGCATACTTATTATTGGGGGATATGAATGCTGAAATTTTTGACGTCTGGATTGTGCTTGATATAGTTTTCACAAAGAAGGTGCTGATAAATTTCCTAACAGACATCAATTCATCTGCAGCAGGCGGTTCAGAGGTCATCGGTCCAAAGATCAAGTGTAGGACTTTTAGATCAGAATGTGACATGCGTTTGGAGTAAAAGATAGTAATTAAGAAACAGACTTACTGATTTTATCCTGTCAGCATCGACACCACATTCTGATCATCTGCATAGGTTCATCATGTGTGCGTAAACGTAGTATCCACATAGGCTGGTCCCTTGTTGTTGTTGAGGACACTGAATTTTTTTTTGTACAATATTAGTCATGTATTTGCCCTGTTAGGAACAACCTAACCGGTGTAAGTTGTTTCTTCTTTTTTCTTTGGAGAGAAATAGAAAGAGGTTTACTTAGAAACTTCAACATCTGACTAGCATCTTCTGAAAATAACGGATTTCGTTGTCTTACCGGAGAAACAATCTCCTGTTGCAGAGGAAGTTGGCGGTCGAGCCGGCATCCTCCTAAAGTTATGTACCTTGACAATACACTGCAAATGAAGATGTAATTTCACATACTCAATTCTTAAACCAGATATGAACACAACATATTAACATCAAAGAATTCAATACCTATCCATGAAATCTTGAAGATCATTCAGATCCTAACGCTCATTTGGCTCTCTGAGAAAATCCAGGTAGTAAACTGTGTTGCGTTTTGGAACAATGACCACCAAGATGCACTGTCGGGGATGTAACCCCACGGTGTGACCCGCCCTACTGGGCCGGGTCAGTATAATGGCGGCTTTGGCAATATGTTCAGGATGGGCCGTGTTGTGAAGATAAGACAAGTAAGACGACTGCTAAGTGAACTGTCGGGCACCCCAAGCGCATGGAGACGGTGACTCAAGGCCCACGGGGTAGAAGACGCTGGAAGATTCCTTGCTTGAGGGTCAAGGAGTGATAGAGACATGATAGGTTACGAGTCATAATATGACTCGGACTTTGTTGTAAACCCTAGGGTCTTGACCTGTATATAAAGGCAAGCCCCTAGGTCCGAAAGACTTAAGTCAGACACCCTCGAAAGCTAGGTTAGCGATTCCGCACCCTTGTAATCGAGATCACCATCAATATAGACACAAAGCAGGATGTAGGCTATTACCTCCATCGGAGGGGCCGAACCTGGGTAAAATCGCCTCCCGTTCCCATATAACCCCTTTGAGTCGCCACCTAGCGGCGATGGCCTCACACCTAAGTCCTTGCACGAGGACATCTGCCATGACAAAACCATGACAGTTGGCGCCCACCGTGGGGCTCTCGCCCGGTGGAGTTAAGTTCTCAGAGGGAGCCCTACCGGGTTTCGGGAGCTACGTGGCGGGTTGCATGACCAAAAGTCGCCGGAGCAAGATCTACATCGACGATTCAGGTTGGGGTCCCGAGGCCGACTCAATTGAGTACGGGTACCGGGTCCCCTTGCAAGATCCACGTCTTCATTGGCCAGATCGGCGCGACAGTACCCGAGTCGGACATCTGCACCAACCTCGTCGAGCCGGCTCGGCGCGCCCAACCCGGCCGGCCTCAACCCAACCAGCGTCACGAAACCAAGGTTTTTGGTAAGCTTCGTGAGTCGCCTTATCTGGCTGCTACTTCTGCAACAGGGAGCACGGTGGCTCAAAACTCACCTGTGGATGGTGAATCAGGTGGACGAGGCCTATCACGGGGCGCTCCGAGGGCTGAGTATCGGCATCAGCACAGTAACCAGGCTCCTCAAAGCAAGTCTAAGAAGTTGAGTCACGGCCAATATCATGTTTTCACCACTAACACTTGCAAGCATGACAGCAAGGTAAAAAGCAGGGCAGTCAACATGGCAGAGCCAGCAGTGCCCAGGTACCTCAACTGGTCTGAGCACCCGATCACCTGGAGCAAGGAGGACCATCCTCCCCGGATTGACAACCCTGGCGGTTTAGCCTTGGTGGTGGCACCTCAAGTAGGCGGCTACACCTTGACCAAGGTCCTTATGGATGGGGGGAGCAGCATAAATATTCTGTACTATGAAACTTTCCGCCGGATGAACCTGCCTGAGAGCTTGCTACTCCCTTCAACGACGGTGATTCACGGGATTGTTCCTGGAAAATCGGCTTATCCGGTCGGGCGGATCAAGCTCGATGTTGCTTTCGGTGATGAGAATAATTACAGATGCGAGCCCTTGATGTTTGAGGTAGTCAAGATAAAGAGCCCCTATCACGCCCTCTTCGGACGACCAGCTTATGCTCTTTTCATGGCCCGGCCTTGTTATATCTATCTCAAGCTCAAGATGCCTGGACCGAAAGGTACTATCACTGTGAGCGAAAGCCGGAAGATAGCCCAGGAGTGCGAAGAAGGAGATGCAGCTTATGCCGAGTCAGCTTGCGCGGCTGAGGAACTGAAGTTCTATACCGCCAATGTTGACCTGGCTGATATGAGCCCCCTCAAGAAGCCCAATACTGAGTCGGAGTCTTCGCTCAAGTTTAAACCGGCTGAAGATACTAAGCAGATAGATTTCACGCCAGGCGACTCGTCCATGCAGTTCACTATAGGGACCGGCTTGGATCCCAAATAGGAAAGCGCGCTCATCGAGTTTATTCATGAGAATCGGGACATCTTTGCGTGGAAACCTTCTGACATGCCTGGAGTCCCGAGAAAACTCGCTGAGCACCACCTTAACGTAGACCCAAAGATGAAGCCAGTACGCCAATATCTTCATCGTTTTAACGAGGAGAGACGCAAGGCTATTAAGAGGTAGCCCGGCTCCTAGCTGTCGGGTTTATCATTGAAGTTTTTTGCCCCGAGTGGTTGGCTGACCCGGTGCTTGTTCTGAAGAAGAACGGCACTTGGCGCATGTGTGTCGACTACACGGATCTCAACAAAGCATGTCCGAAGGATCCTTTTGCTCTGCCACGTATCGATCAGATAATTGATTCTACGATGGGTTGTGAGCGTTTGTGCTTTCTAGATGCATACTTCGGCTATCACCAGATCAAGATGGCTGTTGAGGATCAAGGAAAGACGGCTTTCATCACTCCCTTTGGTGCCTTCTGCTATGTCTCTATGCCCATTGGGCTTAAGAGCGCAGGGGCGACTTATCAACGCTATGTCCAGAATTGCCTTCAGCCACAGATTGGGAGTAATGTTCACGCCTATGTTGATGACATCGTGGTGAAGTCTCAGAAGAAAGAGACGCTCTTGGAAGACATCAAGGAAACGTTTGGTAATCTTCGAGTGTACCAAATGAAACTTAACCCAGCAAAGTGTGTTTTGGTGTTCCTGCGGGCAAACTTTTGGGTTTCCTAGATTCTGAGCGGGGCATTGAATCTAACCCAGACAAGATCAAGGCAGTAACTTCGTTGGTTGAGCCGGCAAATATAAACCAGGTTCAGCGCCTGGCGGGTCGCATCGCTGCCTTAAGTCGCTTCATAAGCCGCCTGGGGGAAAAGGCCATCCCTTTTTATCAAGTATTGAAGAAAACAGGCGACATTAAGTGGACTGACGCCGCTAATGAGGCCTTTGAAGCACTAAAGAAGCAGCTTGTTAATCCGCCTGTCTTAGCCGCCCCAGCCGAGAAAGAGCCGACGCTCCTGTACATTGCCGCTAATTCCAAAGTGGTGAGTGTAGCAGTTGTTGTCGAGCAAAAAGAGGAAGGGAAGGAATATCCGGTTCAGCACCCAGTTTACTTCGTCAGTGAAGTTTTAACTTTGTCCAAGCAGCGGTACCCGCATTGGCAAAAGCTAGTCTTCGGAATTTTTATGGCGAGCCGGAAGCTAAAACACTATTTCTAGGAGCATCCAATCACGATGGTCAGTTCAACACATTTTGGTGATATCAAACAAAATCGGGAGGCCACTGGATGGATTGCTAAGTGGGCGATTGAACTTGGTGATCACCATCTAAAGTATGTGCCTCGAACCGCCATCAAGTCCCAGGCATTCGTAGATTTTATCAACGACTGGATAGAGTTGCAGATTCCAGAGGATAGGCCAGACAACACCTACTGGACTATACACTTTGATGGATCTAGGCAGTTGGAGGGCTCGGGGGCTGGAGTCATATTGTCTTCTCCACGAGGTGATAAATTTTGCTATGTTTTGCGGCTCTGGTTTCCTTGTACTAACAATGCAACCGAACATGAGGCCCTCCTACACGGACTCAGAATAGCTAAAGAGATGAATCTGAGCCGGGTCAGGTGTTTGGGCGACTCAGACTTGGTGGCTCAACAAGTATCAGGGACTTGGGATTCTAAGGACCCCCTGATGGCGGCTTACCGGCGTGCAGTTTCTGATGTGGCGGGTCATTTTCAAGGCTATCAGGTCGATCATATAGATCGCCGGCTCAATGAGGCGGCTGATGCCCTATCACGACTCGCCTCACAGAGGAAGCCGGTCCTCCCCCCCCAATGTGTTATTAGACGTCCTTCATAATCCTTCTGTCAAACTGTCGTCTGAGGAGGATATAGCTATCCCTGACCCAAAGGCACAATTGGTGGCCGCTCTCCACGCTACTCCGGACTGGACTATCCCTTATCTGGCGTATTTGACTCGAGGCGAGCTCCCAGCTGAGGAAACTGCAGCTCGATAGATAATTCGGCGGTCCAAATCAATGACTATCGTCAATGGCGAGTTACATCGGCGAAGCAGCACCGGCGTGTTCCAGCGCTGTGTTTCCCCTGAGGAAGGCCAGGAAATTCTTAAACTGATCCATGCTGGCGGTCGTGGACACCATGCCGGCTCACGATCCCTGGTGGCGAAAGCTTTTCGTCACGGGTTTTATTGGCTGACGGCTCATGCAGATGCAGAAGAAATTGTGGGCAAGTGAGATGGGTGCCAAAAGTTTGGTCGACAGGCCCATGTGCCGGCTCAGGAACTACGTATGATTCCAATTACTTGGCCATTCGTAGTTTGGGGGCTTGACATGGTTGATCCATTCAAGCCGTCTTCTGACAAGAAGACCCACCTCTTGGTGGCAGTTGATAAATTTACCAAGTGGGTTGAAGCAGAGTCGGTTAGTAGCTGTGATGCAGAGACTGCGGTCAAGTTTTTGAAAAGTTGATTTTTTTTTGGCTACCCTCACAGCATTATCACTGATAATGGTATCAACTCTTCTAAGGGAGCCATGGAGCAGTTTTGTCAACGAGAGCACATCCGGCTTGACCTCGCAGCGGTGGCACATCCACAGTCCAATGGACAAGCTGAACGAGCGAATCAGGAGATCCTCAGAGGGATCAAACCCCGGCTTATGGTACCACTTGAGCGCACTCCGGGTTGTTGGGTTGAAGAACTTCCCGCCGTACTTTGTACTATTCGCATGACTCCAAATAGATCCACTTCTCTAATTTTTGGGACTAACCAATTGACATAGTGCCAAAGTGCCAGTTGCTGTTTTTGCTTGTTTTTTACTTCACAGAATATCAGTACCAAACGGAGTCCAATCGTGATGAAACTTTTTGGAGATTTTTTTGGAGCACAAGACACCCAGTGGGCCAAAGAAGTGCCAGAGAGGTGGGCCGTGGAGACCACAACCAACCAGGGCGCGCCAGAGGCCCCAGGCACGCCCTGATGGGTTGTGCCCTCCTCGGGGCCCCTCTCCACCGCCTCTGATGCCTATAAATTCCCGAATATTCCAGAAACCATAAGGGAGACGACGAAAAACACATCCAGCCGCCGCAAGTTCCAGAACCTCAAGATCCAATCTAACACCATCACGGAGGGGTTCATCATCCTCATTGGTGCCTCTTTGATGATGCGTGAGTAGTCCACCATAGACCTACGGGTCCGTAGGCAGTAGCTAGGTGGCTTCCTCTCTCTCTTTTGATTCTCAATACAAAGGTCTCTTGGAGATCTAGTTGATGTTAACTTTTGCGGTGTGTTTGTTGGGATCCGATGAATTTTGAGTTTATGATCAGTTTCTATCCATGAATATTATTTGAGTCTTCTTTGATCTCTTATATGCATGATTACTTATAGCCTCGTATTTCTTCTTCGAATCTTCGGTTTAGTTAGGCCAACTAGATCGATTTTTCTTGCCATGGGAAGAGGTGCTTTTTGATGGGTTCGATCTTGCGGTGTCCTCTCCGAGTGACAGAAGGGGCAGTGAGGCACGCATGTATCGTTGCTATTAAGGATAACAAGATGGGGTCTATTCCTACATGAATAGATTTTGTCTACATCATGTCATCGTTCTTATTGCATTACTCCGTTTTTCCATGAACTTAATACACTAGATGCATGCTGGATAGCGGTCGATGTGTGGAGTAATAGTGGTAGATGCAGGCAGGAGTCGGTCTACTTTCTTGGACGTGATGCCTATATAATGATCATCGCCTTGGATATTGTCATGATTATTTGATCTTCTATCAATTGCCCAACAGTAATTTTTTCACCCACCGTGTACTATACTCATGAGAGAAGCCACTAGTGAAACCTACGGCCCCCGGGTCTACTTTTCCAACATATTACTTTCCGATCTATCTTTTGCCGCTTTTGTTTTCAGATCTATTATTCCAAAAACCCAAAAATATATTTCTGCACTTTTTATTTGCTCTTTTTATCTTGTGTTCTTGAGAGATCTATCTCTCCAATCTATCACTATCTAATCTATCTTTTTACCGTAGAGAGATTGACAACCTCTCTTTCGCGTCGGGTTGCAAGTATTTGTTCTTTGTGTGCAGGTGCTGTTTATTAGGTGGTGGTGATCCTCCTACTGGTTCGATACCTTGGTTTCATAACTAAGGGAAATACTTATCGTCGCTGTGCTGCATCGTCCCTTCCTTTTTGGGGAAAACTGATGCAGTCTCAAGCCACGTCAAAGGAATTTCTGGCGCCGTTGCCGGGGAGGAAGCGGTCTCTTCTACGTGCCAATCTCTGGCGCCGAGGAGACACCATTGTCATCTACCACGTTCCTAATCACAAATCTCATCTCCTTGCAATTACATTATTTGCCATTTGCCTCTCGTTATCCTCTCCCCCACTTCACCTATTTGCCGTTTTATTCGCCCACTTCTTCGTTTGCCTTTTTCTCGTCAGATCTCTTGTTTGCCAACCTTGTTGCTATGACTAGCGTTACTACTCCCCCTTTGTCACCAGATTTTGAAGTTCTATACTTCAAATAAAAACAAGGGGGAAATTTGAAAGATGGCTAGTATAGGCTAATGGAATCCTATCGCATTTGCAACCTAAAAGGAGATGCAAAAATTTTGCTCCGAAATTTTTACATAGGATTAGCTTTGCATCACAGACAACTCTTGGATTTTGCTGCTAAAGGGCACTTTATTGAGCTTGATGCAAACACCGCTTATGAAATTTTGGAAGGGATATTAGGGGTTCCTCCATCAAAAAAGGGGATTTCTTTTATACAAGAGGGGATTCAAATTTTAGATAAATTGGGTGACTTACATAAGCACTTGGTTGAGTTGCAAAAATATAATGAACCTCTTAAACATATTAGTGGGAACCTCAATCGCTTGAATACTTTGATTACTCTTTGCAATAAGCGTTTGGATATTTTGGATCTCAAGATGGTTTCTTCTCCTGAAAATTTGGGGAAGCGTAAAGAGCCCCCCGGATTCGAGAAAGCCCTCACGAAAGTAGCCAAAACCAAATATGATAATACTTGAAACTATGCATTATGCCTAGCTAGGGGCGTAAAACGATAGCGCTTGTTGGGAGGCAACCCAATGAATAAATTTATTTTTGTCTTTCCTTTCTGTTTTTGAGTGTTGACACAATTATGCCTCTGTTATGATTGTGTTTTATGTTTTATTTAGTGTTTGTGGCAAGTAAAGCCTTTAGGATGATTCATAAGATGAGTAGAAACAATGCTGAATCTGAAACAGAAACTTTGCCTCTAGTGTTCGAATTTTCATTTTTTACTCGAACGTGATATTGAGCCGACATGTTAACATAGTATTGCTATACAAATTCTTTACGTTGTCCTAATTTTTCAGAAATTTTAGAGTTACAGAAGTATGGTTAGAGTACAGGTTACTACAGACTGTTCTGTTTAAGACAGATTCTGTTTTCGTTGCATTGTGTGCTTGTTTTGATGAATCTATGGGTTGTATTGAAGGGTATGTCAGGGATCACTAGAAGAGTGTCTAGAGGGGGGGATGAATAGACTACTAGTAGGAATTTAAAACCTAACCTTTTCCCAAGTTAATTGGTTGGCAGATTTTAACAGTTATAGCAAGTCTAGCAAGTCTAACAGCCCTACACATGCATGTCAACAAATATGGCAGCGGAAAGTAAAGACATTGCACATGAAGTAAAGAGTAGAGATATGGAGATCAAACGCAATTGGAGACGCAAAGATTTTTCCCGTGGTTCCGATAGGTGGTGCTATCGTACGTCCACGTTTATGGAGTCTTCAACCCACGGAGGGTAACGGTCGCGAGAGTCCACGGAGGGCTCCACCCATAAGGGTCCACGAAGTAGCAACCTTGACTATTCCATAACGGCTTCCGTCCACGAAGGACTAGCCTCACTATGGGTAGATCTTCACGAAGTAGGCGATCTCCTTGCCCTTACAAACTTCTTGGTTCAACTCCACAACACGAAGTAGGAGGCTCCCAAGCGACACCTAACCAATCTAGGAGGCACCACCCTCCAAAAGGTAATAGGCTCGGTAATGACGATGAACTCCTTGCTCTTGTGCTTCAAGATGGTAGACTCCTCAACACACAATCACTCTCTCACAGATTTGGCTTGGTGGAAGAGATGGGATTGGTGGAAAGCAACTTGGGGAGGCAAGAAATCAAGATCCATATGGTTGGAGTGGAAGATCTTGACCTCAACACAAGGGTAGGTGGCTCTCTCTCAGAAAACTGGATGGGGCAAGTATGGAATAGTTCTGAGTGCTTCTCTTTCGAGTAGGTGGTGGTGAAGGGGTATATATAGGCATCCCCAAAAATCCAACCGTTACACACAAAATGACCAACTCGGTGACACCGATGTGTTAATCTCGGTGGTACCGAAGTGACCAAAAGGTGGCAACTTTTGAATCTCGGTGAGACCGATATAGGAAACTCGGTTGCACCGATAAGGTGACCAACGGTCAGATTGACATTCTCGGTGACTCCGATCCAACAATCTCGGTGGTACCGATATTGTGAATTTGTGTAACAGAAAGTTGGCAACCTAAACTCGGTGGCACCGGAATGGAATCGGTTGCACCGAAGTGGCTAGGGTTTGGCTGAGTCTGTCTGAGTTTGGGAATCGGTGGCACCGAGTGGAAAGTGTTGGTTGCACCGATTTTGAATATTTGGCTATGGACAGACTTTGTGGAAGAGCTTGTGGGTGTTTTTGGTGACTATCACTTGTGCACGTATGAGCATATTGTTCACCAATCAAAACCTTACCCCCTTTTAATAGTATTGGCTTTCCTATGGACTCAAAATGATTTCTCACAAATGTAAAATGTAGAGTCCTCTTGCTTGAAGCTTTGCCAATCCATTTCCTTGCATCTTGGGGTATTTCCACAATCTTCACAATCCTTTTGCCAGCCCTCTCTGTGGACTATATCTGAAATACACTAGGTAAAGGTGTTAGTCCAAGAGACAATGTATGTTGTCATGAATTATCAAAACCACCAAGGGAGCATGTTGTGCTTTCAGTATGAGCCATGGTAAAGTTAAAATACAGTAGGTATAATGCAATAATAAAATATGAATGGGTTTGCAACAGTACCTAAAGTAGTGATTTGCTTTGTTATACTAACAGATCTCACGAAGATTTTGTTGAGTTTTGTGTGATTGAAGTTTTCAAGTTTTGGGTGAGATCACGATGGATGAAGGAATAAGGAGCGAAAAGAGCCTAAGCTTGGGGATGCTACAGCACCCCAAAGATATATACAAAGAGAAACAAGCAACTAAGCTTGGGATTACCCGAGTGGGATCCCCTCTTTCTTCTAACGACCATCGGTATTTTACTTGGAGCTATATTTTTATTCGTCACATATCATGAGTTTTGCTTGGAGCATCTTGTATCATTTGAGTCTTTGCTTGCTTTGCTTTTTAGTTAGTCACTTGTATCCTTGCTGGACACACCTATTTGAGAGAGCCAAAATTATGCTATGATTTGTTAGAATTGCTCTATATGCTTCACTTAAACTTTTTGAGCTATAGAATTGCTCTAGTGCTTCACTTATATCTTTTTGAGCACGGTGTGCTTGGAAGCTTTTGAAGAAATCCTGTCATGCTTCACTTAGATTAATTTGAGAGTTAGTAAATTTTGAAGAAATCCTCTCATGCTTCACTTATACTATTTTGAGAGATGATATCTCTATGCTCATGTTCTTCACTTAAATTTGTTTGAGCTTGTCAAAAGCAATGACAATATATGAAACTAGTCCCAAAGTGATAGATATCCAAGGGGGTATAATAAAAACTTTCATGAAGATCATTGGACAAATTAAACTTGATTCCTTGTAATAGTTTTGAGACATGATGATAGTAATATGTGAGTCATGTTAGTGAGTAATTATGCTTTAGTAAGAATATTGGTGTTAAGGTTTGTGATTCACTATGCAAGTACGAAAGTCAATAGTTATGTAATGAAATTACATCCTACTTATGGTGCATTATTCGGTGTTAGTTATGCTCAATGCTCGTTTATGTGAATTTTTGTTTCTTGGTTGGTTGCTTCTCAATCTATTTGCTAGCCTCCACTTGTACTAAGTAGAAATACTACTTGTGCATCCAAAATTCTTAAACCAAATTTTGCCTTGTGAGTCCACCATACCTACCTATATGCGGTATTTCCATGTCGTTCTAAGCAAATTTGTATGTGCCACCTCTACTTTTCAAATTTTCTCTTTTGTGTGCTTGTACCGCTCATGAAACGGTAGGGGGTGTCCAATATTTTTCCATGCTAGATGTGTTATTCTCAAGATGAGTGTTTATTCACTTATCATTGCACGAGAGTACGGCGGTAATAGGGATGCCCATTCCCGAAATGAAAAAGAAAAAAAATTACTTTATGTTGTCAAATAATAAATTCCTTGGAAAGTGTTGGTATGGAAGGCAACCGTGGATACGGCCAGCCATGGAATGTGAAAGAATGGTGGAAAAAGGAATAAACTTTATTTTTTGTTTGGGAACCGCCTATGATGTATCTAGCATGGAAAGTATTGTGAACTACTTTGTCATTTTCGTTGACAGGAAAGGCATGCCACTCAAAATATTTTTCTCTCTCAATTTAAACTTTGAGCTCTGGCACCTCTACAAATCCCTACTTCCCTCTGCGAAGGGCCTATCTATTTACTTTATGCAAATTTTATTTTTACTTTGAGTCTCCATCATCTCTTATAAAGCACCAACTAGGGGGCACTATGATCGTACTTGAGCGTTGGGTGTAGCTAATATTTGAGTGTGTTTCATGAATGGATCAATGATTGAGCATGATGGGCTAGGGATAACTTTCTTTAGTGTTGATATTTTGAAAGACATGGTTGCTTGTTGGCATGCTTGAGTATTGAAGTCATTATGTTAAAACTAGACTATTGCTTTGAACCATCTAAAAGTCCAAATGTCCATGCTACAAAAGAAAAGAATACGAGATGAACATGTTAGGCAGCATTCCACATCAAAAATTCTGTTTTTATCATTTACCTACTCGAGGACGAGTAGGAATTAAGCTTGGGGATGCTGGTACGTCTCTAACGTATATATAATTTTTGCTTGTTCCATGATGTTATATTATCATTCTTGGATGTTTTGCAATCGCTTTATAGCAACTTTATATCATTTTTTGCGACTAACCTATTGACATAGTGCCAAAGTGTTAGTTGTTGTTTTTCTTGTTTTTTACTTTGCGGAATATCAGTACCAAACGGAGTCCAATCACGACGAAACTTTTTGGAGATTTTTCTTGGACCAGAAGACACCCAGTGGGCCAAAGAAGTGCCAGAGAGGTGGGACATGGAGACCACAACCCACTAGGGCGCGCCAGAGGCCCCAGGTGCGCCCTGATGGGTTGTGCCCTCCTCGGGGCCCCTCTCCACCGCCTCTGATGCCTATAAATTCCCAAATATTCCAGAAACCCTAAGGGAGTCGACGAAAAGCACATACAGCCGCCGCAAGTTCCGGAACCTCGAGATCCAATCTAACACCATCACGGAGGGGTTCATCATCCTCATTGGTGCATCTCCGATGATGCGTGAGTAGTCCACCATAGACCTACGGGTCCGTAGGTAGTAGCTAGATGGATTTCTCTATCTCTCTTTTGATTCTCAAAACAAAGGTCTCTTGGAGATCTATTTGATGTAAACTCTTGCGGTGTGTTTGTTGGGATCCGATGAATTTTGAGTTCATGATCAGTTTCTATCCATGAATATTATTTGAGTCTTCTTTGATATCTTATATGCATGATTACTTATAGCCTCGTATTTCTTCTTCGAATCTTTGGTTTAGTTAGGCCAACTAGATCGATTTTTCTTGCCATGGGAAGAGGTGCTTTGTGATGGGTTCGATCTTGTAGTGTCCTCTCCCAGTGGCAGAAGGGGCAGCGAGGCACGCATGTATCGTTGCTATTAAGGATAACAAGATGGGTTCTATTCCTACATGAATAGATCTTGTCTACATCATGTCATCGTTCTTATTGCATTACTCCATTTTTCCATGAACTTAATACACTAGATGCATGCTGGATAGCGGTCGATGTGTGGAGTAATAGTGGTAGATGCAGGCAGGAGTCGGTCTACTTATCTTGGACGTGATGCCTATATAATGATCATCGCCTTGGTTATCGTCATGATGATTTGATCTTCTATCAATTGCCCAAAAGTAATTTGTTCACCCACCGTGTGCTATACTCATGAGAGAAGCCACTAGTGAATCCTACGGCCCCCGGGTCTACTTTTCCAACATATTGCTTTCCGATCTATCTTTTGCCGCTTTTGTTTTCAGATCTATTATTCCAAAAACCCAAAAATATATAGCTGCACTTTTTATTTGCTCTTTTTATCTTGTGTTCTTGAGAGATCTATCTCTCCAATCTATCACTACCAAATCTATCTTTTTACCGTAGAGAGATTGACAACCTCTCTTTCGCGTCAGGTTGCAAGTATTTGTTCTTTGTGTGCATGTGCTATTTATTAGGTGGTGGCAATCCTCCTACTGGTTCAATACCTTGGTTTCATAACTGAGGGAAATACTTTTCGTCGCTGTGCTGCATCATCCCTTCCTCTTTGGGGAAATACCGACGCAGTCTCAAGCCACGTCAAGCCGGCACCCTCAAAACTCGGGATCTTTGTCATTTCAGCCTATAAATTGAGCATGAGTCTTTATTGTTTGCAACATAGGTCACTTGGGGGGCTTCCAACTCATCGATTTTAGCTTTCTCACCCTTTTGACCCGGCAAAAAATGCCACAATATATGGTTAAACCTGCTTGTATGCTTGATGCGACTCCAATCAGATGACCCCATGTACTCTTGCAAGTCAATCCTCTTTAGGACCCTGAACTTCTCAAGGTTAAAACATTGGATTGAGTCATGTGAGAGACGGCATACAAAAAGCTAGGATAAACCTTGGGTTATCATACCCGCTTCATTGATGCAAGACTTGAGCCTCGAAAGCCAGTCTCTTTTTTGCCGAGTCTCATTGAGCCGGCTTACTAATAAACATATATATGATTTTTTATCACAATATAAAATTTCAGGTACGATATTATCACTGTTCCGGCTCATACTTGAGTAACCGGGTTAACAGCTACGGTCATATTATGGCCGGGTTCAAAGTCCTATATCTTCAATATTATTGAAGAAAGATTCAACAGACTTGAGTCTTGAAAACCAAGTTCTCTTGCCGGCTTATTTCTTGACCTATTTTTTCTGTCTCAATCAGTAAACTCATTGAGCACAACAACAGAGATATACAAGGGAAAGTGAAAAGAGTGGCACAATCATATCAAAGCAACGAGCTCAAAAGATTGGAGTTCTGCACCAACAAAGGTACACACATGCACAGTGGCATGACCAAGGATTTCAAGGAAGTTTTTCAGACTACCACTATTACAAGCCCACAATGGAGCTCCAAAATACTCAAGTTTTTCTAATTACTCGGGGGCTAACTCAGTATGGCGATTCATCCATCTTTAGGGATGCCTTCATGCCATTTCCTCATCAGCTGCCTCTGGATCTGCATCCGTCGGCTCATCATCCTCATCAACCTGCTGGCCCTTCTGTTGCCATCGAATTGAGTTCAATGATTCAAAATTTGATGTTCCATCAATAAGAGATGATGCGTCAACATCGAGAGCAAAAGATCTCTTACGTCGGGGGGAACCAACTCCGCCGGATCATCCTTGGGCGGGTTAATACGCTCATTAACATCGGTATATGCAGCATGATATTTCACGAGGTCAAATTCTTTTGCTATTAGAGTCGCCAAAGGACGAGTCTCTGGGATGCACTTCGCATAGTCTGAATGAGTGAATGAGGAGCCGTCGAGTTTGAACTCGGGGAAGCCGCCTTTCAACAGCTCCACATCCAATTCGGGCAAATATGCCTTTGCTCGAGCCAGCGCCATGTTTGCCCCTCCTCGAGCCGCTGATCTCCGGGTCTCGGTCACCCATTGGGGCACGGTAGAAAGCTGCTTCAACATGTCCTTGATGTTTCTTGGCGGATGCTTTAGATTCTTCACCGCCATGATGGAGTACACAGATCCGGTGAACAGCTGCTCTACATATGTGAAAAATGGCTTTCAATTTCACAATAGGAAGCTCTACAAGATTATGGTCTTTCCGCCCTGCGAGTAAAGAGAGAGATCCGCCCTGCGAGTAAAGAGAGAGATAGTGAGCCACCGTTCAATCAAAAGCCGGTAAACTAAAAAGGAGAAGCATAATACATACCAAAGATTGCCATCAGCATTTCATTGATTTGTTTTACAAGAGTGGCATATTTTTCCTTCAAAGGATCAAGTTTCTCTTCTGCCTTTTCTGCACGTCTTACAAGAGTGGCCTTTTCTGCTTCAAATAGTTTTACAGCTTGTTCCAGACTTTCATTTGCCTGACGTGCAGAATCCTCAAAATGAGCCGCCATGAGCTCAGCATCAGTTTTCAACTTTCTTTCTTCTTTAAGTCGTTTCTGCAGTTTCACAGCAACTGACTCAGCATCCTCAACATATTCTTGGTAGATATACAAACAATATCAGCAAGTATTGTTACAACAGCCTTAAACCGCCTTATGACGAATTACTCTTCCTATCAAGTCCCAAGCAGATTGCAAGCAATATCCTTGACACTTGGGGGCTAATGCATATCAGTTTTTTCAAAACTAAGATATGAAGAAGACCCGACTCATCTCACGAAGATGAGCCGGCCCTTGGGGGCTACAGGTCGAATGATTCAAATAGTATTAAAGAAAAGACCTGACTCATCTCACGAAGATGAGCCGGCCCTTCGGGGCTACAAGTCGAATTCTTCAAACAGTATTAAAGAAAAGACCCGACTCATCTCACGAAGATGAGCCGGCCCTTGGGGGCTACAGGTCGAATTCTTCAAACAGTATTAAGAAAAGACCCGATTCGTCTCAAGAACATGAGTCGGCCCTTGGGGGCTACATGGTCGAATTCTACAAAAGTATTAACAAGATCCAACTCATCTCAAGAAAATGAGCCGGCTCTTGGGGGCTACAACTACAGATCAATTATTTTATGACCCAGTTTATTTCAATAAACTGGTCCTTGGAGGCTAATGACAGTATAGAGATAGTAGTAAAACAAGAAATTTACCTCATACTTCTCCTTCATTGCATTTATCATGCTTATTTCAATCTCCCGGCTCTCAGATAGCCGGGTCAAGTATTGCTGGTGCAAATCTTCAATGCCAAGTGTGGACAACTCTGGAATCTCCAGTTTGGTTTTTCCTTTGTCCAAGCTAACCGGTTCATCCTTAGCCACAATCATAGCCAAGGAAGTGGAAGTAGTGGGAACTTGAAAGCCCTCTTTCACAATGATAACATCCAGAAGGTTTGCTTCTATTGACGCCTTGGGGTCATCCAAGTGAGTCGCCGGGTTGGAAGGACGAACTGGGCTTGGTGGCCGGGCAGATGATTCATCCAAAACGTCTTGGGTTTCAGGTGGTATGTCCATAAAACCCGGCTCATCTGGCCTAGGCGTCCCAACGTCGATTGCCGCCTGAGGACTCACGTTAGTATCTTTCTCTGCAAAGGGGTCAGCTCCTGTTGTTGTTTTTACTGGCGGGGGGTTTGACATGTTTGGGTGAACAGTGCCAGTAGATGACCCGCCAGCCCGCTTTGACGACGTGGACTTGGCCCTGCAATTGCAAAGATCAAGTATTATACTAAGGAAAGTATAGCTCAACAAGTGCAAGTTCAGAGGCTTGCCCGCGGTTGATGTTAAAAGTGGGAAGTTCCATTGCCGTTGAGTCGTCTGAAGATGAAGGGGAGGCCTGATAAAGCGAATTCAAAGGACTAAGAGGTTGCTTAAACAAACCGGTTCTAGGATGAGAATTGGTTGGACTATGAGGCACCTCGAAGCATGGTTTTTGAGCCGGTGGTGCGTCAGACAAATCACGGTCTAAGTCGCCCGAACCACTCCGGGTCTTGCGTTTTGACGAGCCAGCAAATTGTGCTTTCTTCAAAATAAAATCAGGAGCCAACTGAGCATCGGGGTGTGTCAACTTAACCTTCCGGACGACTATCTTGGCTTTTTGGGAACAAACGTTTCTAAACTGGAGGATGCAGGAGTTACCTCAATTTCGCCAACTTGGCTAGATTCCGAGTGACCCTGATAAGAAGGCCCATCAGCAAGTTCAATAAAAAGACGTCCAAGAGAGTCAAGTTCTACCTCGGATTCTTCTCCAGAATATGATATAGGGGTCGGGTTAGTTTTTCTACCCGAAGAAGGAACATGGGCTAGAGGTGTAATCTTTCAGAAAACAGAGTTCTCCTGCAAAAGCATATGGTAAGGAATGGCGGGTCACAATGAGTTGATAAAAGACAGTAAAAATGGTCAGTACCGGAGGTGGCGGGTTGCACAGATAAAATGGACCCAAACCAGTAACACTACATTGCTCTTTCGAATCGGAAAAGAATTTTTTTCGTTTCCTTGTTGAGGGTGTCATCCGTCAGGTCCTCACGAGAAAAGCGCTGAGGGTCAGATGAGGCGCCTGAGTACTTGCACATCAAGCCGCCTCTTACACTCATAGGCTGGATCCGCCACTTTAGCCAGCAACGGATCAGATCAATGCCAGTCAAGCCATGTGCAGTCAGAGCCCTCAATTTTGCATGAAGAGGTGCCAATGGAGCCCTTTCTTCATCTGTTGGTCAACCTGGAAACTCTGCATTATTACTAAGTCTTTCCAATCTGTAACCCGACAGGGGGTTTTCTCCCTCAGGTGCGGTATTCTTGCAGTAAAACCAGGTCTTGTTCCATCCCTTGGGGTGACTCGCCAGTTTGGATTCAGGAAAGGCGCTGTTCTTCCTCTTCTGAATTGAAACCCCACCAAGTTCGCAGGCAGCACCATTTTTCACCTCAGTTTGACGGTTGAGATAAAAGAATTCCCTAAAAAGGGTCACGGACGGCTCAACCTGTAGATATACCTCGCATAGCACCTGGAATTGACAACTATTGGTCATAGAATTTGGACCAATGTCTTGAGGCCTAAGTTTGAAGAAATGCAAGAGGTCCCTGAAGAATTTTGAACCGGGGGGACGGAAGCCTCTGCGCAGATGGTCAGCAAAGACAACAACTTCTCCCTGCCGCGCCTGAGGAGACGGATCTTCTTTAGGAGCCCGCCACTCTATGACTTTTCAAGCCGGCAAGAAACCTTGATCCACGAGGTTGTCTAAAGTAAGTTTGGATTCTTTGGTTTTGGCCCAGTTATAGATCTTGAAGTTCTTCAGGGCCATGGCGGGTTATAAAGCAACTACAAAAGCAATGAGAAAAATGAGCCGGTGCAGATTACAAGTCGCCTATGCTAAATTGGTTATTTTAAGCCGACACAATCAAAGGACATTGGAAATATATATCCACAATACTTAGCGAGCGAGTTGGTTCGGAAACAGGTTTCTACGAAAGTTTTCTTTCAGATGGATCTGATTAAATAAGGGAAAATAATGAAATATGTGTTCTAACTGACGGAGGAACCGAAACTAGGGCGTTCAAAGGATAGCCCGGGTGGTGCATTTTGGATTTATTTATGAGGAAAGTAAGGCGGAGATTGTGCTAAAACCATGTAATGCTGGGGAATTTAGAGTGCATAAGATCTACGACCTTCGTCCCAAATGAACACGACGAACATGGCGTTTACGCCGGAAATAACAAACCCTAAATGCAGGGGGTTCATACCAGATTGCATAGGGACGAGGGCGAAGATGTTTGCGCTTGTTTCCAACGGCGGCGAGAAGATGTGACGGCGTCGGCGATGGAGCTGGGGACCTTGGCGATGCTTCTGGAGCACCGGTGATGTTCAGTCGAAGA
This sequence comes from Elymus sibiricus, assembly GCA_039707655.1. NCBI lineage: Eukaryota > Viridiplantae > Streptophyta > Magnoliopsida > Poales > Poaceae > Elymus > Elymus sibiricus. The sequence continues at coordinate 82,753,173 of CM077671.1, read as the reverse complement.
TGAAACGAGAGGAAGAAGATGACGGAAAGGTTGCTGCGGAGCTCAGTGGACTTATTTATAAGGAGGGAAAACGGAATGGTGCCGGGAAAAACGAAATGGTTGCAGTAAATTTGTGGCTAGGGAGACGCCTCGTTTTTCGCATCAGCCTAGATTTGGCGCAGTTTTCAAAAGATACGTTATGATGACTTTGGAAAACAACGGTCAGCAGGATGATGTCATCAGCAGACTGGCACTAGAGAAATGACAAGTCTGGAAGGAATGCAAGCCGGCGCCTCAAGGATCATGAAGAACAGACACAAACAGATGATAAACCGCCAATAGAAGATAAGAAAAATTGACATGAATGAATTCAAATCAATCTGGGGCCTAATGTCAGGGATGTAACCTCATGGTGTGACCCGCCCTACTGGGTCGGGTCAGTATAATGGCGGCTCTGGCAATATGTTCAGGATGGGCCGTGTTGTGAAGATAAGACAAGTAAGACGGCTGCTAAGTGAACCGCCGGGTGGCCCAAGCGCGTGGAGACGGCGACTCAATGCCCACGAGGTAGAAGACGCTGGAAGATTCCTTGCTTGAGGGGCAAGGCGTGTTAGAGACATGATAGGTTACGAGTCATAATATGACTCGGACTCTGTTGTAAACCCTAGGTCTTGACCTGTATATAAAGGCAAGCCCCTAGGGCCGAAAGACTTAAGTTAGACACCCTCGAAAGCTAGGTTAGCGATTCCGCACCCTTGTAATCGAGATCACCATCAATATAGACACAAAGCAGGACGTAGGCTATTACCTCCATCGGAGGGGCCGAACCTGGGTAAACTCGCCTCTCGTTCCCGTTTAACCCCTTTGAGTCGCCTCCTAGCGGTGATGGCCTCACACCTAAGTCCTTGCACGAGGACATCTGCCGTGACAAAACCACGACATGCACTGATGCCTACAGTTTAAGAAAACCTTGAACTTACGAACTATGTCAAAAACTGAAAGACGATCAATGCATGCATGAATGTATATTTAAATTACTGTTCATGATATGGCCACATGAAGAATTCTCCTGCATGTAAGTCAAACAAGATCTTGGCGACATGATCAATGGGAGCCTTGCGTGTCTCATTATTACATAAGAAAATGACGTTTGCTAAATCAGGATCTATGAAATGTGCATGCACCCTTAATGATCTCTGCGCCATCAATCCCCTGAGAGGAATACAATACAATTAGCTTTTTTTCATTTACAGCCTTGTATGGAGAAGTTGATCAGATTTTGTGAAGTACTTACAACATCAAGCATTTGACAAGAGAGGTAGCAAGCTGATCGAAGTTGAAGAAGAGATGAAAGTCCTCGAATTCCCCATTGATGGTACCCTCACGGTGATTGAAATGCCTACTTTTGTAGTGCACTTGCAGAATGTTAGTATCTTCTCCTACTGACATTTTGTCCATGCAATATTTATGTAATTTGTGACAAGTGGAACTGCACTCCTCACAGTATTCGCCAACAAGAAATGGCTGGCCATGCTTGTACTTGCATGCTTCACATGGGTCTTCATCGGCCATGCCATGGTTCTGCTTGAAGAGTCTTTGTAGTAGGATGCTCTGGTTCTCATCCCTCCTCCATTTCTGTCATGTGTAATAACAAATTACCAATTTTACTAGGAAGCTAAATATAAATGCAACAGTTTTTGTAGTACAAGATGCACATCGACAGTGTTTGAATGAGATCAAATTAATAGTGACACGTATGTACATTCTGTTGTCGAACATGCCAATCTGTTAAAAACTGTTGCTCTTGCACCCTGTTATTTTCACTAAGTCTGAGAATCTGTTTATTACTGATTTCCATGTTGTGTTGATGCTAGCCATGTTTATTTGCATAATTAGACCTTGCTCATGTTGATTGAAATAAAGTGTATCATGTCTACTACCATGCTGTAAATTTTTATGCCATGATCAGCTCTGTAGCATATAGTTTTCTTGCTGTCAATATGCCTTCATGTTTTATAGTCATGTTGTGAGATTCCTACCATGTGATCCGAACAAACTTATAAAATATTACTACTGATGTCAATTAAAATGGCACTAACAATCGTAGAACTGTGACAGTGTCTTAATCACATCCAGAATCAAAAAAGCATACGGGAAGTGTCTGAATCTCACCTAATATAACAAATGATTTCTAACAACGAGAGTTAGGCTAATCTTCTTTGCACGTGCCAGAAACTTCCTCCCACTGTACCCAGATTCAAAAGCTCGTAACTTCATGGATGGAAATTGATTTTGAATATGAACAGGCAAGTCTTCAGCTACCCCGCTCCATTCCTTGGAAGTGATTGTCCTAGGGAGCTACAAGAGAAAGAAATGGCTCAAATCGGCCTGTCGCTTTAAAATCCCCAATTCCAAACCAAAACCCGAAGCCTAGTTGAGCCAGAGAGAAGAGAAACGAACACCTGGCTGGTGAGAGATTCATCGTTGGAGATACCGTTTGAGGGGTCATTCGAGGAGACCATGGCGTGTCTGCGGCGGTCGGATGATAGAGGAAGAGATGTGGCGGCGGCCGGGGGGTGGAGGGGGGTAACAGGAGAAATGTGGCCCTTGGAGGGGGAGGGGGCAGATATTTCAGCGGTCGGCGGAATTTTTCGCTCGTTGCAGGGAAACTTGGCGCACAAAGATTCATCAGACACGGTGTTTCTGTTTTTATCGTGTGCGATGATATAGAACATACAAAATTTCGCGCCTCCCCACGTATTCCCTGGTTATAGTGCACATCCACGTCATTGCATAATTTAACATCAACTGCTAACTTGGGTATACAAATTAGCGGACACATAGCTCACACTTACTAAACCAAGCAAGTTCACTAAATAATCAAGCTGCTTGAACTAGACATAGCTCTAACAAAAGACCGGCTCTCTGAACAAAGGCTATTAGTACTACGCATAATTTTAACAAAGACGCTGACGAGCCACCGCCCTATGCCTCGCCGACATTCGATGAGATGTCGACGACTTGTCCGGGTGACATTCCATCGGTGTTGGACTCCGCGTCCCCCAGGCTAAATTCGACCGCGGCGACGTCCTCATCCTCGGCGTTGCCCTCTTCATCAGCGTCGCCCTCATCATTGTAGTACTCATAGTAGTGGCACCGCCAGAGCTCGCGTTGGTACTCCACCGCCGATTCCTCGACGGACAGGCGCTTCTCGACCTCCTCCTGAGCCACGAGCAACTTCTCCCAGCACTCAACGCTCATGGACGGCTCCCTCATCTCCAGCTCTCGCTCGGAGTTCTCGTGGGGAAGGGGCACCATGACCCCCGCCGCTGCATCGTCAGCATGCATCTCGGCATTTGCAGCAGCCGCCTCTTCGGACGTGTGGTGCATGCTGGATTCCAGCGAAGCCTGGAGTATCTTGGTGTGGGCGTTCTCGATGATATAGGCCTGGATGGCCTCGACCCGGGTCAGGGCGCCCTCCGCGCCATGGCACGCTGCTCGAGCGCTCTTGGCATTTGCAGCCGATGTCGCAGCAGCTACAGTTGTCGTCTCTGCGGCTACATACGCCCTTTTGGCCGCTGCAAAGGCCCTGCCACCCGCCGCAGAGGCCCTTTCGGCGGATGCGGCGGTGCTTAAGACGGAAGAGGTTGCGCTCTCGGCCGAGGCGGCCGCATTCTTGGCAGAGGCGGGAACGCTCGAGGCCGATGGGGTGGTCGTACGCACCCTTATGAAGCATTCCCACGGTATCATTCTTTGCAGAAAGGACTAGTTGGGGAATGGGGATCAAGGGTGAACGTAATCCAAGCTAGACGTAGCCGGCGAAGCTTCCCTCGTAAGCCATAAATAGATCCGTGAATTTTTGATACGTCCATTTTGCATCATGATTTCCTACTGTTATTTATAATTTTTTGATGTATAATAATGCTTTAGGGAGTGATTCTAATGCCTTTTCTCTCATAATATGCAAGGTTTACACAAACAGGGAGAATACTGGCAGCTGGAATTCTGGACCTGAAAAAGCACATCAGAGATACCTATTCTGCACATCTCCAAATAAGCCAAAACTTTACGAAGAATTATTTTGGATTATATAAAAAATATTGGAGCAAATAACTACCGGAGGGGTCCACCCTGGTGAGCACAAGACACCAGGGCGCGCCAGGCCCCCCAGGCGCGCCCTGGTGGGTTGTGCCCAGCACGGTCCACCTCCGGTGCCCATCTTCTGGCATTTAAGGTCTTTTAACCTAGAAAAAAATAAAGAGAGGAATTTCGGGATGGAGCGCCGTCGTCTCGAGGCGGAACTTGGGCAGGAGCACTTTTGCCCTAGGCGGAGCGATTCTACCAGGGGAACTTCCCTCCCGGAAGGGGGAATCGAAGCCATCATCATCACCAAGACCCCTATCATCTTTGGGAGGCCAATCTTCATCAACATCTTCAACAGCACCATCTCCTCTGAAACCCTAGTTCATCTCTTCTGTTCAATCTTTGTACCGGAACCTCAGATTGGTACCTGTGGGTGACTAGTAATGTTGATTACATCTTGTAGTTGATTACTATATGATTTATTTGGTGGAAGATTATATGTTCAGATCCATTATGCTATTTAATACCTCTCTAATCTTGAGCATGAATATTATTTCTGAGTAGTTTCCTTTGTCCTTGAGGTCACGTGAGAAGTCATGTTGCAAGTAATCATGTGAATTTGATATGTGTTCGATATTTTAATGATATGTATGTTGTGATTTCCTTAGTGGTGTCATGTGAACGTCGACTACATGACACTTCACCATCCTTGGGCCTAAGGGAATGCATTGTGGAGTAGTTATTAGATGATGGGTTGCTAGAGTGACAGAAGCTTAAACCCTAGTTTATGCGCTACTTCGTAAGGGGCTGATTTGGATCCAAACATTTAATGCTATGGTTAGATTTTATATTAATACTTTTCTCGTAGTTGCGGATGCTTGCGAGGGGGTTAATCATAAGTGGGAGGTTTGTTCAAGTAAGAACAGCACCCAAGCACCAGTCCACCCACATATCAAATTATCAAAGTAGCGAACGCGAATCAAACCAACATGATAAAAGTGACTAGATGAAATTCCCGTGTACCCTCAAGAACACTTTGCCTATTATAAGAAACGGTTCTGGCCTGTCCTTTGCCACAAAAGGATTGGGCTACCTTGCTGCACTTTATTTACCGTTACCATTACTTGCTTGTTACCAATTATCTTGCTATCAAACTATTTGTTACCTACAATTTCAGTGCTTGCAGAAATTACCTTTCTGAAAACCGCTTGTCATTTCCTTCTGCTCCTCGTTGGGTTCGACACTCTTACTTATCGAAAGGACTACGATTGACCCCCTATACTTGTGGGTCATCAAGACTCTTTTCTGGCGCCGTTGCCGGGGAGTGAAGCGCTCTTGGTAAGTGGAAATCGGTAAGGAAAAACTTATACTACGTGCTGAAATTTATTGTCACTTGTTACTATGGAAAACAATCCTTTGAGGGGTTTGTTCGGGGTATCTTCACCTCGACCGGAGCCACAATTAGTTGCCCCTCAACCTACTGCACCTACTGAAAATATTGGTTATGAAATTCCTTCGGGTATGGTAGAACAACTGCTAGCTAATCCTTATGCAGGAGATGGAACTGAACATCCTGATATGCTCCTAATACATGTGAATGAAGTTTGTGGATTATTTAAACTTGCAGGTTTACCCGGAGATGAAGTTAAAAAGAAGGTTTTCCCTTTATCTTTGAAGGGAAAAGCATTGACATGGTATAGGCTATGTGATGATATTGGATCATGGAACTGGAATCGATTGCAATTAGAATTCCACCAAAAGTTTTATCCTATGCATCTAGTTCATCGTGATCGGAATTATATATATAATTTTTGGCCTCGTGAAGGAGAAAGCATAGCTCTAGCTTGGGGGAGGCTTAAGTCAATGTTATATTCATGCCCCAATCATGATATCCCGAGAGAAGTTATTATTCAGAATTTTTATGCTCGGCTTTCTCATAATGATCAATCCATGCTCGATACTTCTTGTACTGATTCTTTTATGAAGAAGACTATTGAATTCAAGTGGGATCTCTTAGAAAGAATTAAACGCAACTCTGAAGATTGGGAACTCGACGAAGGTAATGAGTCAGGTATTAGGCTTAAGTTTGATTGTGTTAAATCTTTTATGAATACCGACGCTTTTCAGAAGTTTAGCACTAAAAATGGACTTGACTCTGAGATAGTAGCCTCTTTCTGTGAATCATTTGCTACTCATGTTGATCTCCCTAAGGAGAATTAGTTGAATTATCATCCCCCTATTAAATAAGAAATTAAAGAACCGGTAAAAGCCAAAGACGAAACTATCATTTATAATGTTGATCCAGTTGTGCCTACTGCTTATATTGGAAAACCACCTTTCCCTGTTAGGATAAAGGAACATGCTAAGGTATCAACTGTGGTTCGCAAGAGTAATATAAGAGCACCGAAACCCTCTGAGAAAATTAAAGTAGAACCTAGTGTTGCTATGGTTAAAGATCTCTTGGTAGAAAATATTGATGGGCATGTTATTTACTTCTGTGACGAAGCTACTAGAATTGCTAAACCCGATGAAAAAGATAAACATAGACCCGTAGTGGGCATGCCTGTTGTCTCAGTCAAAATAGGAGATCAATGCTATCATGGTTTATGTGATTTGGGTGCTAGTGTGAGTGCTATTCTTTTTACCTTATACCAAGAAATTATGAATGATATAGTACCTGCTGAAATAGAAGACATTGATGTTACTATTAAACTTGCTAATAAAGACACCATCACACCACTTGGGATTGTTAGAGATGTTGAAGTCTTGTGTGGGAAAGTGAAATATCCTACTTATTTTCTAGTTCTTGGTTCCCCACAAGATGACTTTTGTCCCATTATCTTTGGTAGACCTTTCTCGACCACCGTTAATGCTAAGATAGATTGTGAAAAACAAACCGTCGGTGATACTTTTGGTGATGTGTCTCATGAGTTTAATTTCTCCAAGTTTAGTAGACAACCTCGTGAGAGAGAATTATCTAGTAAGGATGAAATAATTGGTCTTGCTCCTATTGTCGTACCTCCTACCGATCCATTAGAACAATATCTGCTAGACCATGAAAATGATATGCACTTGCGTGAAACAAATAAAATAGATAAAATTTTCTTTGAACAACGGGCTCTCCTAAAATACAATTTGCCTATTGAAACACTTGGAGGTCCCCCTCCACCTGAAGGTGATCCTGTGTTTGAATTAAAACAATTTCCTGACACTTTGAAGTATGCTTATCTTGATGAGAAAAAGATATATCATGTTATTATCAGTGCTAACCTTTCAGAACATGAAGAAGAAAGATTATTAAAATTCTGAAGAAGCATCGGGCTGCTATTGGATATACTCTTGATGATCTTAAGGGCATTAGTCCCACTCTATGTCAGCACAAGATTTATATGGAAATTGATGCTAAATCCGTTGTTGATCATCAACGGCGATTGAATCCTAAGATGAAGGAAGTGGTAAGAACTGAAATATTAAAGCTCCTGGAAGCAGGTATAATCTATCCCATAGCTGATAGTAGGTGGGTAAGTCCCGTTCATTGTGTCCCTAAGAAGGGAGGTATTACCGTTGTTCCTAATGATAAAAATGAACTCATTCCACAAAGAATTGTCACCAGCTATAGAATGGTAATTGATTTTAGAAAATTGAATAAAGCTACTAGAAAAGATCATTACCCTCTACCCTTCATTGATCAAATGCTAGAAAGACTATCTAAGCACACACGCTTTTGTTTTCTGGATGGATATTCTGGTTTCTCTCAAATACCTGTATCACAATCTGATCAAGAGAAAACTACCTTTACTTGCCCTTTTGGAACCTATGCTTATAGATGTATGCCTTTTGGTTTATGCAATGCACCTGCTACATTTCAAAGATGTATGACTGCTATATTCTCTGATTTTTGTGAAAAGATTGTGGAGTTTTTCATGGATGATTTTTCCTTTTACGGAACTTCTTTTGATGATTGCTTAAGCAACCTTGATCGAGTTTTGCAGAGATGTGAACAAACTAATCTTGCCTTGAATTGGGAGAAGTGCCACTTTATGGTGAATGAAGGTATTGTCTTCGGGCATAAAATATCTGAACGAGGTATTGAGGTGGATAAAGCTAAAGTTGATGCAATTGAGAAAATGCCATGTCCTAAAGATATTAAAGGTATTCGGAGTTTCCTTGGTCATGTTGGTTTCTATAGGAGGTTTATTAAAGACTTCTCTAAAATTTCTAGGCCTCTTACTAATCTTTTACAAAAGGATATTCCATTTGTTTTTTATGATGATTGTGTAGAAGCCTTTGAAACACTCAAGAAAGCCTTAACTTCTGCACCTATCGTAAAACCACCTGATTGGAACTTGCCTTTTAAAATTATGTGTGATGCTAGTCATTATGCTATTGGTGCTGTTCTAGGACAAACAGTTGATAAGAAATTAAATGTTATCCATTATGCTAGCAAAACTCTAGACAGTGCCCAACAAAATTATGCTACTACTGAAAAAGAATTTTTAGCAATTGTGTTTGTTTGTGATAAATTTAGATCCTACATTGTTGATTCCAAAGTCATTGTTCACACCGATCATGCTGCTATAAAGTATCTTATGAAAAAGAAAGATGCTAAACCTAGACTCATTAGGTGGGTTCTCTTGCTTCAGGAATTTGATCTACATATAACTGATAGGAAAGGAGCTAAGAACCCCGTAGCTGATAACTTGTCTAGGTTAGAAAATATTCTTGATGACCCACTACCCATTGATGATAGCTTTCCTGATGAACAGTTAGCTACAATAAATGTTTCTCAAAACACTCCTTGGTATGCTGATTATGCTAATTACATTGTCGCTAAATATACACCACCTAGTTTCACATACCAACAAAAGAAAAAATTCTTCTATGATTTAAGACATGACTTTTGGGATGACCCACATCTTTATAAAGAAGGGGTAGATGGTATTATTAGACGTTGGGTACCTGAGCATGAACAGGAACAAATCCTACGGAAATGTCATTCCAAAGCTTATGGAGGACATCATGCGGGAGATAGAACTGCTCACAAGGTATTGCAATCTGGATTCTATTGGCCTAATCTCTTCAAGGATGCTCGTAAGTTTGTCTTTTCTTTTGATGAATGTCAAAGAATTGGTAATATCGGTAAGCGTCAAGAAATGCCTATGAATTATTCACTTGTGGTTGAACCATTTGCTGTTTGGGGTTTTGATTATATGGGACCTTTTCCTTCCTCTAATGGGTACACTCATATTTTGGTTGCTGTTGATTATGTTACTAAGTGGGTAGAAGCTATTCCAACTAGTAGTGCTGATCACAACACATCCATTAAAATGCTTAAAGAAGTTATCTTCCCGAGGTTTGGAGTCCCTAGATATTTAATGACTGGTGGTGGTTCACACTTTATTCATGGTGCTTTCCGTAAGATGCTTGTTAAATATGATGTTAACCATAGAATTGCATCACCCAATCATCCTCAATCTAGTGGTCAAGTTGAACTTAGCAATAGAGAAATAAAATTAATATTACAAAAAACTGTCAACAGGTCTCGAAAGAATTGGTCTAAGAAACTAGATGATGCACTTTGGTCCTATAGAACAGCTTAAAAATTCCTATGGGTATGTCTCCATACAAAATGGTATACGGAAAAGCTTGCCATTTGCCTCTAGAGTTAGAACATAAAGCATTTTGGGCAATTAAAGAACTCAATTATGATTTCAAACTTGCCGATGAGAAGAGGCTATTTGATATTGGCTCACTAGATGAATGGAGAACCCAAGCTTATGAAAATGCCAAACTATTCAAAGAAAAAGTAAAAAGATGGCATGACAAGAGAATCCAAAAGCGGGAATTCAAAGTAGGAGACTATGTTCTTTTGTACAACTCTCGTTTAAGATTTTTTGCAGGTAAGCTTCTCTCCAAATGGGAAGGACCATATATTATCGAAGAGGTTTATCGTTCTGGAGCTATCAAGATTAATAATGCCGAAGGTACTAACCCGAAGGTGGTCAATGGACAAAGAATTAAACACTATATCTCAGGTACGCCTATTAATGTTGAAAGCAATGTTATCCAAACCATGACACCGGAGGAACACATAAAAGACACCTTCTGGAACACTCCAGAATTCTGAAAAAGAGGAGGTACGTGATATGGTAAGTAAACGGACTCCGAAAAATTTGCAAAAATATTTTCTGCCAGTTTTGGAATATTACAAAAATTAGGAAAATAAGAAATAAACGGGAAAGCAACCGAGGTGAGCACGATACACCAGGGCGCGCCAGCCCTACCAGGCGCACCCTGGTGGGTTGTGCCCACCTCGAACACCTTCCCGACTCAGTTTTCCTTCCATATTCTTGCTTCCCAAGATAAAAAAATCTCTATATATACCCCCGACTGTTTTGACCACCGCATCGTAGAAAAATCCTCTGCTCTTGTTTCGTGCTCTTTTCTCGTCAGATCTAGATCTCCATGGCTCCACCAAGCTCCTCCAAGGACAAGTTCTTCGAGAAGGTCATCAACACGTACTTGCCGGAGGTGATGAAGCACCCTCAAACCATTGAGATGCATGATGGGGTGCTCCACATCGGCGATGTTCAGGGGCCCAAGAGGACTGGAAGCATGGAAGCCAGGCTCGAGGCGGCGGAACAAGACATCTTCAAGTTCTAAAGGATGGTGGAGCGTGGACTTAGTTCCAATCACTCCATGATCACGGAATTCACCCGTGATCACAGGGTGGATGGCCGGTCTATTAAGGACACCATCTTCACCCTCAACGAGCAAATCAATTTTCTGCAAAGTCAAATTTATGATCTTCAAAACCAAAGTTTTTGAATATGAAGCAAGGTTTAAAGGTATGAGTTTAGCTGTCAGTTCCAGGACTCGGGGGACTCGTGCGTCAAATTTTGATGGTGAGCCCTTGCCCTGGAAGCCGGAGGACAAACTATCCACTTCATCACCACCACCTTCATCATCTTCACCACCAAAGGAGATTTGAGTACACGGGTAGGGGCACTCCCCTTGGCTTGAGCCAAGCTTGGGGGAGGTGCCCCGGTATCGTATCACCATCACTTTTATTCGCCTTTACCTATTTTCGTTCGATCCTTAGCTTTTTGTGATTTAGTTGAATAAAAGTTTAGTATGATCTATTTTCGAGTGTTAGTTTCATGATCTATCTATCTATGTAATCGAGTGAGAGTTATATAATAAAGTTTAGTTTGAGCTTTTGCGTCTTTACTTTCTTGTTGCAATCAAAATAGAAAGGAAATAAATGAAAAGAATCATATGCTAATTGTCAGGACCGGTTTTCCAGGATATTAATTTCCCAGCAAATGGTCCTTGTGCTCACCAGCCCCAGGATTACTGTTAGCTGATGAGACACATTCTTGATACAGAAATTCCAAGCAAAATTACAAAATCTGAAGTACAAGACCATTATGGTCTATGAGTACAACAAAAGGTTTCTAGTGGTTGGTGGTGGAAGTGGTTCGGGGTCATCAGCGTCTATGGGACTCCATTTCCCACAGGAACAGCTGACCTGGATAACTCCTATCTTCGCGTGGCTGCTATCTTCGATGCCTAGGCTCTGGGGCTGTCGACATTTCGCTTCTCTCCAAGCAGGAAATCTGGCCAAGACAATAGCCAGGGACAAGCCAGTGAGTACTTTGAATGTACTCGCAAACATAATGAAAACAGGTATAACATAGCAGGTGGCATTCATGCACTGAAATAATCCACGATCACTTAACCGGTCACAAAATAAAAATTCATGATGCACGCAAGCAGGTCATTCATATTAAACATGACTAAGTAATCAGAGAATAAAAATAAACCGATCGGGTGTCTGAAGTGACGCCTCGAAAGGATAATAATATAAAGCATGCCTCAGTCGGACGTCTGAGCGACGCCACATAAAGGGCTTAGAAGAAACATAAATAACATGCATGCCACAGTCGGGCGTCTGAGCGATGCCACATAAAGGGCTTAGAAGGAAAAATAAATAACATGTATGCCATAGTCGGGCGTCTGAGCGACGCCACATAAAGGGCTTATAAGGAAATTAAATAACATACATGCCACAGTCGGGCGTCTGTGTAACGCCACATAAAGGGCTTATAAGGAAAATAAACACAAGCGTGCCATAGTCGGGCGTCTGAGCGACGCCTCATAAAGGGCTTATAAAGTAATAATCATGATGAGTATCCAGGAGGTAGAACCATCCCAGGGATACTCAATAATCCAAATAATGTAAATGGTTAGTCCACAATAATAATAATCATAATCATCATTCGTCATACGTTATGATCAAAATTCTGGTTTGAGAAGTTTTCCTCCGAAGATCGACACTAAGACCGACACTTGATCCATCCCAGACTGTAGTCCTTAACCGTGGACACGGCTATTCGAATAGATATAAACTCTGCAGAGGGTGTACTCTTTACCCACAAGTAGCGGATTCCTTTAGTCCACCGGGACTAATTCCTCTTACGGTCTTTGAATTGAAAACACACCTGACCCGCACACACCAGCTTAACTTACCGGTGCCTGGAATCACCCACGACACTCATTAAGAAAAACTCTAAGTGGGGAGGCTACAACCTCGACTAGCATGGGAACACAAAATTTATATTGCGCGCAAAACAGGGGAGCTAGCCCCTCGGACTCACCGGAACACCCATGCCCCCGGACCAAGTGACATGCCTACCAGGGGCCACTAGTATCTTTCACTATGGTCTCTCTGTACGGTGTGTGATAAGAAAGGGGTTGACAACTTACTGAACCGTACCCTACCTACGGCAGGGACAAGTGGTAGTACTAAGCAAGTATGGGGGTTACTGGCACAAGACTCGATCTACGGTCGACTCAGGAGGTTATGTGTTCTCTGCATGATTAGCACAACAAATATATTCCACACCATCAGACAGAATCACCACTCATCATGCTTCACCATGCCTTACTGATCATACTCGTCCCAACGAAATGTCCGTATCAAGCTCGTGTCTACCCGAGACAGAGGCTTCTCCGGATTCCTTCCGGTAGGCATGAAAGACACAAGAGGATGAATACTGTCACAAGCATTTTAATTCCAACAGCTAGGAATTTCCATCGTGCACTTATGAGCACGATCATACCTTCACATGAAATAATACTTACTTCATGTCAACATGGGATGAAGTTTTATTTGTCACATGACACAACATATATTTTACCAGGTTCAGAATGGTTGCCTTCAATGTGTAGGTAGGTGATGTGCACTTCAAAACTTCTGAAAGTTTTTATCTTCCCTCCAATATCCTATTTGAAAATATTCTAATTAACACACAATTTAAAAACAGTACAGAAAAGTTGTTTGGAAAATTTTCAAATAAATATGAAAATAAACTAGGTGAAATTTGAGAGAGGTGGGAAAAAGAATCAAGTCAATTGGGTTTTTAGTTCAAAAGTTAGAGCCAGTCAAAGATGTGGTCAAAATCTGGTTTTTAAATAGAAAAGAAAACATTTCAGACCAAAATACGCCTTTGAGAAGGGGAAACGTACTTCGCAGAAGGCGCTATCACTTAAGTCAGCGCGGGCCGTCGCTGGATCGCTGACAGTGGGTCCAACGGGCCCACTGGTCAGGTTTGACCAGTCGCCCGCGCCTCCTTCTTCCTCTGGCCGAGCGGAGGCGGGGCTCCGGCGATCCTCGCCAGCACGCGGCGGCTCCTAGGGTTCTTCTGAGGGCGGGAATGGATCTACCACTTCGACGTGGTCCTCCAGGTGGTCGTCACGACCGGAGGGGTGGACGGAATCGCCGGCGGCGAGCTCCGAGGCGGGTGGTGGCTTTGGGTTGGTTTGGGATTGGATCCTACGGTGGCTCCCGATCAACTTTGGAAGGTGGGATGGCTTTGAGGGGTCGAGGTAGGGCGGATGGTGGTGCGGGAAGGGCTAGCGAGACCCTGGTTTGGTCGGATTTGACTGAGGTGCGGCGGCGGCCGAAGCTACCGGAGGTGGGGAAGATGACCTCCCTCGGTCGATTGCTTGCTAAGGGAGCTCGAGAGTGATGGCAGGGGGTCATCTGAGGGTCTGGTTGAGCTCGGGGGTTCCTTAAATAGGCAGCAAGGTCGGTTCGGTGGCGGCCGCGGATAAGGGTGACGGCGAGCCGCCACTGTGGCTGCAGGCGACGTGGCACTGGTCGGCGCTATCTGATGATCTTGCGGATGATCTCAAGCTGTTCCAGGGGATAGCTGGCGCGCGGAGGCCGCTTGGACGGCGCTGCCGCGGTAGGGGCCGGCTGCGGCCGCCGGCGTGCTGCCAAGGGGGCTCTGACGGCGGCGCTGCGATGCACCAGGGGGCGGCCGGAGTGTCCCTACGGTGCTAGAGGCGTCGGGGGCGTGTCCCTACGGGCAGGAAAAGGCCAGGGACGGGGGTAGGTGGGGGTGTGGCAGCTCGGGCGCGTAGCTGCAATACGTGCGCTCTGGGCGCGCCCAGAGCACGCACGGCAAGTGCTCGACACAATGTCGGGGGTGGCTAGGAGGCTTAGATGGACATGAAACTTAACAGGGTTGTTAGGGTGGTCGCTATGGATCTATTAGACATGCTGGTTAGGACGGACAAGCTAGTGCCAAACACAAAGTTAGGAACATGCCATTTCTGCTCATGCACACCAGGTGCTTGACAGAATGCTAGAGCTACCTAGGGGATTTTGATGGGGGCCAAAATTAACAGGGTGAAGTCTCTCTAGTCACTGATAATTATGGTATAGTTAGTTTGGCAAAAACAAAAACTAGTTAGTGCAAGACTTTTAGAAAACCATTTCTGGACAGAAACTAGAGGGCATGATTGCATGGGCTTAAACTCTTGCAATGAGTCTAAACTCTTGGACTTAAGAGTTTGGTAGGGATAACTACAAGCAGTAAAAATCCCAAGGGCATTAGAGCAAAATAAAGATGGGTTGTAGTTCAAATCCTTAAGCTGATCCAGAATAGAAAATAGGATGCCTTGCTCAAAAATCCCAAAACACAAAGCTGGGTTTTTGCATAAAAGTGATGTAGGGACATCACATGTCATCTACAAAATTTTGTGGGATTTATAAATGAGTTTATGAAAGGGTTGCAGTTCAACAGGAGCCTTTAGAAGGATGGAAATGCTATTAAAAGAATTAAAACTTGGCAAGTTTTATTATAAACATAATTCCACTGGTTTTACTGAATTAAGTAAAATACTTTGATAAAACATTCAAGACCCACAACATTATTCAAAAGTTTCAGATAGGAGAGGAAAAAAATTATAATTCAGAGAAATGAAATGGTTCTGAAATCCACAGAAGGTCCAGAGAATTAAAAATTTAATTCCTGGCAAAATTTTAATTAATAAAAACATGGTTAAATTTTTCGGGTGTTACACTAATCTTATGGTAAGTAATGACATCACATAAGGAAAAGTATAAGTGGTAAAATTTATTGGAGATTGACAAACATAGCATTGGTCAATGATGCAATTCATGAAAGAATTAATAAGGGAAGAGAAGATTCATATGCAAATACACTATCTTGGACATCTTTTATGATTGTGAGCCCCCATTAAATATTATATGTCAAAATTGTTGGCGTTGGACAAGGAAGACAACGTAAAGATTTATGTTTGTTCATATTCACATAGAAGTTATATTGTCATAGATCCTTCAACATGTGGTGCTTGCTCAATATCCTTGCTAGCCAAAAATTCCGCACTAAGTAGAGATACTACATGTGCATCCAAAACCCCAAAACCCAAATTCATGTTTTGAGAGTCCACCATACCTACCTACGGATCCAGTAAGATCCTTCAAGTAAGTTGTCATCGGTGCAATAAGGCAATAAAAATTGCTTCTAAATGTGTTTGATCAATTAGTGTAAGAGAAAATTGAGCGTTGTACGAACTTATGATGGCAAAGTAATAAAAGCGACGGACTACATAATAAAGGTTGCTATCATAGGGGGCAATATAGCGTGACGTTCTTTTACATTCAGGGATTTGGCATACAAACCAAAAAGCGCATGACAACCTCTGCTTCCCTTTGCAAAGGGACTATCCTTTACTTTTATGTATTTACTTTTATGCAAGAGTCAAAGTATTCTTCCCTATTCCTTTTTACTTTCTCTTTTTTGCAAGCATCATGTGGTGTGGAAAGATCTAGGCACATATATCCAGTTGGATGTGAGTGAGCATGAGTTATTATTGTTGACATCACCCTTGAGGTGAGTACGTTGGGAGGCAAAACTATAAGCCCCTCTCTTTCTATGTGTCCAGTTGAAACTTTTTGCTCATGGGTCTGTTGTGAGTGTTAGCAATCACAGAAGACTAAATGATGGTTGAGTATGTGGACTTGCCAAAAGGCTCCGACACGAGACCCTTCCTGAAAATATGATGAATTGTAGTTGCAAAGTTGACTGAGAGCATAGTTTGTTGGTTTTCAATAAGGTTTATGCTTTATACTTCTATGTTGTGATCAATTGTTACTTGTTCATGAGAAGTTATATGATGAAGTTATATAATAAAACTTATATGAATAAGTTCTATGATAAAGTTTCTTGCTGCTATAGTAATAAGCATGATGCTACTATGTCCGTATTTTGTTTTTATTGACACCTCCCTCTCAAACCATGTGGACATGCTTTTCAATATCGGCTTTCGCTTGAGGACAAGCGAGGTCTAAGCTTGGGGGAGTTGATACGTCCATTTTGCATCATGATTTCCTACTGTTATTTATAATGTTTTGATGTATAATAATGCTTTAGGGAGTGATTCTAATGCCTTTTCTCTCATAATATGCAAGGTTTACACAAAGAGGGAGAATACCGGCAGCTGGAATTCTGGACCTGAAAAAGCACATCAGAGATACCTATTCTGCACATCTCCAAATAAGATGAAACTTTACGAAGAATTATTTTGGATTATATAAAAAATATTGGAGCAAATAACTACCGGAGGGGGCCACCCTGGTGAGCACAAGACACCAGGGCGCGCCAGGCCCCCCAGGCGCGCCCTCGTGGGTTGTGCCCAGCACGGCCCACCTCCGGTGCCCGTCTTCTGGTATTTAAGGTCTTTTGATCAAGAAAAATAAAGAGAGGACTTTCGATACGGAGCGCCGCCGTCTCGAGGCGGAACTTGGGCAGGAGCACTTTTGCCCTCCGGCGGAGCGATTCTGCCGGGGGAACTTCCCTCCCGAAGGGGGAAATCGAAGCCATCGTCATCACCAACACCCCTCTCATCTTTCGGAGGACAATCTTCATCAACATCTTCAACAGCACCATCTCCTCTCAAACCCTAGTTCATCTCTTGTGTTCAATCTTTGTACCGGAACCTTAGATTCGTACATGTGGGTGACTAGTAGTGTTCATTACATCTTGTAGTTGATTACTATATGGTTTATTTGGTGGAAGATTATATGTTCAGATCCATTATGCTATTTAATACCCCTCTGATCTTGAGCATGAATATTATTTGTGAGTAGTTGCCTTTGTTCTTGAGGTCACGGGAGAAGTCATGTTGCAAGTAATCATGTGAATTTGATATGTGTTCGATATTTTGATGATATGTATGTTGTGATTTCCTTAGTGGTGTCATGTGAACGTCAACTACATGACACTTCACCATCCTTGGGACTAAGGGAATGCATTGTGGAGTAGTTATTATATGATGGGTTGCTAGAGTGACAGAAGCTTAAACCCTAGTTTATGCGCTACTTCGTAAGGGGCTGATTTGGATCCAAACGTTTAATGATATGGTTATATTTTATCTTAATACTTTTCTCGTAGTAGCGGATGCTTGCTAGGGGGTTAATCATAAGTGGGAGGTTTGTTCAAGTAAGAACATCGCCCAAGCACCGGCCCACCCACATATCAAATTATCAAAGTAGCGAACGCGAATCAAACCAACATGATAAAAGTGACTAGATGAAATTCCCGTGTACCCTCAAGAACACTTTGCCTATTATAAGAGATTTTTCTGGCATGTCCTTTGCCACAAAAGGATTGGGCTACCTTGCTGCACTTTATTTACCATTACCGTTACTTGCTTGTTACCAATTATCTTGCTATCAAACTATCTGTTACCTACAATTTCAGTGCTTGCAGAAATTACCTTTCTGAAAACCGCTTGTCATTTCCTTCTACTCCTCGTTGGGTTCGACATTCTTACTTATCGAAAGGACTACGATTTACCCCCTATACTTGTGGGTCGTCAATTTTATCGCAAACAGTTCCTATATGGAATCGTGTGTATGCAGTTCACCTTTTGTATTTGTTAGAGCATATTTCTCCATATGTGGTTTTGATAATTGTTGACAATCCCTATGGAATAATGGTTGCCTTGTGTTATATTCGAAGGATTTGTCCATAGGCACTTCTTGAAGTACATGTGTTGGTTTCAAGGAGTTTATATGGTGACCAAGGTGGTATGTATGGTTTTATCCAAAGATTGGTCATGTGAGAGTTGAGCTCATTACAAGCATGTCTTGAAGAAGAAGATTGTGTGAATATTCATGTTTACCTTCAAAACATCATCTTTGTGTAGAGAGAAGATAAGACACAAGGTTGATCAAGATTAAGGCAAAGAATGATTCAAGTTGATCAACACGCAAAGCGTAGAAGATGTACCAAGTGGGATCAAGTGATCTCATGGTATGGTAAGTATTGTCCATCACACTTTGTGTACTAACCCATGATCCTTGTGAGTGTTCTTTGAGGGGTTAGGAATATTTCCATGGGTTGCATCAATAGGAAGATCCCATACAACCCATGGAGGGTGACATCAAGTGGTGATCGTCATCAAGGTTGCGGTGTGCAAGTTCAAGTGAAGCATCATGGAGAGATCATGCTTGAAGCTTGTCGTCCATTGTGGTGACAATGGACTTGTGAAGATGTGCCGAAGAGTGGCTCACCCATAGTGGAGTATGAGTGCGCAATCTACTAGTCTTCATCGAGCGGCGTAATCAAGAAAGGTGGTCCATCTTGAGAAGGACAAGATCGTCATCATCTAGCTCAAGTGGACTATGCGCAAGGCAAAGGTTTGACCATGATAGGGTTTTATATTTTACCGGTCTCATGGTGGTAGTTGGGAGACCGGGTTATAGGATCGATTGCCGTACTATCAAGGGGGGATCTCAAGTGAGTAGCTTGATCGTATCGTTCGTTGAGAGCTCAAACCATTTGCAGCATTGCATCATCTTTCTTGGTTCTTGGTTGGTGTTTCTCTTTATGAGTTTTAGAGCTTATGGTCATCTTCATGACAAGATCGAGTTAATCGAAAACGGAGTCCATATACATCTTCTATGATGTTTTCGATGTTGAAGTTTTTGCCGGTTCTTCATTCATAGAGGTTTCACATCTCTATATCATTGGCATTTTTTCTACTACGTCTTCTGGCTATAACTATTCTTTCTTTGGATAGTACTTGTCGTCTGCTATCCAACAAGCTTGAGTTTGCTCAATTCGAAGCTCATATGCGAAAATTATGGCTGTTTTTGTCTTACCCGTTTTACACTGAGAGGTTGTACCGGTTCTAACAGAGGTTGTACCTGTCGACCGGTACTACCGGTGTTTGGAGCGGTTGTACCGCTCCAGAATTGGTCTGGGGGTTGTACCAGCCATGTACCTCTCTACCACCGGACTAGGTTCTATTTTGGAGCGGGTCTTGGGCGGTTGTAGGTCGGTTGTTCCGATTTAATCGATACTACTGGTTGTACAGGTGCGCATAGCGGTTGTACCACTCCTATGTTATTCTGCACATAACGGGCAGATTCGTGGGGACCTATTTAAGGGGGTCTTCTTCCCCAATGGTCCCTATCCTTTGAGCTCGTGTTTGCCCCCCATTGTTGACCTTCTTTGAGCTTGCTAACTCTCAATCCATCCAATGATTCTTGCTAGTTCTTGAGGGAAAAGTGAGAGTAGATCTAGATCCACATTTCCACCAATCACTTTCTCCTCTATGTGAGGGGAACCCCTTGGATCTAGTTCTTGGAGTTCTTGGTGTTCTTCTTCGTTCTTCCTCTCATTTTCCACCATAGCATTAGTTGTTGTGGTCGGATTTGGGAGAGAAGAACTTGGGCACTCCGTGTGCCCTTGCCATTGCATTTGGTGCATAGGTTTGAGTTCTCCACGGTGATACGTGGAAGTGAAGTTTGAGAAGCTTATTACTCTTGGGTGTTTGAGCACCCTAGAGCTTGTTCCTCTTGGGTGCCTTGGCGCCCTAGACGGTTGGTGGTGTCTCGGAGCTCAATCATTGTGGTGTAAAGCTCCGGGCAAGCGTCGGGGTCTCCAATTAGGTTATGGAGATTGCCCCGAGCAATTTGTACGGGTACCGGTGACCGCCCCCAAGGGTTGCCATTTGTATGGGTTCGGTGACCGCCCTCAAGGGTCCCTTAGTGGAATCATGGCATCTTGCATTGTGCGAGGGCGTGAGGAGATTACGGTGGCCTTAGTGGCATCATGGGGAGCATTGTGCCTCCACACCGCTACGAACGGAGATTAGATGATACGTCCATTTTGCATCATGATTTCCTACTGTTATTTACTTTGTTTTGTTGAATAATAATGCTTTGGGGAGTGATTCTAATGCCTTTTCTCTCATAATATACAAGGTTTACACAAGGAGGGAGAATACCTGCAGCTGGAATTCTGGACCCAAGAAAAACACCTCAGAGATACCTATTCTGCACAACTCCAATGAAGCTGAAATTTTACGGAGATTATTTTTGCATTTAATAAAAAATAGCGGAGCTGAAAACCACCGGAGGGGGACTCCCAAGTGGGTACAACCCACCAGGGCGCGCCAAGCCCCCCTGGGCACGCCCTGATGGGTTGTGCTCAGCCTGGCCCACCTCCGGTGCCCATCTTCTGGTATAAGGTCACTCTTGACCTAGAAAAATTCAGAGGAGGACTTTCGGGACAAAGCGCCGCCGCCTCAAGGCGGAACTTGGGCAGGAGCACTTTTGCCCTCCGGCGGAGCGATTCCGCCGGGGGAACTTCCCTCCCGGAGGGGGAAATCGAAGCTATCGTCATCACCTACACCCCTCTCATCTTTGGGAGGCCAATCTTCATCAACATCTTCAACAGCACCATCTCCTCTCAAACCCTAGTTCATCTCTTGTGTTCAATCTTTGTACCGAAACCTCAGATTGGTACATGTGGGTGACTAGTAGTGTTGATTACCTTGCGTAGTTGATTACTATATGGTTTATTTGGTGGAAGATTATATGTTCAGATCCATTATGCTATTCAATACTCCTCTGATCTTGAGCATGATTATTATTTGTGAGTATTTACCTTTGTTCTTGAGGTCACCGGAGAAGTCATGTTGCGAGTAATCATGTGAATTTGATATGTGTTCGATATTTTGATGATATGTATGTTGTGATTCCCTTAGTGGTGTCACGTGAACGTCGACTACATGACACTTCACCATTCATGGGCCTAAGGGAATGCATTGTGGAGTAGTTATTAGATGATGGGTTGCTAGAGTGACAGAGGCTTAAACCCTAGTTTATGCGCTACTTCGTAAGGGGCTGATTTGGATCCACATGTTTAATGTTATGGTTAGACTTTGTCTTAATACTTTTCTTGGAGTTGCGGATGCTTGCAAGGGGGTTAATCATAAGTAGGTTGTTAGTTCAAGTAAGAACAGCACCTTAGCACCGGTCCACCCACATATCAAATTATCAAAGTAGCGAAGACGAATCAAACCAACATGATAAAAGTGACTTGACGGAATTCCCGTGTACCCTCAAGAACACTTTGCCTATTACTAGTGATTGGTCTGGCATGTCCTTTGCCTCAAAATGATTGGGCTACCTTGCTGCACCTTGTTTACCGCTACCGTTACTTGCTCGCTATCAATTATCTTGCTATCAAACTATCTGTTACCTACAATTTCAGTGCTTGATGAAATTACCTTGCTGAAAACCGCTTGTCATTTCCTTCTGCTCCTCGTTGGGTTCGACACTCTTACTTATCAAAAGGACTACGATTGATCCCTATACTTGTGGGTCATCAAGACTCTTTTCTGGCGCCGTTGCCGGGGAGTGAAGCGCTCTTGGTAAGTGGAAATCGGTAAGGAAAAACTTATATTACGTGCTGAAATTTATTGCTACTTGCTACCATGGAGAACAATCCTTTGAGGGGTTTGTTCGGGGTATCTTCACCTTGACCGGAACCACAATTTTTTGCCCCTCAACCTACTGCACCTACTGAAAATGTTACTATGAAATTCCTTTGGGTATGCTAGAACAACTGCTTGCTAAACCTTATGCAGGAGACGGAACTGAACATCCTGATATGCATCTTTTATATGTGAACGAAATTTGTGGATTATTTAAGCTTGCAGGTTTACCCGGAGATGAAGTTAAGAAGAAGGTTTTCCCTTTATCTTTGGAGGGAAAAGCATTGACATGGTATAGGCTATGTGATGATCTTGGATCGTGGAACTGGAATCGTTTGCAATTGGAATTCCATCAAAAGTTTTATCCCATGCATATAGTTCATCGTGATCGGAATTATATATATAATTTTTGGCCTCGTGAAGGAGAAAGTATCGCTCTAGCTTGGGGGAGGCTTAAGTCAATGTTATATTCATGCCCCAATCATGACATTCCGAGGGAAGTTATCATTCGGAACTTTTATGCTCGACTTTCTCATAATGATCAATCCATGCTCGATACTTCTTGTGCTAGTTCTTATATAATGAAGACTATTGAATTCAAGTGGGATCTCTTACAAGGAATTAAACGCAACTCTGAAGATTGGGAACTCGACGAAGGTAATGAGTCAGATATAAAGCTTGAATTTGATTGTGTTAAATCTTTTATGAACACCGATACTTTTCACAAGTTTAGCACTAAATATGGACTTGACTCTGAGATAGTAGCCTCTTTCTGTGAAGCATTTGCTACTCGCGTTGATCTCCCTAAGGAGAAGTGGTTTAAATATCATCCCCCTATTAAGGAAGAAATTAAAGAACCGGCCATAGCTAAAGAAGAAACCATCTTTTACAATGTTGATCCAGTTGTGCCTACCACTTATATTGAAAAACCACCTTTCCCTGTTAGGATAAAGGAACATGCTAAGGTATCAACTGTGGTTCGTAAGAGTAATATAAGAGCACCTAAACCCCCTGAGCAAATTAAAGTAGAACCTAGTGTTGCTATGGTTAAAGATCTCTTGGTAGAAAATATTGATGGGCATGTTATCTACTTTTGTGATGAAGCTGCTAGAATTGCTAGACCTGATGAAAAAGATAAACATAGACTCATAGAAGGCTTGCCTGTCATCTCAGTCAAATTAGGAGATCATTGCTATCATGGTTTATGTGATTTAGGTGCTAGTGTGAGTGATATCCCTTTTACCTTATACCAAGAAATTATGGATGAAATAGCACCTGCTGAAATGGAAGACATTGATGTCACTATTAAACTTGCTAATAGAGACACTATCACACCACTTGGGATTGTTAGAGATGTTGAAGTCTTGTGTGGGAAAGTAAAATATCCTACTGATTTTCTAGTCCTTGGTTCCCCACAAGATGACTTTTGTCCCATTATCTTTGGTAGACCTTTCTTGAGCACCGTCAATGCTAAGATAGATTGTGAAAAACAAACTGTCGGTGTCAGTTTCGGCAATATGTCTCATGAGTTTAATTTTTCCAAGTTTAGTAGACAACCTCGTGATAAAGAGTTATCTAGTAAAGATGAAATAATTGGTCTTACTTCTATTGTTGTGCCTCCTACTGATCCATTAGAACAATATTTGTTCGACCATGAAAATGATATGCACTTGCGTGAGAGAAATGAAATAGATCAAATTTTCTTCGAACAACAACCTCTCTTGAAACACAATTTGCCTATTGAAACCCTTGGAGGTCCTCCTCCACCTAAAGGTGATCCTGTGTTTGAATTGAAACAATTTCCTGACACTTTGAAGTATGCTTATCTTGATGAGAAAAAGATATATCCTGTTATTAATAGTGCTAACCTTTCAGAACGTGAAGAAGAAAGATTATTGAAAGTTCTAAGGAAGCACCGGGCTGCTATTGGATATACTCTTGATGATCTTAAGGGCATTAGTCCCACTCTATGTCAGCACAAGATCAATATGGAACCTGATGCTAAACCCGTTGTTGATCATCAACGGCGATTGAATCCAAAGATGAAAGAAGTGGTAAGAACTGAAATATTAAAGCTTCTGGAAGCAGGTATAATCTATCCCATAGCTGATAGTAGATGGGTCAGTCCCGTTCATTGTGTCCCTAAGAAAGGAGGTATTACCGTTGTTCCCAACAATAAGAATGAACTCATTCCACAAAGAATTGTCACTGGCTATAGAATGGTAATTGATTTTAGAAAATTAAATAAAGCTACTAGAAAAGATCATTACCCTCTACCGTTCATTGATCAAATGCTAGAGATACAATCTAAGCACACACACTTTTGTTTCTTAGATGGATATTCTGGTTTCTCTCAAATACATGTGTCACAATCTGATCAAGAGAACTACCTTTACTTGCCCTTTCGGAACCTATGCTTATAGACGTATGCCTTTTGGTTTATGCAATGCACCTGCTACCTTTCAAAGATGTATGACTGATATATTCTCTGACTTTTGTGAAAAGATTGTGGAGGTTTTCATGGATGATTTTTCCGTTTACGGAACTTCTTTTGATGATTGCTTAAGCAACCTTGATCGAGTTTTGCAGAGATGTGAACAAACTAATCTCATCTTGAATTGGGAGAAGTGCCACTTTATGGTTAATGAAGGCATTGTCTTGGGACATAAAATATCTGAACGAGGTATTGAGGTGGATAAAGCTAAAGTTGATGCCATTGACAAAATGCCATGTCCTAAAGATATTAAAGGTATTCGAAGTTTCCTTGGTCATGCTGGTTTTTATTGGAGGTTCATTAAAGACTTCTCTAAAATTTCTAGGCCTCTTACTAATCTTTTCCAAAAGGATATTCTTTTTGTTTTTGATGATGATTGTGTGGAAGCCTTTGAAACACTCAAGAAAGCCTTAACCTCTGCACCTATCGCTCAACCACTTGATTGGAACTTGCCTTTTGAAATTATGTGTGATGCTAGTGACTATGATGTTGGTGTTGTCCTAGGACAAAGAGTTGATAAGAAATTAAATATTATCCATTATGCTAGTAAAATTCTGGACAATGCCCAACGAAACTATGCTACTACTGAAAAAGAATTTTTAGCAGTTGTGTTTGCTTGTGATAAATTAAGATCTTATATTGTTGATTCCAATGTCATTGTTCACACCGATCATGCTGCTATAAAATACCTTATGGAAAAGAAAGATGCTAAACCTAGACTCATTAGGTGGGTTCTCTTGCTCCAAGAATTTGACTTACACATCGTTGATAGGAAAGGAGCTGAGAACCCCATAGTTGATAACTTGTCTAAGTTAGAAAACATTCTTGATGACCCACTACCTATTGATGATAGTTTCCCTGACGAACAGTTAGCTGCAATAAGTGTCTCACAACACACACACCTTGGTATGATGATTATGCTAATTACATTGTCACTAAATATATACCACCTAACTTTACTTATCAACAAAAGAGAAAAAAATCTATGACTTGAGGCATTACTTTTGGGATGACCCACATCTTTATAAAGAAGGAGTAGATGGTATTATTAGACGTTGTGTACCTGAGCATGAACAGGAACAAATCCTACGGAAATGTCATTCCGAAGCTTATGGAGGACATCATGCGGGAGATAGAACTGCTCATAAGGTATTGCAATCTGGTTTTTATTGGCCTACTCTCTTCGAGGATGCTCGTAAGTTTGTCTTGTCTTGTGATGAATGTCAAAGAATTGGTAATATCGGTAAGCGTCAGGAAATGCCTATGAATTATTCACTTGTTGTTGAACAATTTGACGTTTGGGGTTTCGATTATATGGGGCCTTTTGCTTCCTCTAATGGGTACACTCATATTTTGGTTGCGGTTGATTATGTCACTAAGTGGGTAGAAGCTATTCCAACTAGTAGTGCCGATCACCAAACCTCCATTAAAATGCTTAAAGAGGTTATCTTCCCGAGGTTTGGAGTCCCTAGATATTTAATGACCGATGGTGGTTCACATTTTATCCATGGTGCCTTCCGTAAGATGCTTGCTAAATATGATGTTAACCATAGAATTGCATCACCCTATCATCCTCAATCTAGTGGTCAAGTTGAACTTAGCAATAGAGAAATAAAATTAATATTACAAAAAAATGTCAATAGGTCTCGTAAGAATTGGTCTAAGAAATTAGATGATGCACTTTGGGCCTATAGAACAGCTTATAAAAATCCTATGGGTATGTCTCCATATAAAAAGGTATATGGGAAAGCTTGTCATTTGCCTTTAGAACTAGAACACAAAGCATTTTGGGCAATTAAAGAACTCAACTATGATTTCAAACTTGCCGGTGAAAAGAGGCTATTTGACATTAGCTCACTAGATGAATGGAGAACCCAAGCCTATGAAAATGCCAAGCTATTCAAAGAAAAAGTAAAAAGATGGCATGACAAAAGAATCCAAAAGTGGGAATTCAAAATAGGAGATTATGTTCTTTTGTTCAACTCTCGTTTAAGATTTTTTGCAGGAAAGCTTCTCTCAAAATGGGAAGGACCATATATTATCGAAGAGGTTTATCGTTCTGGAGCTATCAAGATTAATAACATCGAAGGTACTAACCCGAAGGTGGTCAATGGGTAAAGAATTAAGCATTATATCTTAGGTACGCCTATTAACGTTGAAAGAAATGTTATCCAAACCATGACACCGGAGGAACACATAAAAGAAACCTTCCGGAACACTCCAGATTATTTAAAAATAGGAGGTACGTGATACGCTAAGTAAACGGACTCCGAAAAATCCGCAAAAATATTTTTTGTCAGTTTTGGAATATTTTGGAATTTTGGAAATAAAAAAAATAAACCGGAAGGTGATCGAGGTGAGCACGATACACCAGGGCGTGCCAGGCACCCCTGGGCGTGCCCTGGTGGGTTGTGCCCACCTCGGATGCCTTCCCGACTCCGTTTTCCTTCCAGATACTTGTTTCCCAAGAATAAGAATTCTCTATATATACCCCCGACAGTTTTGACGACCGCATCGCAGAAAAATCCTCTGTTCTTGTTTCTTGCTGTTTTCTCGTTAGATCTAGATCTCCATGGCTCCACCAAGCTCCTCCAAAGACAAGTTCTTCGAGAAGGTCATCAACCCGTACTTGTCGGAGGTGATGAAGCACCCTCAAGCCATTGAGATGCGTGAGGGGGTGCTCCACATCCGCGATGTTCAGGGACCTAAGAAGACCGGAAGCGTGGAGGCTAGGCTCGAGGCGGTGGAACAGGAAATCTTCAAGTGCCAGAAGATGGTGGAGCGTGGACTTAGTGCCAATCACTCCATGATCACGGAATTCACCCGTGATCAGATGGTGGATGGCCGGTCTGTGAAGGACATCATCTCCACCCTCAACGAGCAAATTAATTTTCTACTGAGCCAAGTTTATGATCTTCAAAACCAAGTCTTCGAATATGAAGCGAGATTTAAAGGTATGAGTTTAGCTGCAGTTGCAGGACTCAGGGGACTCTCACGTCAACCTTTGATGAGGAGCCCTTGCCCTGGAAGCTGGAGGACAAGCTTACTACATCATCACCACCACCTACATCAACACCTCCACCTTCTTCATCACCACCACCAAAGGAGACTTGAACTCACGGGTATGGGCACTCCCCTTGGCTTGAGCCAAGCTTGGGGGAGGTGCCCCGGTATCGTATCACCACCACTTTTATTCACCTTTACCTATTTTAGTTTGATCTTTAGTTTCCCTTTGCTTTAGTTGAATAAAAGTTTAGTATGATCTGTTTTCGTGTGTTAGTTCCGTGGCCTATCTATCTATGTAATCGAGTGAAAGTTATATAATAAAGTTTAGTTTGAGTTTTTGCCTCTCTACTTTCTTGTTGCAATCGAATAAAGGAAAAGAAACAAATGAAAAGAATCATATGCTAATCTTATGGTGAGTAATGACATCACATAAAGAAAAGTATAAGTAGTAAAATTTATTGGAGATTGACAAACATAGCATTGGTCAATGATGCAATTCATGAAAGAATTAATAAAGGAAGAGAAGATTCACATGCAAATACACTATCTTGGACATCTTTTATGATTGTGAGCCCCCATCAAATATTATATGTCAAAATTGTTGACATTGGACGAGGAAGACAACGTAATAATTTATGTTTGTTCATATCCACATAGAAGTTATATTGTCATAGATCCTTTAACATGTGGTGCTTGCCCAATATCTTTGCTAGCCAAAAATTCCGCACTAAGTAGAGATATTACTTGTGCATCCAAAAACCCAAACCAAACTCTTTCTTTGAGTGTCCACCATACCTACCTATGGATCGAGAAAGATCCTTCAAGTAAGTTGTCATCGGTGCAACAAGGCAATAAAAATTGCTTCTAAAAGTGTTTTGATCAATTAGTGTAAGAGAAAATTAGGCGTTATACGAACTTATGATGGCAAAGTAATAAAAGCGACGGACTGCATAATAAAGGTTGCTATCATAGGGGGCAATATAGCGTGACGTTCTTTTACATTAAGGGATTGGGCATACAAACCAATAAGCGCATGACAACCTCTGCTTCCCTCTGCGAAGGGCCTATCTTTTACTTTTATGCACTTACTTTTATGCAAGAGTCAAAGTATTCCTCCCTATTCCTTTTTACCTTTTTCTTTTGCAAGCATCATGTGGTGAGGAAAGATCTAAGCACATATATCCAGTTGGATATGGGTGAGCATGAGTTATTATTGTTGACATCACCCTTGAGATGAATGAGTTGGGAGGCAAAAATATAAGCCCCTATCTTCCTACGTGTCCGGTCGAAACTTTTTGTTCATAGGTATGCCGTGAGCGTTAGCAATCATAGAAGACTAAATGATGGTTGAGTATGTGGACTTGCCAAAAGGCTCCTACATGAGACCCTTCTTGAAAATATGATGAATTGTAGTTGCAAAGTTGACTGAGAACATAGTTTGTTGGTTCCCAATAACGTTTATGCTTCATACTTGTATGTTGTGATGAATTATTACTTGTTCATAAGAAGCCTTATGATAAAAATGTATTTAAATAAGTTCTTATGTTAGAGTTTGTTGCTGCTATGTTAATAAGCATGATGCTTCTATGTCCGTATTTTGTTTTTATCGACACCTCTCTCTCAAACCATGTGGACATGCTTTTCGATATCGGCTTTCGCTTGAGGACAAGCGAGGTCTAAGCTGGGGGGAGTTGATACGTCCATTTTGCATCATGATTTCCTACTATTATTTACTTTGTTTTGTTGAATAGTAATGCTTTGGGGAGTGATTCTAATGCCTTTTCTCTCATAATATGCAAGGTTTACACAAGGAGGGAGAATACCGGCAGCTGGAATTCTGGACCCAAGAAAAGCACGTCAGAGATACCTATTCTGCACAACTCCAATGAAGCTGAAATTTTACAGAGATTATTTTTGCATTTAATAAAAAATACTGGAGCTGAAAACCACCGGAGGGGGCCTCCCAGGTGGGCACAACCCACCAGGGCGCGCCAGGCCCCCCTGGGCGCGCCCTGATGGGTTGTGCTCAGCCTGGCCCACCTTCAGTGCCCATCTTCTGGTATAAGGTCACTCTTGCCCTAGAAAAAATCAGAGGAGGACTTTCGGGATGAAGCGCCGCCGCCTCGAGGCGGAACTTGGGCAGGAGCACTTTTGCCCTCCGGCGGAGCGATTCCGCTGGGGGAACTTCCCTCCCGGAGGGGGAAATCGAAGCTATCGTCATCAACAACACCCCTCTCATCTTTGGGAGGCCAATCTTCATCAACATCTTCAACAGCACCATCTCCTCTCAAACCCTAGTTCATCTCTTGTGTTCAATCTTTGTACCGGAACCTCAGATTGGTACCTGTGGGTGACTAGCATTGTTGATTACCTTGCGTAGTTGATTACTATATGGTTTATTTGGTGGAAGATTATATGTTCAGATCCATTATGCTATTCAATACTCCTCTCATCTTGAGCATGATTAATATTTGTGAGTAGTTACCTTTGTTCTTGAGGTCACGGGAGAAGTCATGTTGCGAGTAATCATGTGAATTTGTTATGTGTTCGATATTTTGATGATATGTATGCTGTGATTCCCTTAGTGGTGTCATGTGAACGTCGACTACATGACACTTCACCATTCATGGGCCTAAGGGAATGCATTGTGGAGTAGTTATTAGATGATGGGTTGCTAGAGTGACAGAAGCTTAAACCCTAATTTATGCGCTACTTCGTAAGGGGCTGATTTGGATCCACGTGTTTAATGCTATGGTTAGACTTTGTCTTAATACTTTTCTCGTAGTTGCGGATGCTTGCAAGGGGGTTAATCATAAGTATGTTGTTAGTTCAAGTAAGACAATACCTTAGCACCGGTCCACCCACATATCAAATTATCAAAGTAGCGAACACGAATCAAACCAACATGATAAAAGTGACTAGACGGAATTCCCGTGTACCCTCAAGAACACTTTGCCTATTACTAGTGATTGTTCTGGCCTGTCCTGTGCCTCATAAGGATTGGGCTACCTTGCTGCACCTTGTTTACCGCTACCGTTACTTGCTCGCTATAAATTATCTTGCTATCAAACTATCTGTTACCTACAATTTCAGTGCTTGCAGAAATTACCTTGCTGAAAACCGCTTGTCATTTCCTTCTGCTCCTCGTTGGGTTCGACACTCTTACTTATAGAAAGGACTACGATCTATCCCCTATACTTGTGGGTCATCATTAGCATCTCAAGGGTGCATCGTCGTCTCCGCGTGCCTCGGTTATCTCTTACCCGAGCCCTTTACTTATGCACTTTACTCTGTGATAACCATATTGTTTCATGTTTTATATCTTGCTATCACTTAGTTGTTTATCTTGCTTATCATAAGTTGTTGGTGCACATAGGTGAGCCTAGTTGTTTTAGGTTTTGTACTTGACATATTAAACGTTAGTTTTATTCAGCATTTGTTCAAGCCTAAACCGTAATTATCTTAAAGCGCCTATTCACCCCCCCCCCTCTAGGCGACATCCACGTCCTTTCAATTGGTATCAGAGCTAGGTCTCTCATTTTTAGGTTTAACCACCTAAAGAGTAAGGATGTCGACTAGGGGATTAGGATTCTCTGACACTCTTAGTTTCGATGGCACAAATTTTGATGTTTGGGTAATTCACATGCTTAATCTCTTTAGGTTCATGGACCAAAATTTGTAGCGAATTGTAGATATGGGTTTTTCTCCTCCAAAGGATTCTCAACAGATATCTTTAGAGGATGAGAAAAACTCTTATCTCAATGCTCAAGCTTCTAATGTGCTTTTCGATGCTTTGAGCAATGTAGTTATATTTCAACTCATGCCGTTCCGGGATGCTCATGAGTTGTGGACAAAGCTTCAAGATAAATATGGTATGTCCAAGATTTTTAGGGATGATTGTTCTCCCTCCACCTCCGGTCGTGTTGTCTTCTCAACTTCATATAATTCACCTACATGTGGATTGCCACAAGGTAATGATATGGTGAGTAGTGGTGTTCATTGTAATGATGATAGTGGGCTTATTATTGATGATACTTCATCACTATCTTATTGCAATGCTTCATCTTTGGACTTTAACACTTCGAGCACTCTAAATGTTTCACATGCTTGTGTTGATAGTCCTTGCATATCATGTAGAAATTGCTTGACTAAATCTCATGATGATATGCTTGCCATGTCTTGTCGTGATAAAAATGCATCGCTTTCCTCGAGTTGTTGTGCTAACAATGTAGAGGAAACCCAACACTCCACGGAATAAGATGTGGTGTTGAATGGTGCTTCAAGGGATCCTACATCATCATCTATTATTTCACACTTTTGCCTTATGGCTAAGGCTTCAAAGGTATCTCCTACTTTTAATCCCAATATATCTCATGATGATGATGTTGATGATAATGAGGATGAGGATAATGATGAAGAGAGTGATAATATTGCTTCCTTAAAAATTAAGGGAGAAATGGTTTTTAAAGCTCTTCATAAGAATAAAATTGCTCATTCCAACTTCATGGAAATCATGTCTATTGCCATTGAGGGCAAGAAATATATTGAGGAGTTGGAAGCTCATCTCGAGGAGCATGAGGCCACCATTGATAAAATGGAAGGTCATGAGCGTGATTACGCTAATGAGATCGCGGACCTATCTCAAGCTCTTGAAAATGAACAAACCATCAAGGAATCTCTTGAGGAGACCTTTGCTCTAGAATTATCTAGATTAAAGGAATCCCATGATAGAGCTCTCGAGGTGGCTAATGAATTTAGAACTAAAAATGATAAGCTTGAAGTTGCACATGCTAAACTCCTTGAGGATTTTGAGCACCTCGAAAATGGCTCAAGGGTCATTAAGAGTTCGCTCATTGAACTCACCGAGTCTCATGCTCAACTTGAAGCTTCATATGCTAAAGATCTTGTCAAGTTGCCTTCTCCTCTTGTTGTTAATGATGATGCTTGTGCTACTAACTCTATTCCTTGTGAAGCATCCATTTTGAAGGAGAATGTTGAGCTAAGGGCTCAACTTGAGTTGCTATCTAGCAATTATGGGAAATTGGAAGAAAGTCATGAAAAGCTCTCGGGCTCTCATGGTGATCTTCTAGTATCCCATAATGTGCTAAAAATAGCTCATGAGGCTAGTACTACTAAGGTAACATCTAGTGAGCCTCGTGTGGACATTAGCACTACATCTAGTAGAAATGCTTTATTGCCATGTGCTAGTCCTCGTAGTTCATCTACTCATAATGTTGCTACATCTTGTGATGAATTACTTTCCTTGCCTTGTTGCTCTAACGATGAAGCTTATACTTCCTCTAGTACTTGTGTTCATACTAACCATGTAGAGGAAATCAATGAGCTCAAGGCCCAAGTCACTTCTTTGAAGAAAGACTTGGAAAAGAGTCATGAAGGGAAGTCCACACTCAACAATATCTTGAGTGTGCAAAAATCCCCAAATGACAAAGGTGGACTTGGAGTCAACTCCAACAAGAAGAAGAAGTCCAAGAGCAACAATAAGAAGGACCAAGAACAAGTCAAGAACTCGGCCAAGATTGTTTTCTTCAAGTGCAAAATAGAAGGGCACCATGTTAGATCTTGCCCATTGAAGAAGAAGCCCCATAGTGACAAGCAACAAGGGAAGCGGCCACAATCTCATGCTCAATGTCAAGTTGAAGAAAGGCCACTTCCCAAGAAGACCCAAGTCAACGCTCCTCAAGTTGAGAAATCAATTGAGAAGAAAGTAAAGGGTAGATGTTGCTACTTATGTCGTGAGAAGGGTCACTTTGCTTCTTTATGCACTAATGGTAAAGTATCCAACCCAATTATCATTGATGATGTCTATTCTCTTGGGAAGGATAAGGTTGGCAATGTGTTTGCCAAGTTTGTTGGTACTCAAAGTGGTGTCAAGAAAAGAACCATTTGGGTAGCCAAGCCTATTGTGACTAACCTCTTAGGACCCAACTTGGTTGGGGACCAACAAGCTCAAACTTGATCAATAGGTATTGTTGGAGGGCATTGTAGACTTGGCTACATTATGAAGAATTAAGGGGTCTTCATCATTCATATTGTCTCAAGCCAAGTCATTTGGATCATCAAGTTTCTATCTTAGAACCAATGTTCCTCCTTACGGTAACTTGTACTTAAAATTGAATACACTGTTAGTTACTTGCCCCTGTGCATGTTGTGGTTTTGTACCTTGCATGTGTTTGTATATGTTGTGCTTCCTATTTGTTTATCTTGAGAAATCAAGTATGTATGGTGGGTTGCACATCATATATGTGTGTCTTGTGTTGAGCCTTTTTGTATTTTGTTTGTATCTTAGTCGGCTCTTTTGAGAGATTAATGGATTATCCCATTTTGAGGGAGTGATGTGCTTTGTGCACTTCATGATCCTAAAAATGTGTGTACATGAGGAATACCACTTAGTATTGATATTACAAGATTATCTAGCTTCTATGTGGTATGTCTTCTCATGAGAAATTCAAATTCTAAATGGTCCACTAATAATCTCTTGTTGGATTTCATTTGCCACTTGTTAATAATGTTGGGTTACCACATTATGGGGGAGTAATATGCTATGTGCATATTACAAGCCCAGAGAATGTGTACATTTGATATTGCCACTTAGATTTGATATTATAATTTATCTTGTTCCTAGGTGGCATACTAGCTCTACAAGTGTCATTTGCTTGTGATTTAGGAGTAAAGATGATGTTGGATCTATTTGCAATCTACCAATGGGAATTATTTCCAAATACATCTTGTCCTTTGACAATTGGTATTCCTTTTAAGTGGTAGAAATTGCTAATCATCTTTACATTGGATTTTGTTTATCGTTTGTCTTCCTTGCCTCTTGTGGATCTTTTTGAGAATGTCTAGTGTTTCTATAGATAGGGAAAGTGATGATCCCATCGTGTGCACTTTGTATTCAAATGCAAATTCTATATAATGCACAACTCTTGGGGGAGCTATCATATTTTCTTTCGAACACTCTCTTTATGCGTGTGTCATAAAATCTTTTGATCCTCATCAAGTGTGTGTTGGTGGGAGGCAAGCCTTTTCTTTATGGTGCTTTGTGCCATCATGAAAATATGCCGAGGGTTTGGTTTGTTTGGAACCTAGCTCTCTTTTTGCAACTTGATACCTCTTGTTTGTTTTCCTTTAATTGGTATCTTGTTTCCTTCTATTTGGCATGTATCTTTTAATTGGTATCCTTCAAGTGATAATTTTTTTTGTTTGGTATCGTATTTTCACTTGATACCTTGTCTTTTGGTATCTTATCAACTATGTGTTGATGTGATTCTTGAAAGCCTTGAGCATGCATATTTACTACATGTACTTTCGTTGGCATGCTTTATCTCTTTGAGCCAATATATAGGGGAAACTCTACTATGTCACAAATTGGCTAAAGTGTGCATGAAATTCAATTTCATATCTATATGCACATAGTTATGTGGAGTTTGTCCTATGTATTGTTGGTCCACTAACTCTTTGGTCCCAATGAGTTTGGGTACCACTTTGTTTGTGTTGTTGTTCTAGGAACAATTGGAGATACATTGGACGCTTAGCTCACTTACAAGGAAGGTGTTGACACCATGTTCTTATTGGAGCCATGCTAGGATGATCGATGAACCATTATCTACTACATCAATCCAATGCTATCTCGGTAACAAGTATCTACTTCATGCATACATTTCTTGCATTCAACCTTTTGTAGATTGCATCATGGCATGAAGTTCTTGATTCATTCTTGTGGTACTTTTTTCCTTTCTCAAAGCATCCCAACGATGATCTCGTGTTGCTAGTTGTGATGTCTTTGATGTTCGTATGCTGGGAGTTCATTTATGTACAATAAGAAAATATTAGGCCATGTGCTATGCTTTCAAGCAAATATCTTATTGGTATATTCATGACTTCCTTTTTGGATATCTTGTTTGTTCCTTCGTGTAACCATTTTGTGTGTACATCCTTCTTTGTGGATATATCATCATGTATTCTACCTAGAATCTTATACACATGAGATAAGTTACATCTCTAGTTGATATCCTCTTTTCTTTCACGTCCACCGTTGCATTCCCTTTTTTTATTTTTTTTCTTGGTGGTTTCGTGAAAGAATTTGTCTTGTGCGGATCTTATATCCTTGCATCTTGATGCACTCATTGGTGGTGAAGATTATTTTTGCTCATGCATGTCTTGATGAGGGTTTTTCCATTTCGATTGGTATCCCTCCTCTTGACAAGGCTTTTATTTCTTATCTTCACCATGGGTTGTCACAAGCCTTGGTTTTTAATTTTTTTATTAGTAAGCTTGTGAACCCATTTGCTAGTAGTGTGTGTGGGGGGGGGGGGGGGGAGGATATGTCTTGCACTTTGTGTCTCATTTCATCAAGACTATGTTGATGCTTAATGCTCATCCATATATTAGTCTTGTCAAGTGCTTTGCCATGACTCACACACATCTTCTTGGTTGAGCCTATTCTAAAGATTGCCTCTTTTACATGTTGCTCAACCATATGTTTGGTGCAAGTACTATGCTTATTGTCTTATCTACTTGCTTGCACTTGTTGTGTGTTTCTATTGATTTGGGGGGGGGGGGGGTCGTGATCCTATTTTGTGCACTTGTATCCAAATACAACAATTCTTAATAGTGCACAAATCATGGGGAGCTTCTCTAGTTTCTTTAAAACACTCCTTTGCCCATATCATAATATCTTTTATTCATGTGACTCGTAGGATCATGTGATTGTTTGTTCCTATTGGTATCTTTTGATTGCTTGCTTCTCTTTTGGTATGTCTTTGTGCCATACGATCCTTTTTGTAATCTTTGGGTCCTCAATATAGTTTGTTTTCCTCCAACTACTTATCATTGGATATGTGCATCTCAATGCTCTCATCTTTTAGATATACACACCTTTTGGAGGAACACCTATTATATTGGCTTTCTAAGCCTTTCGCCCATTTTTGCAATCGATGCCAATGGGGGAGATGTTTAGAGAGTTTAGTTTGGAGTTGTTTAGAGAGTTTTGCTTTTGATTCTTTCATAGCCATGCATATGCATTATTGGTTGTTGCTTTGCATGGGCGTGCGGTTGTACTTATTTACTTATAAAAACTCTCTTGAAAGTGATTGTCATCAATTACCAAAATGGGGGAGATTGTTAGAGCATATTTATCCATATGTGGTTTTGATAATTGTTGACAATCCCTATGGACTAATGGTTGCCTTGAGTTATATTCGAAGGATTTGTCCATATGCACTTCTTGAAGTACATGTGTTGGTTTCAAGGAGTTTATATGATGACCAAGGTGGTATGTATGGTTTTATCCAAAGACTAGATCATCGAAGGCGCGCGTTGCTGGGCCCATCTATTTTTGCAATAGAATGATAGTAATCACAATAAGTATAAATGCATAAACATGGGAGCTAAATTTGCATACATTTACCCATATGTTTGTTGTTCGCCGAAGAACGGAATTTAATGAATTTGCATGGAAATAATGTGGTGCTAGGGGACCATAGAAGTTAAGAGTCGAAGTAGACAGGAAGAGAGGGGCTTAAAAATTATTTGGAATAATTCCGTAAAATAATCAAATACAAAGATGGATGAGTTCAAACTTTAAGGATCACTTACAAATTACCAAGTGGGAAAAAGTTTCTTAATATAACGCACAAACAAAGAAATAGACATCCATTCTTAGAAATTACAAATTCATACATTAGAAACTTGATTTGAGACGTACGTGTTATATGGTAGCAACAATTAGTAGAACGCACAAATTAAGATCCTTTCCAAGATTTAGAACGCGTCATTCCTAGTAAAAATGCAGCGGTGATCCAATGTTGTCAAAT
This sequence comes from Elymus sibiricus, assembly GCA_039707655.1. Lineage (NCBI taxonomy): Eukaryota > Viridiplantae > Streptophyta > Magnoliopsida > Poales > Poaceae > Elymus > Elymus sibiricus. The sequence continues at coordinate 82,715,670 of CM077671.1, read as the reverse complement.
AGAGTACATGCGGACATAAGTAATAATAGGGGCGGTGATATTTTAGGACAAAAACGTAAAGTATAAACATATACGCCAACGGGCATGATATACCTGAATGGATGGGACTTGAAATGGACTTGGATTTGAGGCCTCTTTCTTACAGCTGCCATCAGGAGAGACGAGAGGCAACGATACCAGCCCCTTTGGCCGCAGTATATGACACGAGTGAAATCCTGGTGAGATGAGTGAAATCCAGGTGAGATGGGGTTGTCAACAACAATGCGCAGCCGAGGAAAGCCTTGGCCTCCTTACTTCACCTTATTAGCTAGGAGATTTGGAAGGAGAGGAATGTCCATGTGTTCAGAACCAAGGGGGCGCCAATGGCGGTGATTGTGCGCAATACTAAAGAGGAGGCATCTATCTGGCAGTTGCGGCGCTAGACATTTGTGTAATTTGATGCCACGAGAGTAGGCCTTTGTCTAATTTCCGCTTTGGCAGGGCTGTTATGTCCAAAACCATACTCTTCTCCTTATTCAATGAAAATGAGGACTCTTTTGCCTCGTTTCAAAAAAAAGAGGGGGGTGATAATGGATGAGATCATGAGAAGTCACTGGGAAGAAACAAAAACTAATGCTCCGCTTGAGTTTTACATCAAATAATTTTTGTTCTTGTATCATGGCTAGGTCATGTAACATCAACACCATCAAATGTACATGGAATCTTATCAAAAATTTCTAGATCAAAAGATGCTTCCTTCCAACTAGCTGACATCAAACTTAAGCAAGCAATGGAAGTTTTAGTAGGATATCAAGTAACAAAAAAAAAGCAAGTACAGTTCACAAAAGCAGAACCTGCAATTTTATTATAATAAATACTATTTGATCAAGATGCAATTTCATACATAGGTTAGTCCAAAAGTGATATATACAGCTTGATTTATTACAGCAGTGAGCCCTTCCCTTGGTAGTATCCAAGAATGGTACAACTGAAAACACAATACTTAGGTTTCCACCAAGGGAATGAAACCTTAATCTTCATTGACCAATTGAACGTAAAAAGATATAGGGTGCACTATTGAGTGTGATAAAGTTGCGATAACCGGTCTATCTTGTGTAACTAAGCCTCATAAATCAGTACACCGCAACCTCTTTTTTATGTGTTTTTTAGATAGCTAACGACGGATGCCAAGTAGTTACCTCTTTCTAACAGATCGAATCACAAAAACACTGAAATTTTGTATAATATGGAGTTAATTCTATAATGATCAGTAACAAACAGTTAAATAGACTTCACTGGAATCAGAAAAATAGTCTCAAAGTGGTATGCAAAAGTTATGGAGATGCTCAAGATCAGATTGAAAATTGAAAGTAAATTAGACTTCCAAAATATGCATGCACCTTGTCAAGGCCTGTTTCGTCAAAGCTCAACCTTTATCTGTGAAACTCATTTCTATTTTCCTGCAAATTAAAAAGATCACCCTGCAAACATAGAATGTGACACCATCTTGTTAGCATGCATGGAGAGAAAAAATTAGTGCAATCAGAACTGATGATATAGCAAATTGCACAAAAAGTACAATAAATAATATTATAAGAAGGAGAGCAACACTACAAAATTCAAACCTAAAGTGCAACAGTGAAGGGAAACCAAGCCCTGATGAAGAATGGGGCACATGTATCTCGGAAAAACATATTGCACAAATGAAGTTGTGCATGTTTCTCGGTATATGCCACACACTATAAGAAAGTCACCAGCTGATGCGATAACCAATGTCTGAAATGTATGATCTGCTATAATTTTCAAAATCATATTTGAAATTTAGAAATACTTACAACTAACTACTTGGCCCTGGATGGAACCAAATGGAAACAAGTAATTCCGTTGATTGACACCAAATGCAAGTACCTAGCTGAAGCAAAGGTACTATTGTCAATATGATTTGAGTAAAATTTCCATCTCACATGAAACATGTAGTTTATCTGACTGAAGCACATAACAGCAAAAAGATTGTTAGCGTAATAATGTCTTGTTGATCTCTCCTTCCACTGCAAAGTATGATGGAGCTGAAGAGAAGGAATCAGTCAGTACACATGAAGAAACAAAATTTAAAGAGCCTCATGCAGGGGTGGTCCGCAGACCTCACGACAGCGGTGTTGATAGTATGGAAGCATGCTCACCCTTTAGCCGAGAGGCGCTGCAAGACCAGAAGCAGGGTCCTGAAGGCTGCGGAACCATCTCCAACACATGTACCACAAAAGAGCATCAACTTGCTTAATTCCATTTGCATGTCTGCAATCGAAACAACAATAATGTGTATCTTAAAAAATTACTGGAATAGATGAAACACATTCCTTGAAGTTTATAAGCAATTATAAGTGCAGATTGGTAACCCAAGGGCAAATCATTGTGAATGTGTACACATACTTGAAAATAATACAAGCACGGGAATTTATGGGGAAATTGATAGGAACTCGATGTTTTGTCATGTTGAGATAAGATTTTGATTCTTAATCTGCAAAATAGGACCAATCACGAAAATTGCAGTCTTGATCTATAGGACCTAAGGGTGACGGATGTAGTTCAAAATAAAAAGGTAAAATCCAAGGAACTCACTGATGAGGAAAGGAATGGACACGAGCTACTGTAGAGGACGATTTTGACGGAAGCAGCAGGGGTGACGATCTGAAAGATAGAGAAAATTGTCTCAATTCTGAACTTATGTAGCTGAGAGTGTTCAACAATATAAATAAGCCTGCTACCTAGCATCTCAAAATCATACAACACTTGATTCAACTTAATGGGTAGACCTAATGCAGAGGATTAAGTTGGCTCCTATTTCTCATATTAGCCATGCACCCAGCTATCAAAATCTCAAAGTTTTGGGTGAAAATCATCCAGCTAATTTTTGAGATCCAGACAACACTTGAGAGGCATGGAAAATTAGGAAAAACTGATAGAATGGAGGCCAATCTGAGACGGGGACTACCTGCTTGCCGAGGATGACGAGGCCGGGGCTCTCCTGGAGCGCAAAGGCACGAAGTATCTTGGCAACAACGAGGAGAAGGAGAGGGCGGGCCAGGTAGGAGCCGTGGAGGACGTGGACGACAGCCTGGACGGGGCAGACGGTGGCGGCGATGACATTAGCGGCGGCGCCGGCTTCGCGCAGGCGGAGCGCCTCCTCGATGGCGATAGGTGCAGCGTGACAGCCACCAGGGGACCGCGAAGCCCAGCAGACACCCTTCTCCCTCCCTTGCAGATCGAGCGCTCGATCCCTTCCCCTTCTCGATGTCTCCGCGCCGGCCTCCTCTCCAAACGAATCGCCTTCCTCTCGCAGCGACCCGGTCATGTCGCTTGTTTTATTTTTCGGGAGGGTTTCGGGTGGTTAGATGACTGGGCTACGGATGGGCTAGCAAAAAAGGCCCAGTTTACCACATGCCTTCGTTTCGGCCTGTGGAGCAGCAGCCCACAAGCCAGCTCGGCTAGAATACACACACTGCGAAAAAGATTGTTTTTTAGACGAGATCTGACGGCCAGGAATGCCCATATCACAGAAATGGACGGCCGAAAATCCAAATCGCTGAGAGAGCTCGGTTTAGGCTCAGTTTTACTATCCTTAATTGGTCATGTGAGAGTTGAGCTCATTACAAGCATGTCTTGAAGAAGAAGATTGTGTGAACATTCATGTTTACCTTCAAGACATCATCTTTGTGAAGAGAGAAGATAAGACACAAGGTTGATCAAGATTAAGGCAAAGAATGATTCAAGTTGATCAACACACAAAGGGTAGAAGATGTACCAAGTGGGATCAAGTGATCTCATGGTATGGTAAGTATTGTCCATTACGCTTTGTGTACTAACCAATGTTCCTTGTGAGTGTTCTTTGCGGGGTTAGGTATATTTCCATGGGCTTGCATCAATAGGAAGATCCCATACAACCCATGGAGGATGACATCAAGTGGTGATCGTCATCAAGGTTGCGGTGTGCAAGTTCAAGTGAAGCATCACGGAGAGATCATGCTTGAAGCTTGCCGTCCATTGTGGTGACAATGAACTTGTGAAGATGTGCCGAAGAGTAGCTCACCCATAGTGGAGTATGGGGAGCAATCTACTAGTCTTCATTGAGCCGACGCAATCAAGAAAGGTGGTCCATCTTGAGAAGGACAAGATCGTCATCATCTAGCTCAAGTGGACTATACGCAAGCCAAAGGTTTGACATTGATAGGGTTTTCTATTTTACCGGTCTCATGGTGGTAGTTGGGAGACCAGGTTATAGGATCGATTGCCGTACTATCAAGGGGGGGACCTCAAGTGAGTAGCTTGATCGTATCGTTCGTTCAGAGCTCAAACCATTTGCAGCATTGCATCATCTTTCTTGGTTCTTGGTTGGTGTTTCTCTTTATGAGTTTTAGAGCTTATGGTCATCTTCATGACAAGCTCGAGTTCATCGAAAACGGAGTCCATATACATCTTCTATCATGTTTTCGATGTTGGAGTTTTTGCCGGTTCTTCATTCATAGTGGTTTCACATCTCTATATCATTGGCATTTTTCTACTATCTCTTATTGCTATAACTATTCATTGTTTGGATAGTACTTGTCGTCTGCTATCCAACAAGCTTGAGTTTGCTCAATTCGGAGCTCGTATGCGAAAGTTATGGCTGTTTTTGTCTTACTTGTTTTACACTGAGAGGTTGTACCGGTTCTAACAGAGGTTGTACCGGCCGACCGGTACAACCAGTGTTTGGAGCGGTTGTACCGCTCCAGAATTGGTCTGGAGGTTGTACCGGCCATGTACCGCTCTACCACCTGACTAGGTTCTGTTTTGGAGCGGTTCTTGGGCGGTTGTAGGCCGGTTGTTCCGGTTTAATGGTACTACCGGTTGTACGGGTGCGCATAGCGGTTGTACGCTCCTTTGTTATTCTGCACATAACGGGCAGATTTGTGGGGACCTATTTAAGGGGGTCTTCTTCCCCAATGGTCCCTATCCTTTGAGCTTGTGTTTGCCCCCAATTGTTGACCTTTTTTGAGCTTGCTAACTCTCAATCCATCCAATGATTCTTGCTAGTTCTTGAGGGAAAAGAGAGAGGAGATCTAGATCCGCATTTCCACCAATCACTTTCTCCTCTATGTGAGGGGAACCCCTTGGATCTAGTTCTTGGATTTCTTGGTGTTCTTCTTCGTTCTTCCTCTCATTTTCCACCATAGCATTAGTTGTTGTGGTGGGATTTGGGAGAGAAGGACTTGGGCACTCCGTGTTCCCTTGCCATTGCATTTGGTGCATAGGTTTGAGTTCTCCATGATGATACGTGGAAGTGAAGTTTGAGAAGCTTATTACACTTGGATGTTTGAGCACAATAGAGCTTGTTCCTCTTGGGTGCCTTGGCGCCCTAGATGGTTGGTGGTGTCTCGGAGCTCAATCATTGTGGTGTAAAGCTCCGGGCAAGCGTCGGGGTCTCCAATTAGGTTGTGGAGATTGCCCCGAGCAATTTGTACGGGTACCGGTGACCCCCCCCCCCCCAACGGTTGCCATTTGTACGGGTTCGGTGACTGCCCTCAAGGGTCCCTTAGTGGAATCACGGCATCTTGCATTGTGCGAGGGCGTGAGGAGATTACGGTGGCCTTAGTGGCATCTTGGGGAGCATTGTGCCTCCACACCGCTCCGAACGGAGATTAGCATCCGCAAGGGTGTGAACTTCGGGATACATCGTCATCTCCGCGTGCCTCGGTTATCTCTTACCCGAGCCCTTTACTTGTGCACTTTACTCTGTGATCGCCATATTGTTTCATGTTATATATCTTGCTATCACTTAGTTGTTTATCTTGCTTAGCATAAGTTATTGGTGCACATAGGTGAGCCTAGTTGTTTTAGGTTTTGTGCTTGACATATTAAACGTTAGTTTTATTCCGCATTTGTTCAAGCCTAAACCATAATTGTTTTAAAGCGCCTATTCACCCCCCCCCCTCTTGGCGACATCCACGTCCTTTCAGTATTGAATTGTAAAACTATTTTGGGGTACAGCGGTAACGGATATTGTTTTAATTGTAAGAAAAACATCCCTAACGTGACAATGCACGAACGGCATCCTAAAATTTGGAAACATTTGGGGTTCAATTGGTATTTTTATACATTAAGTTCGTTCCTAGAAATGTAAAGGCCATAATTCGAAACTAAAACACATGAACATGCAAGATGAAGCAAAAACTGCTGGAAAAATCATATTTATGTACTACTTGCTTCCCTATATATGCCACGTGCAATAAATTTTAAGGAGTTCCAAACATCTTGAGTAACGGTTTGGACACATGCATTGGGAATCTAGGTTTTTAAATTCAAAAAAAATTAAAAAAATGCTCTGAAGTACATGAAAATTTGCATGATTTCCCAACATGGGGCCAAGATGTCGTGATTAAAGTAACGGCTTGTTTGAGGTAAGCTTTGACACATGCCTCTCATAAACCGAAGCATCACAAGAAGGGTCATGGTTCCGAGAGGAAACATAGAGCCTTGTGTGATGACGAACCACCAATCGCTGCCTCATTCAGCCTACTTTTGTTTCATCGTTACAATGTACGAATATGACCAGCATCCTAAATTTTTTTTAAAAAAATAGGTGTTCTTTTGGCATTTTTATACATTAAGTTAGTTTCCAGAAATTTAATGGCCATAGTTCAAAACTGAAACAAATGAACAAGCAAGATGAAGCAAAAACCGCTGGAAAATCATATTTATATACTACTTGCTTCCGTATATATGCCACATGCAATAAATTTGAAGAAGTTCCAAGCATATTGAGTAACGATTTGGACACAAGCATTGAGAATCTAGGTTTTTAAATTCAAAAGATGAAAAAAATGCTCCGAAGTACATGAAAATATGCATGATTTCCCGACATGGGGCCAAATGTCATGGTCAATGTAATGTCTTGTTCGAGATAATCTCTGATTGATGTGTCATCTTTGGACCATCCTGCAGTGTAGTGTAAGCTTTGACACATGTCAAGCTGGCAATGGTTAACCATTACCTGCATCTGTAGGACCGAAAGTATGTCTAGAGGGGGGATGATTAGACTACTTGACCAAATAAAAATTCTACATTTTCCCAATTTTAAGTGTTGGCAGATTTTAGCAATGATAGCAAGTCAAGCACACCCTACACATGCATGTCTAAGAGTATAGCAGCGGAAAGTAACAACAAGCATGTATAGTAGAGGGTAGGAAAGAAGATCAAACGCAATTTGTAGACACGAAGATTTTTCCCGTGGTTCCAATAGGTGGTGCTATCGTACGTCCACGTTTATGGAGTCTTCAACCCACGGAGGGTAACGGTCGCGAGATTCCACGGAGGGCTCCACCCATAAGGGTCCACGAAGTAGCAACCTTGACTATTCCATAACGGCGTCCGTCCACGAAGGACTAGCCTCACTATGGGTAGATCTTCACGAAGTAGGCGATCTCCTTGCCCGTACAAACTTCTTGGTTCAACTCCACAACACGAAGTAGGAGGCTGCCAAGCGACACCTAACCAATCTAGGAGGCACCACCCTCCAAAAGGTAATAGGCTCGGTAATGTCGATGAACTCCTTGCTCTTGTGCTTCAAGATGATAGACTCCTCAACACATAATCACTCTCTCACAGATTTGGCTATGGTGGAAGAGATTGATTTGGTGGAAAGCAACTTGGGGAGGCTAGAGATCAAGATTCATATGGATGGAGTGGAATAGCTTGATATCAACACAAGGGTAGGTGGCTCTCTCTCAGAAAATATGATGGGGAAAGTATGGAATAGTTCTGAGTGCTTCTCTTTCGAGTGGGTGGTGGTGAAGGGGTATATATAGGCATCCCCAAAAATCCAACCGTTACACCTAAAGTGACCAACTCGGTGACACCGATGTGTGAATCTCGGTGGTACCGAAGTGACCAAAAGGTGACAACTTTTGAATCTCGGTGAGACCGATATATAAATCTCGGTGGTACCGATCAGGTGACCAACGGTCAGATTGCGCAACTCGGTGACGCCGATTCTCACATCTCGGAGGTACCGATTCTTGACCATGGCTTACCAGAGAGTTGGTCCAGAAACTCGGTGGCGCCGATTCACAATTCTCGGTGGTACCGATTCTTGTGAATGGCTATCCAGAGAGTTGGTCCAGAAACTCGGTGAGACCGAGTGGCAAAACTCGGTGGTACCGAAGACTGAAAATAGCTAAACAGAAAGTTGGCAACTGAACACGGTGGCACCGATGCAGAATCAGTTGCACCGACTGGCTAGGGTTTGGCATGGGTCTGTTTGTGTTTGGGAATAGGTGGGACCGAGTGGGAATTGTTGGTTGCACCGATTTTGGATATTTGGCTTTGGACAGACTTTTGTGGAAGAGCTTGTGGGTGTTTTTGGTGACTATCTCTTGTGCACGTGGAGCATCTTGTTCACCAACAGTACCTTACCCCCTTTTAATAGTATTGGCTTTCCTATGGACTCAAAGTGATTTCTCACAAAGTAAAATGTAGAGTCCTCTTGCTTGAAGCTTTGCCAATCCATTTCCTTGCATCTTGGGGTATCTCCACAATCCTTTTGCCATCCCTATCATTGAACTTTTCCTGAAATATGCTTAGTGGAAACATTAGTTCAATGACATATATGTTGTTATTAATTACCAAAACCACCAAGGGAGCAAATGTGCTTTCAATCTCCCCCTTTTTGGTAATTGATGACAACATATAGATCAAAGCTTCGACATATGATATAATCAATGAATATAATCATCGCTTTCAGAAGTATGTGATAAGCAAGAGCTCCCCCTAAATTTGTGCATTATTTTAAATTTGCGTTTGAATGCAAATGCACAATCGATTAGGTACATAGGGCACTCTTTCATGTCACATACAAATTGGTGGTGTGCGAGAATAATTAGAATTAATATCATAGCACAACACAAACAAGTAACGGTGAATGACCATCTCATAAGCATCAAAATGATAGGAAATAGTAGCAACACATATCAAGTGTATGATCAAACACCGCAAAGTTTAACACAAACAAACCAAAGGATCAAATGTTTTTTAAAAAGCAATAAAAACCAACGCTCTCTCTCTCTCTCGAAGCCTAAAGATCTATATACAACTTCTCCCCCTTTGGCAACAAGTTACCAAAAAGTTCAAAGAGATATAGCTAATCGCTCTTCTGGGGCTGATCTCCTCCGGTGGTTGATGAAGGAGTCGAGAGAACTGCGTCGGCGAAGATGTCGGCAGACGTCATGGACGGAGTTGGTGTAGCAACGGGAGGTACTGGAGGAGCTGAAGAGGCTGTAGCAGGTGCTGATGAAGAAGGCCTCAACTCTTGAGCTGGCACTATGGCTGATCTGGCCTGAGTAGTGAAGTGAGTGCCTGGCCTGAGAGGAGAGTCATCCTCATCATCTGAAGTGTCGGGACTGGGCACGCTATCAGCTTCCTTCTTGAGCTCGTTCACGGTCTTGGTCAGCCCATCCACCTTGTCATTTAGAGTCTTGATCCTATTTTCCATGATCCTCAAAAGACTATGCTGATTCACCAATATGTCCTTGATGTCCTTCTGCATGCCCTGAACGGTAGTGATCAAGAGATCCATTTGCTCATTCCTGGATCTAGGAACTTGAGCACTAGTCGCTCTAGCTGCCTCTGCCTCTGCATGTGCTGCAGCTGAGGTGGGATGATCTGGGTTCATCTCCACGACATTGTCCTCAAGATCTGGCTGTAGGGGCAAATGTGGTATGTCAAGAGCAAAGATGTGCTTCTCCACTTGGAGTTGATGAGCATCTGAATGTAGGGTGCATAGCAGCAAGAGCACTTCTGATCAGCAGCAACCCTCTTCACAGTCTCTACTATCAAGTCCATCACCCTTATCCTGGTGTGTCTATCAAGATGGATCATCATGTTGATGGAATAGCCTCGAATCATCTTGTCATCTCCAGACTTAGGCATCAATGTGTGCCTCAAGATGGTGTTCATGGTGCGGAGGCCAGCCTGGAGGAAGTAAATGGATCCTAACTTGTGAGATTTCAAGTTTGCAGCAGGGATCACATTGTACATGTTCTTCATAGAATCATGGCTCTCCTTGGATTCAGAATAGACATCCAAGTCACCATCTTCCACCTTTGGGATTCCTAAGATGGCAGACCATTCCTCAACAGTAGACTCATACCTTGCTCCTTCAGTCATCCACACAATCCTACCATCTCCATAGAAGTGAGCAGTGGAGTAGAATTGCATGATCATCTCATCGTTCCATGCAGTGAATTCCTTGCCAACAAATTCATCTAAGCCAATGCAATGAAAATTGTCTTGAACATTTGGGAAGTAATCTTCATTTGCCTTGATGTACTTCCAATCAACGTATCTCATGTCACTCACAGCTGGACTCTTATCAAGCAAGATTGTCTCATAGAAATCTTGTTGCTCCTTGGAATAAAACCTATAGTCCATAGCTGTTTTCCTCCTCTGAGCATATGGATCAATTGCTCTCCATGTCCTCAAACCAGAATCCTTCCTCTTCTTCATATCTTCAGCAAGCAGGTGGCTGGCATTGTGCTCTGGAAGGTGTGGTCTGAGCTTCATCAAAGCAGTCATGTCATCATCATCCTCAGCTTCCCTGAAAGTGGAGGTCTTGTTCTTGCTGGAAGCTGGTATCTCTCTGGAGAACCTCTTAGCCTTTTCAGCAGCAGCAGCCTTCTTGGGAGCAGACTTGGTGCTCTTGGAAGTGTTAGTTTTAGGCATAGCATCTGCCATAAGCTTCTTCTTCTTCTTGGGAGGTGCCTTTGCAGCTGGATCTACCTCATCTTCTTCTTCCTCATCTAGATACTCATGAGTAGATGGAAGAACTTTAGCCTTGACAAATTTTGTCCTCTCTCTCTTCTTCTTCTCCCCTGCCTTCTTAGGCATAGATTTCTTGGGAGGCTCAACTATCATGGTTGCCCTGGAGATCTCTGGTGCTCTGGCTGTCTCTGATCTAGCATACTCCTTCCTGATAGCTTTCTTCTTCTTGGAAGAAGTGGCAGCATCATCTTTCTTAGGCAGCTCCTCAGGGATGAAGTCTTCATCCTCCTCATCAGAATTGAGCTTCCTCCTAGTCCTTGTAGCAGCCTTGGGTAAATCTGGAGAACTAGGCACATCATCAAAACTCTCTTCAGGACTAGTACCTGAACTCATGACAACATTCTCCTCTCTAAAGTTGTTCTCACTGTCATCTGAAGCAGACATCTCTGACCCTGTGAATAGAGTATAGAGGAGTGGAGAGGATGAGTCATCACAAGAAGCAGACATTTTCAAAAGATTGAACTAAGATTTCTCAAATTTTGCATTCTGCCAAATGTATGTCGGTACAACCGAGGCAAAATTTTCGGACCCACCGAGACAGACAACCTTCTTTCCAGGAACTTGGCACCATTTTCGGTCACACCGAAAATTGGTACTCGGTTCCACCGAGGTGTTCTCAGTTTGCGAGAAAAAACGAATCGATGATACCGATTCTTTTGCATCGGTTCTACCGAGATTCATGTGGCGGACGGCAAAACCTAAAAATCGTTTGTTCGCTATTCTATTGAGTTTTCTAGAGGATAGGGAGGTTTGCAATCGGTGGATTATCGATAAAATTAACTCCAATGCGCAAGAGTCGGACGGGGAGCGCAAGGAGGGCCGGATCCATACCCTAGCTTGGTGAAGGATCCGCTAAGGCGACGATGGCGGTGAAGATTCCGTCGGCGGCGGCGATTCCCAATGGCGGAGACGCACGGGGAGGCAAGGGCGACGACCAGGGGGTCCGGAGCGGCAGCTTAGGGTTGGAGGAAACGGGCTCTTGAGATTGAATTTCAAAAGTCGTGTCCGCCAGGATATATACCCTTCGCTATCGGTGACACCGGTTCAAAATTTTCGGTGTCACCGAGTTTCTCAACTGTCAGCTGACACGGAAACTCGGTGTAACCGAGAATAAGGAATCGGTGTTACCGAGATTGAAAATCCAGATCAACCCTAGGCATTCGGTGAGACCGAGATTTTGGGTTAGTTCCACCGAGATGCACTTGGGAGGTTTTAATGGTCAGTCCTTTGTCGATACGGAACTCCGAGTGCTCCTCACACAGAGGGATCGAAAAGTACATGTTCAAATTTTGTGATGCAGCAAGAATAGAATATGAGACGAGAAAGCATAGATAGATAGAGAGTGGTCCTAGGCATTCTTGTCCATCCAATTGGCAAAAGAGAAATCAAAAACCAAATAGCAACAATTGGATGTCCTCGAATGGATAAATAAATGCAGACCAACATGCTCACACAATAAGATGTCAAATGAAATCATGGCAAACATGCACAAACATACTAGCATCTATCAAGCATTTTGGCGATGACGGAGTCATCTATATATGAGTATATTGACTTAGGAGCCAAGTAAAAGTACTTGATCATAGGTCATACTCATCGTTTAAGCACAAGTGGGGTTACCACTTTTACATAAAGCATTTAATATTGTCACATACTATGAGATGCTTTAACTCAAGTCTTAGAGTAAAGCTCCCCCTTGATGTGACATCCCCCCATAGGAGGGATAAACTAACCTTGGGTTTTGTCGATGAAGACTTCATGTTGGTGAGGTAGTGGTGGATGCTCAAGGTTGATGAAGATCACCAAGAGTTGGGAGCATCCTTGTTGTTTCCTTACTCTTCTCACCTACATGGGTTAGTCCCAACACACAAGAGACAAATACAAGGATATCTATGGACATGGAGTGCAAAGCATGTGTGATGATGTCCATTGATTTGTTGATTACCTTGTCCCTTGCTTACCTTTGAGGGAATGTGTGACTCCTTGAACTATTGCATAGAGTTGATGTTGATTGCAACTAGTTCTTGCCAATAATGAATGTGAGTGAATTTCATTGGCGGAGTCACCCCTCAAGAACTCTCTAGTTCTTCTTCTTGGGGACCCACATCAACTTGATGGGGATCCTTGGTGTTGAAGTGGCTCTTGTAGAAGTTGAGCTTGAAGTAGCCTTGGGAACCCACTCCACCAAAGCTTGGGATTCATCTTCATATGAGTCAATGTCCTCTTGAAGCTTGTTCTTGCCCTTGAGCTTGTGGTCTTGTGGTGGAAGGTCATCTTGAGTGTTTATTCCCTTGGGAGGAGTATTTTCACACTTCTCCTTTTGAGGAACAAACTTGGGCTTGGGGTATTGACCTTCTTCCCATTCAACTCCATTAGCGTTGAAGTAGCCAATGCCATGGTTCTTCTGGTATCCTCCGTGCTTGCGTACAATTTCCTCAAATTGCTTACACCCGGCAAGACTCTTGTAGATACCTTTCTCTATAATTCCTTTCAATAAAGCATTTTCTTGCTCAAGTGTAACTTGGCTAAGAGAATCATCATTAGTGGAATCAATAGAACTACTAGAAGCAACATCATTAGGTTTAGCATTTTTATTGTTGCTACTAGATGAAGAACCTTTCTTGCCTTTGTTACTAGTTTGTCTAGATTTAACTTGTGGCATGAATGTAGACAAGACTAATCATTTGACTAGATAACATGAAGTCTTCTTTCGGAGATCATCATTGATAGCTTTAAGAAACTCATGCTCTTGCTCCAAGTTGAGCTTCTCGAAGCGTAGCTTCTCATGAGTCCTTACAAGCTCTCTATGATCTTCGAGAGTAGATTCATGAGCTAACTTAAGAGTGTTTAATTCTTTAGTTAGTTGTTCTATTTTCATCTTATCATCATCAAATGACTTATCTTGACTAGCATGAGAATTATCAAGTTCATTTTGACTAACATTACTAGTTTCATCAAAGTGCAAGTCATCATCACAAAGTAAATCATCTTCATCACTATTTAAATCAAGATACTCGGGGTGTGATACCTTGGGGCCCTTAGCCATGAAGCAACTTCCACTCCCTTCATTTGGTGAATCAAATAGATCATAGGAGTTGGTAGTCACTAGTGCAAGTCCGGCAACACCTTCATCTTGACTATAGTCGGAGTTGGAGTGATAGCTTCTCTCAGAGTTGTTGTCGGAGTCGGAGCCGGAAACCCATTCACCAACATGAGCTTGATGTCTTCTTCTTGTGTAGCTCTTGGCGTACTTGTCCTTCTTCTCTGAATCCCTACTTCTCCTTGAGGGTCTTCGTTCATAACGATCATCTCTACTCCTTCTCTCTCTTTGAGGTGATTCATTCCTTGAGCTTCGTCTTCTAGGTGACTCTTCTCTTCGTTTGTAGGGAGCCGTGCACTCATTGGAGTAGTGTCCGGGCTTCCCACAATTGTAGCAGTTGCGGTCACGACTTGACGAACGCTTCTCTTCATATCTTGAGTTGGAGCTTCGTTCTTTGCCTCTATTCTTGTAGAACTTGTTGAATTTCTTGACCATGAGGCTTATCTCTTCATTGGTGACAAGGTTGTCGCTTGAAGTTGCGGGAGCATCACTTGTGGCTTTGTAAGCACTGCTAGACTTGTTGTGAAGCTCTTCTTTGTCTTTCAGAGTCATCTCATGAGCAACAATCCTTCCAATGACTTCCGTAGGCTTGAGATCTTTGTAGTTGAGCATCATTTGGATCAATGTGCACACGGTGTCGTATCTCTCATCCAAAGCTTGAAGTATCTTCATGATGATGAATTTGTCGGTCATTTCTTCGCTTCCTAAGCCGGCAATCTCATTGGTGATGAGAGCTAGCCTAGAGTACATCTCCGCGACTCCTTCACCATCCTTCATCTTGAACTTGTCAAGCTGACTTTGAAGAACGTCCAACTTGGATTCTCTCACGGACTCGGTACCTTCATGCATATCAACCAAAGTATCCCAAATCTCTTTTGCATTCTCAAGATGGTTGATTTTGTTGAATTCTTCGGGGCATAGGCGGTTGAAGAGAATGTCACATGCTTGAGCGTTGTATTGTAACATCTTCAACTCATCCGCGGTCGCTTCACGATCCGGTTCCTTTCCATCACCAAAGAATTCACCTTGCAAGCCAACACGAACAACAGCCCATATGGCGGGGTTATGACCAAGAATATGCATTTTCATTTTGTGCTTCCAACTAGCAAAATTAGTGCCATCAAAGTACGGACCTCTACGGTGATAATTTCCCTCACTAGACGCCATACTCTCCTAGGTTGTCAGACCAATGCAATGGAGACCAAAGCTCTGATACCACTTGTGGGACCGAAAGTATGTCTAGAGGGGGGGTGATTAGACTACTTGACCAAATAAAAATTCTACCTTTTCCCAATTTTAAGTGTTGGCAGATTTTAGCAATGATAGCAAGTCAAGCACACCCTACACATGCATGTCTAAGAGTATAGCAGCGGAAAGTAACAACAAGCATGTATAGTAGAGGGTAGGAAAGAAGATCAAACGCAATTTGTAGACACGAAGATTTTTCCTGTGGTTCCAATAGGTGGTGCTATCGTACATCCACGTTTATGGAGTCTTCAACCCACGGAGGGTAACGGTCGCGAGAGTCCACGGAGGGCTCCACCCATAGGGGTCCACGAAGTAGCAACCTTCACTATTCCATAACGGCTTCCGTCCACGAAGGACTAGCCTCGCTATGGGTAGATCTTCACGAAGTAGGCGATCTCCTTGCCCGTACAAACTTCTTGGTTCAACTCCACAACACAAAGTAGGAGGATCCCAAGCGACACCTAACCAATCTAGGAGGCACCACCCTCCAAAAGGTAATAGGCTCAGTAATGTCGATGAACTCCTTGCTCTTGTGCTTCAAGATGATAGACTCCTCAACACACAATCACTCTCTCACATATTTGGCTATGGTGGAAGAGATTGATTTGGTGGAAAGCAACTTCGGGAGGCTAGAGATCAAGATTCAAATGGATGGAGTGGAATAGCTTGATCTCAACACAAGGGTAGGTGGCTCTCTCTTAGAAAATATGATGGGGCAAGTATGGAATAGTTCTGAGTGCTTCTCTTTCGAGTGGGTGGTGGTGAAGGGGTATATATAGGCATCCCCAAAAATCCAACCGTTACACCTAAAGTGACCAACTTGGTGACACCGATGTGTGAATCTCGGTGGTACCGAAGTGACCAAAAGGTGACAACTTTTGAATCTCGGTGAGACCGATATATAAATCTCGGTGGTACCGATCAGGTGACCAACGGTCAGATTGCGCAACTCGGTGACGCCGATTCTCACATCTCGGTGGTACCGATTCTTGACCATGGCTTACCAGAGAGTTGGTCCGAAAACTCGGTGGCGCCGATTCACAATTCTCGGTGGTACCGATTCTTGTGAATGGCTATCCAGAGAGTTGGTCCAGAAACTCGGTGAGACCGACTGGCAAAACTCGGTGGTACTGTGACACCCTGGTTTTGTGCTACAGTGATCATTGTAATTAAGCATAGTGATGACCATGATCAGTGCCTAATCATTTTGCTAAACAAGATATGATCCAGTTAAAATTCATATCTCAATTTAAATTTCACTTCAAAAGCCAATTGAATTTTATGGTGATAAAATAATTCTCCAAACAGCATCAGGAAAATGTTGCACACTTGTGGAATAATCCAAAACAAAAATTGTTAAGGAAAACAACATCACCCTCAAGCTGGTGTGGACCCCACCATCCAAAACAGAACCATTTTGCATTTAAAATGCCCTTTAAATTGCATGGTTAATTCCAACAGTACCCAAAAATCCTCAAACTTGTTGTGGCCATTCAAAATATTGCAAGTTATTAAATGGACCATGTTACTCATTTTTGCTAAAAGGAAATATGGCCAAAAGGAATTAAAACAAAAACTTATAAAAGAAGACAGAAAAGAAAAAAAGAAAGAAAAGAAAAAGCCCCCCCCCCCCGCCCTGGGCCTTAGGCCACAGTGGCAGGCCCAGGCCGGCCCAGCGGCCCCCTCGGTCGTCTCTCACCTCGCTACAGTGGGGCGACCGAGGCGCGCGCGCGTGACCGGGCGCGTCCCCGCCGGACCGGCTCGCCGGCGACGGACCGGTGGTTATAAGGGCGCCCCGACACCCCCCCTGAAACCCTAGCCCCCAGATCCCCCCTTGCTCTCTCCTCGCGCCGCCGCTCTCCTCCCTCGCCCGCATCCGAGCGGCGCCGTCGCCATGGCTCCGGCGTAGCCGTGCCCACCGCGCCTCCCGTGCCCAGCCAGGGTGCCCACGAGCTCCGCCGCGACCACCTTGTCCTCCTCGAGCACCGGATCGAGCCCCGGGAGCCCCTGCGACCGCGCTCTATTCTTATTCCTCCTCGGACCCGAGCTGGCGCCGCCGTCGATCCGCTCCTCCCCGTGGACTCCGGCTTCACCGGGCCTTCTCGTCATCGCCAGTGAGCTCCCTCGCGTCTCCCTCTCCCTCTCGGCGCCCCTGTAGGTCGCCGTAGCCAGCCCCCGCCGTAACCGAGCTCCGCCGCCCGCCATTGCTCTCGGGCACGGGCCGGGCGTGCCGTTGAGCACCCGCGCGTACTGTCGGCGTGCTCCGGGTGCTCCCCTGCGTCGATCCTCTACGCTAGGTGCGGCCCCCGCGCGCTGCAGCTGATATTTTGCCGTCCGCCTGAAGCTCCCTTCCGCCGCCGTCGACGTAGCGCTCGCCACAGACTGCCATTGCTCGCCCCGATGGCCGGAATGGATCGGCGGCAGTCTCTGCTTTCGAACGCCACCGGCCGCGCTCGAAACGGCCCTCTGTGGCCAAATCCCGAGCCCCTCCCGTGCCTCCGCCGCGATTTTTCGTCGCCGGTAGCGAGTCGCCGGCCGCCGCCTACGTCGCCGGGCTGGGGCCACCCCCCCCAGTGACCCTGCCAGTGGCCCGGGGGGGCAGTTGACCAGTTGACCCAGTCAACTGGCTGACTGGGCATAGCCCAGTCGATGACATGTGGGGCCACCCCCCCTCTAATTAACCTGATGATTAATTAAGTTAATTTAATTAAATTGTTAACTAAACACCCTATGACAGGTGGGGCCCCCTCTGTTTAATTAGTTTAGTTTAAATTTAAACACTGGATTGAGACTGAGTCTATGACAGTGGGGTCCCACATGTCTGGTTTGACCAGTCAGCCCCAGTGTTGACTGCTGACGTCATAAATGCTTTTTCGAATTAATTTAAATCTGTTAATTTCAGAATATTAATAAAACTTTGAAAATGAATATAAAATAATCCGTAACTCGGATGAAAATAATTTATACATGAAAGTTGATCAGAAAAATCCCACGAATCCGAATGCGCTGTCCGTTCATCTGTCACATGCTCCTAGCATGATGAACATGGAACATTTCCCCTCCGGATCGTCTGTCCGATAAATCCAAAGACCCGGGAAATATTGTCAGATATTCTTCCGATCCGTCTGCGACGTGTAATACTGCGCTAGTGCATGCCTAGCTCTACATATTGCCATGTCATGCATCGTGATGCATTTGTCTGCTTTATATTTATTGTTTCTTCCGCCCTCTTCTCTCCGGTAGACCCCGAGACTGACGGTGCTACCGGGTATGACTACGCCGTTGACGATCAGGCCTTTGCCGCAGAGCAGCAAGGCAAGCAACCCCCCCTTGATCATTCCGATATCGCCCATTTCTTTCCCTTTCATTCTTGCATTAGATTTTGCTACTCTATTAGCTAGCTCCTATTTCTAATGCATAGCCTGTTTTTGATAAACTGCTATTGTACCTGCAATCATATCAACTGCTTAGTATAGGTTGATCAGTGAATCCCAGTGACCCCTTAGTCCCAGTTGCCCCTGCTTCCTTATCGACGACTCGACAACTCGAAGACTCGATCAACCGACCGACGAGCCAGGCCCCTCACATCACCGCACACCCCTTAGTTGTACGACTCTGCAGCGCTACTATCGAGTACCGAGGGTGACACCTCGTGAAGTACTCATGATGCTAGCTCTGTAGTGCAGCTAGTCGGTCGTGGTTATCGAGGGTGATTCCTCCTTCACCACTCCCGACGATGACTCTGTCGTGCAATCCCTCAAGTGTGGAACCCTTGAGGGCGATTCCTCTAAGTTCACCTTGACGGTTTCATCAAGCGAGACCCTTTGAGGGTGATTCCTCAGGTTCCGTCTTGATGTTTTATACACACAGTTACTATGACCTGGTTACAGAAACATGTTGGTGATGGGTCGGCCCTGAGGGGTACCCACGGTTGATGATGATGAGGCGTGGACGGGCAGGAGAGGCCCTTGCCACACATCCTCGAGACGGGGCGACGGGACCGCACTTCATGGGTCACGCTTGCCCCGCATCAATTAAAATGCTAATGGGTTGGGTATTTGATCTGAGTTGTGTCGTTGGCCTTTTTACGCACCAAACCATCGCGTGGAAGAAGTTATGGGTACTCAGCGTCGTTGTATCAGCCGAAGCTCTTCGGACGTCAGCAATGGAGCGGCGCGCGCCCGAGTGGCCTGGACGGTGCAGCTCTTGGACTAGAGTGTACTAGGGCTGACCTCGGCCGCGTACGCATCGTGCAGGAGCGCGTAGGGCAAGTGGGCCCACGACCCCTGTGTGCTTAGGATTTAGACCGACGGGCTGGCCTCTTCGTTGAGCCTAGGTGGGGCGACAACGTGCTGCTATCCCGAGGCCGGGCATGACCCAGAAAAGTGTGTTCGGCCGGAGGTGATCAGGCGTGTTGGAAATGCGGTGCACCCCTGCAGGGATGAATTATCTATTCGAATAGCCGTGTCCACGGTAACAGGACGACTTGGAGTTGTACCTTGACCTTATATAACTAAAATTGTGAATTTAGATTTGAAATGAATGTTGGCTCCGAGATTGCTTCCTCGCAGGGAGTCGAGGAAGAATCTCTGGGCGTGGTTACTTAATAAAATTGCTACAATAATATGACTATATATGAGATACCAGTCTACTCTCTTCTAATGATGCAAGATGCTGAAGATGCTAGTCTTCGACAGGACTAGGCCTTCTCCCTATTCTTGCTTTCTGCAGTCAGTCCAGATATAACCCCTCCCCTTGATACCGATGCATACTTAGCTTAGTTCTGATGTCAGTCTTGCGAGTACTTTGGATGAGTACTCACCGCTGCTTTGCTTTCTCTTTCCCCCTCGATACGATTCTGCGTTCAGACGACGGAGCCCAGGAGATGGAGTACGCCGGAGACGACTACTACACCACCGATGGAGCCTACTACTACGTGGAGAGTGTCGACGCTCAGGAGTAGTTAGGAGGTTCCCAGGCAGGAGGCCTTGCCTCTTTCGATCCGCTGCTTATGTTTGTGCTAGCCTTCTTAACGCAAAACTTGTTTAACTTATGTCTGTACTCAGATATTATTTGCTTCCGCTGACTCGTGCTTGTCAAGCTTTGTATTCGAGCCCTCGAGGCCCCTGGCTTGTAATATGAAGCTGTATGACTTTAATTTGTGTCTAGTATTGTGTTGTGATATCGATCAGTGAGTCCCTAATCTTGGTCGTACGCATTGCGTGTTTGATTAGCGTACGGTCGAAATTTGGGGGCGTCACAAGTTGGTATCAGAGCTGACTGCCTGTAGGTAGCCCCCTTTCCAACTCCTTGGCCGAAGTTGAGTCTAGTCATTGAAAAACTTTTACTAACATAGTTGTGTGGGTTACGGGCCCACATCTCAATCGGGTGGTATTAGGATCTTTTATTCCTCGTCTATACTCTGGGTTCTGATCTCTCTTCTCTTTCGAGTTAAAGATTTTATTAACTCTAACTCTAGGTTCTCGTAACTAGTTCCCCCGGAGAGCCCCTCATTCCAGATGATGGCTTGATTCATCAGAAGACTCCGAAGATACTCTCTGATGTTCTCTCGAGAACTTGTGTTCATCGCTCTTGCGATTCCCTTCTACCATCAACCCCCCTATGCTTACCGGGGATTCATTCGTCCTCAGTTGTCATTGGTTTCACAAAATCCTTCGAAACACTATCCGGTCTTCCGAAATCCTGAGCAGTCTATTGCTCTTGACTTTTCTCACCTGCTTACATGGTGGTTAATTCCATATGTCAAGCAATATCCATTCAAATCCTCTGTGATTTTCATTTGATTTTATTGATTCAACATGTGTGTGTATGCACGCAACCATCAGTTGTTATCATATATTATTCGTCCGGCTCAGACGTCTTTCCAAACATGAGTTGGTTCCCGACAAATCAACCTGGATTGATTGTCCATCTAAGTCCTTTCATCTTACTTGTATTTGATCGGAACATCTGTTTCCGATACATCAATTTGGAAATCTTAATTCCTTTGGTTATTTAAGCATCAAATTATTTGGATGTTCTATGATATGATGCCTTGCATTCTTTCTCCCTCTGATTGGGTACCGATACTCACATCAGGTCCTTTGTGGACCGCCAGACCCATTGTTGGGTTATTATCCGATAGCATCCTTCACATTCAAAATTCTTGTGATGGTCTCCCCCTGATACATGATGCTATTGGTAAATTGTGTCTTCTCCCTCTGATAAGTTGTAGCATATGCTTTTGTCAGCCATGCTCTGTTGTCAAGCATGTGTAATTACTCTTGAAGCTTGTGGTATATGTTCCTAAGATGCCCCGATGGGTTGGACCTATGCCTTCCTTAATTCGTGTGAACCCGACAGTTTTCACGAGTCATACTCTCCTGGTGTTTTGCCAGTTAAACATTCAAAACTACAACTTCATCAAAGGCGAGGTGTAAATGGAAGGTGATGCATTGATGAAGTGGGATTCGACCTTGAACCTTGTGTTCATGCCCATGGAAACGATGTTGATCTTATCATACAAGCTTCTCCTTTCATATAATCATTCATTGTATGATTTGATATTGTATCCTTGATCTTGTCCTTTGCAATCGTGGTTCCGACCATGTTGTTCTACTTTGATTTCATTCTCAGACAAGTTAAAGTGCTTGTCTTCCACCGATCAATACGCTAGTCTAACCTTTAATTCTGATCTACATCCGAGTATTACCCCTGGTATCTTGAGAAAATCATGGAGCTACATAGCTTCTTATAATGCTCCTCATCAGCTATGTTTCCTTCACTGTTTCTAGTTTCCTCGTGTTCTAAATTGTTGGACACTCAAAGACACTGATGTCCGAATTGAGTACGCATTGCAAATCAAAAACTCTTAGTAATCTTCTTTGGTTATGAGTTGTACTCGATCATGTCATTCCAAGCTATTAAATGTTGAAGCCCGGCTATATGCCTTGAATGCATTAAATGAGTCACCTCTTGAAGGGATTGAAAACATTCCAGTTGTCCTGGATTTCCAAGATGTTTTTCCGGAAGAACTTCCAGGGATTCCCCTTGCCAGAGCTGTCGAGTTTGTCATCGACTTGGTACCTGGTACCACTCCTATAGCCAAGCGTACGTATAAGATGCCACCACATGAACTCCTTGAAGTTAAGCAAGAAATTGAGAACTCGCTTCGTCTGGGTTTCATTCGTCCAAGTTCCTCTGCTTGGGGAGCACCTTCTCTCTTTGTCAAGAAGAAAGATGGTACGAATCGATTGGTCCAAGATTACCGTCCCATCAACCAAGCAACGATTCAAAACAAATATCCGCTCCCTCGGATCAACGATCTGTATGATCAACTTGCTAGGTCATCAGTGTTTTAGAAACTCGACTTGAGGTTGGGTTACCATCAGATCCGGGTTCGCGAAGAGGATATTCCGAAGACTGCATTCGTTACTCGTTACGGTTCATATGAGTACACCGTCATGTCCTTTGGCTTAACCAATGCCCCAGCAACCTTCTCTCGCCTGATGAACTATATATTCATGGATTACCTCGATAAATTCATCGTGGTTTATCTGGATGATATCCTGGTTTACTCCAAGAATAAAGAAGAGCATGCTAAACATCTTCGTCTTATACTGGAGAGGCTTCGAGAACATCAACTTTATGCAAAGTATTCAAAGTGTGAGTTCTGGATGGACGAAGTAACCTACCTTGGTCATGTGATCTCCAAGGATGGTATTGCGGTCAACCCTGAACGAGTTCAGGCTATTCTTGACTGGACTCCCCCGAAGAATGTCAAGCAAGTCAGAAGTTTTCTCGGACTCGCCAGCTATTGCCGTCGATTCGTCGAGAACTTCTCCAAGATTGCAAAACCCTTAACCAATTTGCTTCACAAAGGTGTTAAATATGAGTGGACAGAAAAATGTCAGGAGAGCTTTCAGACACTTAAGGACAAACTGACGTTTGCTCCAGTGCTTGCTCCTCCGGATACTCGTAAGGACTTCGTCATCTATTGTGATGCTTCACGTGAAGGCATGGGTTGTGTCCTAATGCAAGAGCGCAGAGTGGTTGCTTATGCATCTCGTCAATTGCGTCCTCATGAAGAGAACTACCCAGTTCATGACCTTGAACTTGCTGCAGTAATTCATGCACTAAAAGAGTGGCGGCAATACCTTGTTGGTAATCGTTGCGAGATTTACACCGATCACCAAAGTCTGAAGTACCTGTTTACTCAGCCAGATCTGAACCTCCGTCAACAGAGATGGATGGAGCGCATAGCAGATTACAACATGGGTATTTCATATACACCAGGCAAGGCTAATGTAATGGCTGATGCCTTGAGCCGCAAGTCATACTGCAATCACCTTCGGGTTCACAAGGTTCACCCCCTCCTTCAAGAAGAATTCCGCAAGCTGAACCTTCATATTGTTCCTCAGGGTTATCTCGCCCCCCCTCCTGAAGGGTCCTACAAAATGAACCTCCACGTTGTTTCTCAGGGTTCTCTTAATACCCTGGTTGCTAAACCAGATCTTGTGGACGTCATCAAGTGGATCCAGAAGTGTGACAATGAAGTCGAGAGGATTAAATTCGATCTCACAGAAGGAAAGCCCTCACCCTTCACTATTGCTAAGGATGGCGCTTTGTACTTCAAGGGCCGCCTAGTGGTACCGAGTAAGGAGAAAAACCATGATATGACTCAGGAGGTCATGAAGGAAGCACATGACACTCCGCTGTCTATTCATCCTGGTAGTACCAAGATGTACCAAGACATCCGTAAAAGATTCTGGTGGTCTAACATGAAGCAAGACATTGCTCGCTATGTTGTTGAATGTGATGTTTGCCGTCGTATCAAAGCAGAACATCAAAAGCCTGCTGGAACTCTACAACCTATTACGGTTCCTGAATGGAAATGGGACCATGTTGAAATGGACTTCGTCACTGGTTTTCCCAGATCGCAGAAAGGTAATGATGCTATTCTTGTCGTCATTGACCGACTGTCCAAAGTTGCACATTTTCTGGCTGTCAAGGAAACTATTACTGCTAGTCAGCTAGTAGATCTTTACATGTCCAGAGTTGTTTCACTCCACGGTATTCCACTGGTGATTAGTTCAGACCGTGGCAGTTTATTCACTTCAAGATTCTGGGCAAGTTTCCAGGAAACTATGGGAACTCATTTGTCCTTCAGCACCGCTTTTCACCCTCAATACCAGGGACAAGTTGAAAGAGTCAACCAGATTCTCGAAGACATGCTTCGAGCTTGTGTCATTTCTTTCGGCAAGAAATGGGAGGAATCTCTCTCGTATGCTGAGTTCTCCTACAACAATAGCTATCAAGCTAGTCTGAAGATGGCTCCTTTTGAAGTATTATATGGACGTAAGTGTCGGACTCCTCTGAATTGGTCAGAAACTGGGGAACGTACACTTATCGGTCCGGATATTATTCAACATGCTGAAGATCAAGTCCGCATTATTCATGCAAATCTGAAGGCTGCTCAGTCTCGTCAGAAGAGTCAGTATGACCGTCATCACAAAGATATGGTCTATCAACCTGGCGAAAAGGCTTATCTTCGAGTCACGCCAATGAGAGGTACACACCGTTTCGGGATCAAGGGCAAGCTGGCTCCTCGATATATTGGTCCCTTCACTGTTCTCGAAAGGCGTGGTAAAGTGGCATATCAACTGGAACTACCGCCAAACCTCTCTCAGGTTCACGATGTGTTCCATGTGTCACAGCTTCATCGCTGCTTCAAGGATCCTATCCGAGCAGTGGCTCGTGATATGCTTGAGCTGCAACAAGACCTCTCTTACAACGAGCAACCAGTCCGCATTCTCGATGAAACTGAACATCGGACTCGTCAGAAGGTTACCAAGTTCTTCAAAGTGCAGTTGGCAAATCATTCTGAAGATGAAGCCACTTGGGAACGCGAAGATCATCTTCGCGCAGAATACCCCGGGCTCTTTCCTTCTACTTCTTGATTCTCGGGACGAGAATTCTTGTTAGTAGGGGAGAATTGTGACACCCTGGTTTTGTGCTACAGTGATCATTGTAATTAAGCATAGTGATGACCATGATCAGTGCCTAATCATTTTGCTAAACAAGATATGATCCAGTTAAAATTCATATCTCAATTTAAATTTCACTTCAAAAGCCAATTGAATTTTATGGTGATAAAATAATTCTCCAAACAGCATCAGGAAAATGTTGCACACTTGTGGAATAATCCAAAACAAATATTGTTAAGGAAAACAACATCACACTCAAGCTGGTGTGGACCCCACCATCCAAAACAAAACCGTTTTGCATTTAAAATGCCCTTTAAATTGCATGGTTAATTCCAACAGTACCCAAAAATCCTCAAACTTGTTGTGGCCATTCAAAATATTGCCAGTTATTAAATGGACCATGTTACACATTTTTGCTAAAAGGAAATATGGCCAAAAGGAATTAAAACAAAAACTTATAAAAGAAGACAGAAAAGAAAAAAAAGAAAAGAAAAAGCCCCCCCCCCGCCCTGGGCCTTAGGCCACAGTGGCAGGCCCAGGCCGGCCCAGCGGCCCCCTCGGTCGTCTCTCACCTCGCTACAGTGGGGCGACCGAGGCGCGCGCGCGTGACCGGGCGCGTCCCCGCCGGACCGGCTCGCCGGCGACGGACCGGTGGTTATAAGGGCGCCCCGACACCCCCCCTGAAACCCTAGCCCCCAGATCCCCCCTTGCTCTCTCCTCGCGCCGCCGCTCTCCTCCCTCGCCCGCATCCGAGCGGCGCCGTCGCCATGGCTCCGGCGTAGCCGTGCCCACCGCGCCTCCCGTGCCGAGCCAGGGCGCCCACGAGCTCTGCCGCGACCACCTCGTCCTCCTTGAGCACCGGATCGAGCCCCGGGAACCCCTGCGACCGCGCTCCGTTCTTCTTCCTCCTCGGACCCGAGCTGGCGTCGCCATCGATTCGCTCCTCCGCGTGGACTCCGGCTTCACCGGGCCTTCTCGTCATCGCCAGTGAGCTCCCTCGCGTCTCCCTCTCCCTCTCGGCGCCCCTGTAGGTCGCCATAGCCAGCCCCCACCGTAACCAAGCTCCGCCGCCCGCCATTGCTCTCGGGCACGGGTCGGGCGTGCCGTTGAGCACCCGCGCGTACTGCCGGCGTGCTCCGGGTGCTCCCCTGCATCGATCCTCTACGCTAGGTGCGGACCCCGCGCGTTGTAGCTGATATTTCGCCGTCCGCCCAAAGCTCCCTTCCGCCGCCGTCGACGTAGCGCTCGCCACAGACCGCCGTTGCTCGCCCCGATGGCCGGAATGGATCGGCGGCAGTCTCTGCTTTCGAACGCCACCGGCCGCGCTCGAAACGGCCCTCTGTGGCCAAATCCCGAGCCCCTCCCGTGCCTCTGCCGTGATTTTTGGTCGCCGGCCGCCGCCTACGTGGCCGGGCTGGGGCCACCCCCTAGTGACCCTGCCAGTGTCCCCGGGGGGGCCCAGTTGACCAGTTGACCCAGTCAACTGGCTGACTGGGCATAGCCCAGTCGATGACATGTGGGGCCACCCCCCCTCTAATTAACCTGATGATTAATTAAGTTAATTTAATTAAATTGTTAACTAAACACCCTATGACAGGTGGGGCCCCCTCTGTTTAATTAGTTTAGTTTAAATTTAAACACTGGATTGAGACTGAGTCAATGACAGTGGGGTCCCACATGTCAGGTTTGACCAGGCAGCCCCACTGTTGACTGCTGGCGTCATCCTGATGTCATGCTGATGTCATAAATGCTTTTTCGAATTAATTTAAATCTGTTAATTTCAGAATATTAATAAAACTTTGAAAATTAATATAAAATAATCCGTAACTCGGATGAAAATAATTTATACATGAAAGTTGATCAGAAAAATCCCACGAATCCGAATGTGCTGTCCGTTCATCTGTCACATGCTCCTAGCATGATGAACATGGAACATTTCCCCTCCGGATCGTCTGTCCGATAAATCCAAAGACCCGGGAAATATCGTCAGATATTCTTCCGATCCGTCTGCGACGTGTAATACTGCGCTAGTGCATGCCTAGCTCTGCATATTGCCATGTCATGCATCGTGATGCATTTTTCTGCTTTATATTTATTGTTTCTTCCCCCCTCTTCTCTCCGGTAGACCCCGAGACTGACGGTGCTGCCGGGTACGACTACGCCGTTGACGATCAGGCCTTTGCCGCAGAGCAGCAAGGCAAGCAACCCTCCCTTGATCATTCCGATATCGCCCATTTCTTTCCCTCTCATTCTTGCATTAGATTTTGCTACTGTATTAGCTAGCTCCTATTTCTGATGCATAGCCTGTTTTTGATAAACTGCTATTGTACCTGCAATCATATCAACTGCTTAGTATAGGTTGATCACTGAATCCCCAGTGACCCCTTAGTCCCAGTTGCCCCTGCTTCTTCATCGACGACTCGACGACTCGAAGACTCGGTCAACCGACCGACGAGCCAGGCCCCTCACATCACTGCACACCCCTTAGTTGTACGACTCTGCAGCGCTACTATCGAGTACCGAGGGTGACACCTCGTGAAGTACTCATGATGCTAGCTCTGTAGTGCAGCTAGTCGGTCATGGTTATCGAGGGTGATTCCTCCTTCACCACTCCCGACGATGACTCTGTCGTGCAACCCCTGAAGTGTGGAACCCTCGAGGGTGATTCCTCTAAGTCCACCTTGACGGTTTCATCGAGCGGGACCCTTTGAGGGTGATTCCTCAGGTTCCGTCTTGATGTTTTATACACACAGTTACTATGACCTGGTTACAGAAACATGTTGGTGATGGGTCGGCCCTGAGGGGTACCCACGGTTGATGATGATGAGGCGTGGACGGGCAGGAGAGGCCCTTGCCACACATCCTCGAGACGGGGCGACGGGACCGCACTTCATGGGTCGCGCTTGCCCCGCATCAATTAAAATGCTAATGGGTTGGGTATTTGATCTGAGTTGGGTCATTGGCCTTTTTAAGCACCAAACCATCGCGTGGGAGAAGTTATGGGTACTCAGCGTCGTTGTATCAGCCGAAGCTCTTCGGACGTCAGCAATGGAGCGGCGCGCGCCCGAGTGGCCTGGACGGTGCAGCTCTTGGACTAGAGTGTACTAGGGTTGACCTCGGCCACGTACGCATCGTGCAGGAGCGCGTAGGGCAAGTGGGCCCACGACCCCTGTGTGCTTAGGATTTAGACCGGCGGGCTGGCCTCTTCGTTGAGCCTAGGTGGGGCGACAACGTGCTGCTATCCCGAGGCCGGGCATGACCCAGAAAAGTGTGTCCGGCCGGAGGTGATCAGGCGTGTTGGAAATGCGGTGCACCCCTGCAGGGATGAATTATCTATTCGAATAGCCGTGTCCACGGTAACAGGACGACTTGGAGTTGTACCTTGACCTTATATAACTAAAATTATGAATTTAGATTTGAAATGAATGTTGGCTTCGAGATTGCTTCCTCGCAGGGAGTCGAGGAAGAATCTCTGGGCGTGGTTACTTAATAAAATTGCTACAATAATATGATTATATATGAGATACCAGTCTACTCTCTTCTAATGCTGCAAGATGCTGAAGATGCTAGTCTTCGACAGGACTAGGCCTTCTCCCTATTCTTGCTTTCTGCAGTCAGTCCAGATATAACCCCTCCCCTTGATACTGATGCATACTTAGCATAGTTCTGATGTCAGTCTTGCGAGTACTTTGGATGAGTACTCACCGCTGCTTTGCTTTCTCTTTCCCCCTCGATACGATTCTGCGTTCAGACGACGGAGCCCAGGAGATGGAGTACGCCGGAGACGACTACTACACCACCGATGGAGCCTACTACTACGTGGAGAGTGCCGACGCTCAGGAGTAGTTAGGAGGTTCCCAGGCAGGAGGCCTCGCCTCTTTCGATCCGCTGCTTATGTTTGTGCTAGCCTTCTTAAGGCAAAACTTGTTTAACTTATGTCTGTACTCAGATATTATTTGCTTCCGCTGACTCGTGCTTGTCGAGCTTTGTATTCGAGCCCTCGAGGCCCCTGGCTTGTAATATGAAGCTGTATGACTTTAATTTGTGTCTAGTGTTGTGTTGTGATATCGATCAGTGAGTCCCTAATCTTGGTCGTACGCATTGCGTGTTTGATTAGCGTACGGTCGAAATTTGGGGGCGTCACAGGTACCGAAGACTGAAAATAGCTAAACAGAAAGTTGGCAACTGAACTCGGTGGCACTGATGCAGAATCGGTTCCACCGACTGGCTAGGGTTTGGCATGGGTCTGTCTGAGTTTGGGAATCGGTGGGACCGAGTGGGAATTGTTGGTTGCACCGATTTTGGATATTTGGCTTTGGACAGACTTTTGTGGAAGAGCTTGTGGGTGTTTTTGGTGACTATCTCTTGTGCACGTGGAGCATCTTGCTCACCAAGAGTACCTTACCCCCTTTTAATAGTATTGGCTTTCCTATGGACTCAAAGTGATTTCTCACAAAGTAAAATGTAGAGTCATCTTGCTTGAAGCTTTGCCAATCCATTTCCTTGCATCTTTGGGTATCTCCACAATCCTTTTGCCATCCCTATCACTGAACTTTTCCTGAATATGCTTAGTGGAAACATTAGTTCAATGGCATATATGTTGTTATTAATTACCAAAACCACCAAGGGAGCAAATGTGCTTTCAGCATCCCCATGGGTAATTACTCTATTAGGGCATGCAGAAGTGCCAGCTTGAATGCCCATGGGGAAGCTGGTGGGTCAAATACCTTACCAAGTGTGCAGGGCGGGGATGGGGATGGGATAGCATCCCGCCTTACCCATGAAGTACTTACATGTGGGCTCTGGAATTAGTAGACCCCAAGTAACTTGCGCCCTCAGTCACCCAAATTTCCACACATTCCACCCCTTTGGCCCAAAAATCCCTAAGAAATAATCCCAAACCTAACCACAACATATTGTTTACTGCATTGAAATACTATATATTTCTACTGAAACACTATCAAAGGTTGTTCTTAAATGCATGTGTGGGTTTCCACACGGGGATAAAGAACTCGGTGGGGACGGGGATGGTAAACTTTTTATCCCCGCGCACGGGTATCGAGACTTGGACGGGGGATGGGAGGGCGGTGATGGGGACAGGGATGGGACGCCAATACCCGCCTGAGTAATCCCCATTGCCAGCTTGAGACACATGCCTCTCACAAACCGGGGCATCACACGAAGGCGTGTGGTTCCGAGAGGGAACGTGGGGCCTTGTGTGACGACGAACCACCAATCGCTGTCTCATTCGGCCTAGTTTTTTTCATCGTTACAATGCACGAATACGACCGGCATCCTAAAATTTGAAAAAATCCGGCGTTCTATTGGCATTTTATACATTAATTTAGTTTCTAGAAATTTAATGGCCATAGTTCAAAACTGAAACACACAAACATGCAAGATGAAGCAAAAACTGGTTGAAAAATCATATTTACATTCTATTTGCTTCTGTATATAAGCCCCATGCAATAAATTTGAAGGATTTCCAAACATCTTGAGTAATCGTTTGGACACACGCATTGAGAATCTAGGTTACTAAATTCAAAAAATAAAAAAATTGCTTTGAAGTACATGAAAATCTGAATGTTTTCCCGACATGGGGACAAGATGTCATGGTTAAAGTACTAGACTTGCTTCCGTAACACAAATGGTACGCATGCATTACATTTGGATAGAAAATGTAAATATTTGGCAAGACAAACGGGTCCCACATGATTGGCACTCTGTTTCGCATTTCGAGTTTTGAAAGCCAATTTTCGCAGGCTATTAATCACACGCGGTCATGCATTGGGAACCGTCGATGATGTTAAGTCACACACGACTATTGACTAGGAAATCGTGTGCAATTGAGCCATTGAATTCCGGCGAACGGCGCGTCATCCCCCCTTTTTTCTGCTGGCGTCAATCAAGATTCCAGCCGCCTATAAATCCTGCCCATCGAGATGTCATCCCGCCTGCATTCTCTCGTCTCTCTCCCCCACCCCTCAAACAAAACTCTGCCATGGCGCGGCCGGTCTGTGCACAAGCAGAGGAGGAGGCGCCACCCTGCGAGGACAGGGCGAAATGCAGCGACGAGGACGACCCCTTCGTGCCCCTAGACAAGATCGCGCCAGACCCCCCAACTGAAGATTGGTTTTGGGGCCAGTACAATCTGGCTTTGTGGAAGGCGCTGTCACCGGTTGAGAGAGCCAGGCAGGTGGCGTTCAAGAAGGAGTGGGCTCAGGAGCGCACCAGGAACCTCGCGGCCTGGAATGCCCTTAGTGCCGCATCAGAAATGGAGGAGCTAGAGCTTTGGCGTCAGGCGCGTCGACGAGCGGAGGAGGTGTACGAAGACGGCCGGTACCATGTAATGAAAGCCAGAGGCACTAGGTGCCTCACCGATGCGTGGCCGTGGGTCGATAAGCTCGAGCATGCAACCGCCAAGGAGCTCCGGTGGGCGCCCAGTGAAATGTCCTGCATGGTCGCGCGCCTCCGCCAGCAAGAGGTTGATCGCCATGTCGAGCGCTGCGAGGCGGAGGAGGCGGCGAACTCCCTTCGCGTTGGGAAGCCACCGTGCACCAGGGAGCTGATGGCGAGAGGCTGCCGCTTTAATGCTCCCCGCTCAAGGAGGGGTTATTATTAGTTTAGTTTTTATTCATTGTACGTATTAGTTAAGTACTATCATCACGTATATGTGATGATATATACTGTATATGTATCATGTCTTCCATGAGCTATTGAACAATTAATATATATTATCAGTTTCACATTTCTATCTGTTTTTGTACTGATTTTCTGGCTCTAGATGTTAACCTTTTACACATATTGAAACATAACAATAGAACATAAATCATTCACACATCGAAACATATCAATATTGTGATTGTTGTCCAGACATTAGGATTGGCATCAAAATGATTCAACAAAATAAAACGAGTCCATGACTACACCCTAACCTACGGAAGCTCTTGGATGTGCCTAAACTCGGTCAGGCGTTCGTCCATGTGGTTTACACGCTCGCGGTACAGCTGGAGCGCGATCTCGAGCTCCAAGCTGGCTATTTCGTCAGAGATACCATCTCGAGGATGCGACAACCACTTTCTTCTACTGCTCCCCGCTGGACACCTGGGCCAAGGAGGTGCTCGAGCCTACCGACGAGCCCGTTGGCTTCAAGGGGGCCGTGGACAAGGCGAATGGCGCGACCCATGTGGACGGCGCGGCTGGCGTCCGATGCAAGTACGGTGTGACCGGGCTCTGGTGCAAGTACGGCACAGACGGCCGCTGCCCATTCCTGGCGAGAAATAGGGCTATTGACGTGCCTTGGACACAGCTGCAACGTCATGTCGGGTGGGATAGCAGGCAAGTGGGGATGGAACCACTCTTGCTCTGTCGCGTGCCGCGCCTCTCGCTCTGCGGCCCTCCATCGTTCTTGCTGTGCGGCATGCCGTACCCTCTCGGCACGGATGCGCATGTTTTGCTCTACGGAGCACGACCGATGATCTTCTTGTGCGGCGCCCTGCAGCCTCTCGGCGGTGAGGCGGCTATGTTGCTCGGTGTCGCGCCCTGCGCCAAGGGTCTGCTCAGCCCTTGCGATAATGCGCAGCACAGCGTTGTCCGGTGCGTCGCCGGACACGCCATCGGCCTCGACAGGCCATTGCGCCTGCACCGGATCGTTTTCATTGCCGAGGAGGTTGATGGCAGAGGCGGCACTTGGTCGGGTTGGCATGCTTCGTAGATGGGCTAGGCTGCACTAGGTGTGCATCCGCGTGTGTCGCACGCCGGCTCTTATGCTCATTCGCTTCTAGCGGGAAACCGATGGGGAAGCTTGCGCAGGAACATGCGCGGTTCCGTGCGGGAACGTGGCTAAAAGAAACACATGTGCGGTGCCGAAGCGTGCACTGGAATCCTCGGGCGAAAACGTGGTGACAAGACGTGAGAGAGGAAGAAGAGGTGATGCGCAGTTAGACTGATAATAATAATAAAACGTCTGCAATATTAATACGGGCAAACGACACTTCCCTACGTACCGTCGGTAATGATTTCATCAATCGCTGACAATTGTTTGGCAGCAACCGTCTGCCCCCAACACACACAACTTGTCCGGATGAATCGTTTCGGTTATTATTGGTCTTCCCACACAATTCTGATGAATGAACCATTTGCCGAGTATCACACACACCTTCTTATGCTAAACCCGTTTGTGTTCTGCTGGATCAGCGCAAACAGTTTATCTGAGTGAACTGTATGACGTACTTCGCACACGTACATAGTTTTGTTAACTGTTTCTGTTATCTTCACTAATCCCAAACAGTTCATAAGAACAAATTGTCTGCCATGGATCACACACGCAACTATTTTCTGAATCGTATTTGATGGATCCACCATCGCACACAGTTCGTGCCATTGGCAACGGAGCTTGAACTATACCGTTTGCGATTCATGCATCGCACACAGTTTTGACGAAGGGTCTCTGATTGATGTGTCGTCTTTGGACCTTCCTGCGGTAGTGATACCAGTAGCGCGGTTCTGTCCCGCGCTACTGCTAACAGTTAGCTTAGCGACGTAGCAGTAGCGCGAACCCCCGCACTACTGATAAGGAAATAACCCGCACTGCTAATAGGCTTTTCTCTAGTAGTGTAAGATGGTTCAGAACAGTAGGTGAATCAAATCCAGAGCTAGATGACAATTCCTTACCTGCCCTCATCCTAAAGGGTACGATCTTGGTTTTAGCATCTTTCAGATTCTTCATAGTGACAATAGAAATCGCTGGTGAACACAATAAATAGAGTTATGCTCCCCGACAATAGCGCCAGAAAATAGTCTTGATAACCCACAAGTGTAAGGGATCGCAACAGTCTTCGAGGGAAGTATTTTACCCAAATTTTTTGATTCGACACAAGGGGAGCCAAAGAATATTTATTTGTCTTAGAAGTTGAGTTGTCAATTCAACCACACCTGAGTTATTCTCTGTAACAAGGTTTAGTAGCACAACAAGATAGTAATAGGAACGATAACAGTAACAACAACAGTTTTGTAATAATTGTAACAACAATAGTAGGAATAGTAACTTAGCAAGACTCAATATGTAAGAAGCGTAGGCCATGGATCAGTGACGGATAATGATTTAGATGACATTTATCATGTAAGAGTTACACACTAGAGCGACACAAAACTAGCTCCAGTTCATCAATATAATGTAGGCATGTATTCCGTATATAGTCATACATGCTTATAATAAGAACTTGCATGACATCTTTTGTCCTACCCTCCCGTGGCAGCGGGGTCCATAAGGAAACTAAGGGATATTAAGTCCTCCTTTTAATAGAGAACTAGAACAAGCATTAACACATAGTGAATACATTAACTCCTCAAACTACGGTAATCACCGGAAAGAATCCCAATTATTGTCACCTTGGGGTATGCGGATCATAACACGTAATAGGTGCATACAACTTGCAACATAGGATCCAAAACACTCTCATATTTATGAAAACATAATAGGTTCATATCTGAAATCATGGCACTCGGACCCTAGTGACAAGCATTAAGCATAGCAAAGTCATAGCAACATCAATCTCAGAGCATAATGGATACTAGGGATCAAGCCCTATCAAAATAACTTGATTACATGATCAATCGCATGCAATCCCATCACCGTCTAGCAAGCCTACAAAGGAATTACTCACTCCCGGTGGTGAGCATCATGGGGGTGTTGATGAAGAAGGGTTGGTGATGACGACGGCGACCAATCCCCCTCTTCAGAGCCCCAAACAGACTCTAGATCAGCCCTCCCGAGGAAGAACAGGAGGTGGCGGCGGCTCCGTCTCGTAAAATGCAATGAAAACTTCTCTCTTATTTTTTTCTCGGGGAATAGGATTTTATAGGTCTGAAATTAGGGTCGGCGGAGCCATGTGGGCCTCCCAAGGCAAGAGGGCGCGCCCAGGGGGTGGCCGCTCTGATGCCTTGGCGGCAGCTGGTGCCCCCCCTCCGGTGGTTCTTCACTCCAATATTTTTTTATATTCCAGAAAAAATCTCCAAAAAGTTTCATCCAATTCTGAGAACTTTTATTCCTGCATAAAAACAACACCATGGTAGTTCTGCTGAAAACAACGTCAGTCCAGGTTAGTTTCATTCAAATCATGCAAATTAGAGTCCAAAACAAGAGCAAAAGTGTTTGGAAAAGTAGATATGTTGGAGAGGTATCAGGGATCTCCACAATTTCATCCTGCCATGTGCATATGCAATCCAACGCAAATTCTTCAATATGCACATCTTCAGGGGGAGTTCTTCTATATCTTGCTATCAAATTCTTCAAACTCTGTACTTACACTTCATATTTTATCCCCTTTGAAAACTTATACTATTTTTCATCAATCACCAAAAAGGGGGAGATTGTTAGTGCATCTATTGCCCCCTTAGTGGTTTTGGAGTATTGAAGACAAATGGGTTAAGGGACTAATGTGTTTGTGAGTATACACATGTGTAATAGTCCCTAAAGAGTTTGGTTTAACCGACGAAAGACGGCCCCTAAAAATGTATTTGTTCAAGTGAAGATTTTGGTACATTTCTTGAAGAAATTGAAGTGAAGAATTCGGTGTGACCTTAAAGAAATTGGTGTGAGGACTTGAAGCTTGAAGACTTTGTTTTCATAGTTCATTTCTTCTTCTCCTGAGTCATAGGAAACATCGTACTGTTAAAGGGGGTCTAGGCAAAGCATAGACATATGTCCAAGTGATGCTCAAATACTACTTTCCTAATCCTTCGAGTGAAGACTTTGGGAATCTCCTGCGGCGCAATCAAGTTCTTTAGTGACAGAGACGAAGTTCTTCTAGTCGCTGACGACTTTGGTCTGACAGAGAAGTTAGGACTTCGCCAGTGCGATTTTCCTACCATGACGACTTTGGTCTGACAGAGAAGTTAGGACTTCGCCAGTGCGATTTTCCTACCATGACGACTTTGAGAGCCCCAACGAATTTGAGAGTTTGAATTTCCGGCCGTTGTTGTGCTTAGGGCCAGCTGTCCAGAGGATCTTATCCTGACAACGGTCTTATCATTAGGGGCATTTATGTCTTATCATGTTGGGTTGCTCCCAGGCTATAAATAGCCGCCCCCACAACCATTTGTTGGTTGGCTGCTCCGAGAGATAGATTGACAAGTGTCATTTAGAACAACTCATTCCTCTTACGACATAGAGAGAATCCTAAGTGAGGAAAAAAACCATACACCCAGAGCCTCAAAGTGATTGAGCATCACTGAAAAAATTGTCCTGTGTGGAACCGACACTTGTTACCTTTGAAGACTGTGTATCTTCCAAACGGTTAGGCGTCATGGTCTAGAGTATCCAAGGGTCATTGTGGATTGTCGAGTGACCTAGTTTGTGAAGGTTTTGGAAGTCTACCTTGAAGGCTTACCACGAGTGATTGGGCGGAGTCTAAGGGACTTTAGCTCAAGGAGAATCCAGTGATGACTAAGTGTCTTCAGAGTGCAAGCTCAACCGCCCCAACCAGACGTACGACTGTCACAACAGTTGGAACCGGTCAAACAAATCCAGCGTCTTCACCAAGCATCCTGGTTCTATTTCTTCAACCCCTCACTTACTTACTTGCATCTTGAAGAAATTGCTTGTTGTTTTCTGAAGACTTTGACTGAAGACTTTCTCAATTTCCTCAACCCAAATTCTTCAGTCACTGCTCTTATCCTGATCGCTAGTTACTCTTTCACTCGTATGCTTCAATTCATCATGACGACTATGTTGTTCATGTATTTCGCATATGCCTGAGTACTTATCCGTTACGTATCTATTCGTCACCCTGCCATTTCCTCATCTGGAAATTCTTCAATGATGAATTTGTAAAATCGTCCAATCACCCCCCCCCTTTGGCCGATATAACGCACTTTCAGTAATCTTTTGTGATGTGTTTGTTGGGATCCGATGAATTGTGGGTTTATGATCAGGTTACTCATTGATCTCTTATGAGTTATTGAGCCTACCTATTTGCGTAATTTTATAGCTTTATATTTCTCTCCGATCTATCGGTGTACTTTGGCCAAATTTGATTGATTTATCTCGAGTGGGGGAGGTGCTTTGTAGTAGGATCAACCTTGCGGTGATCCTATCCAGTGAAAGAAATGATAATGACACGTATTTGTGTTGTTACTAATAAGGATAAAACAATGGGGTTTGATCATATTGAGTGTTCTTACTTTGTCTACAATATGTCATCTTACTTATTGCGTTACTCTGTTTATTATGAACTTAATACTTTGAGATGCATGCTGGATAACGATCTTAGGGTGAAGTAATAGTAGTAGACTTCGGTAAGTTTAACGGTCTACTTATCATGGACGTAATGCCTATGTAATAATTATGCCATGGATGATCTTCCTAACAGTAATTTGTCAATTGCCGAACAGTAATTTGTTTATGATTCACTATTCTGCTTTCGGGAGAGATGCCACTAGTGAACCTATGGTCCCCGGATCCAGTCTCAATTAATTTGCCAAGTTCCTACGGATACTACTATCTATCATTATACTATTTATTATTATCTTTGCTAATTAATATTATTTGCTTTTAATCTTGTGGTTAGCAAGAACAAGGGGAGTGACGACCCTCTTGCCTTTGTTGGATGCAAGCAATTATTTTGTTTGCGTGTAGGTACTGTTAAAGTTGACAGTGTGGTGTCTCCTACTGATTCGATAAATTTTGGTTCTTAATTGAGGAAAATAATTCTATCATTGTGCTACATCACTCATCCTCTTTAGGGAAATCCAACAACTCCTACGGGGGTAGCAGGAGTGGCCAGGGCCTTGTGTCCCATGTGGGCCGGTCCGTCTCCCATGACCTATCCTTCCTCGCTGGAGACTGCACCTTCACTTCATGGGTCTTGAACCCGTCGATGCTCATGAGACGACATATGAAAGACGTGGTTGTCGATACGAAATGTAAAGAAGTGGAAGTCGGGCTCTGCCGTAGGATAGGTTAAGGTCCGGCCCCTCTTTTATTAATGTAAAACGTCTGAATTGTAATAAATGTGCTCCGGTTTATATGAAAATCAACCGATTTGCATGAATTATGTTTGGTATGTTTAAACCAGTGTTTGAAACATATGTGAGTAGCGTTTTTTTTTTTTTTGAGGGGAATATGTGAGTAGCGTTGGATGGTCGGTTGAACAAAGACATGAGGATTTTGCGGACACTGCCTTTTCATGGTCCACGAGAACCTTAAAGAAATCCAGGGAGACGCCGAAAGTGCATACATACTCTACGAGGCACAACATTTCCTTCCTTTACATAAAGTCATCTCCTGGCCAGAACTACTACTACCATAAAAATATAAAACTAATGCATACGAAAGCAATCCATAAAAAACTCTTCTCCTAGTACGTACAGTATTAACCAGGGATTAAAATTCTGTACAAAACAGATTAACCAAGGATTCAAATTCTGTAATATTTGTATAAGAAAAAATCCACCCAAAGGATCTTTGTGCTGAAGAATTATCTAATTGTTATTAGTACGCCGTGTAGTATCCACACCGTATATGCGTTTGTAATGCCTGGTTACCCCGTGGCCGCCGGCGCTAGCCGAGACGTGAGGAAGGATAAGCTCTGCTTTGTGGAGAAACAGAGGAACCGCACAGAAGCAATTTCCCAAACTTAATTCATTTCATTTCTGTAGCACTAATCTCCTTACAGCTGGTTATATAATCCAGCAACCCAACACAGCACTACTACTCCAGCTACACACACGCACATCCACTCTACGTAGTAGCATTCAGAGGCGCTTTTCCCTTATCAGGCGAAGGCGTATTCGCTGGTTCCGCTTCCGTCGTCACTGTAACACTGCCAGCAGGTGTTACATTGCCTCCCTCTCAAGAACTTGCTTGTCCCCAAGCAAGAGTTCCCGGAAATCGTTTTTGTAGCACTTGTATGTCCTCCCAGGTTGCAACCTCTGCTGGAAAGCCTGTCCATTTGATTAATCCTTGAGGTACAGCAGCATTACCCTTTTTTACCAACCGGCGCTGCAAGATCATCTCAGGAATAGATTCCACAGTATCCAACTCAATGAGTTTGGGCAATTCTGTGAAGACTGGTGTAAAATCGGGTGTGAAGGGTTTAAGCTGAGAGACATGAAAAACATTATGAATCAGGCTGGAGGCAGGTAACTCCAATTTGTATGCCGCTGAACCAATTCGCTCCAGAATTCTATCGGGGCCAAAGTATTTAAAGGCGAGCTTTGGAAAGGGTCGATTGACTACTGATTGTTGAGCATAGGGCTGCAATTTCAATAGGACCAAATCATTTACTTGAAACACTCTCTCCGAGCGTTTTTTATCTGCATACATCTTCATGCGGTTTTGTGCTTTAGCTAACTGTACTTTTATCAACTCCAGGTGAGCAGCCCGATCAGCTAGAAGCTCTGCTACAGAGGATGGTCCAGGATCCTGAGGTTCCACTGATGTCCCAAAATTTGGGTTAGTGCCATAGAGTACCTTGAATGGAGAACAACCCAGAGAAGCATGATGGCTTGTATTATACCAGAATTCGGCTAACGATAGCCAAGAGCGCCATTTTCTTGGAGAATCTTGCACAAAGCATCTCAAGAACATCTCAAGACATTGATTCACGCGCTCACTCTGTCCATCCGTTTGAGGGTGATTAGCTGTAGTGAAATTCAACTTTGTACCCATTTTTGTCATAATTGTTTTCCAGAAATTGCTTGTAAAGATTGGGTCTCTGTCCGACACAATAGTTAATGGAACTCCATGATACTTGATGATGTAATCAATGAATATCTTGGCAACAAATTGTGCAGTGTAAGGATGCTTGAGGGGAATGAAATGTGCATATTTAGAAAACCTATCCACCACCACCAGTATGACATTCGCACCTTCAGACATAGGTAAGCCTTCGATAAAGTCCATCGTGAGATCCTGCCATATTGCTTTGGGAAGTGGTAAAGGTTGTAGGAGCCCAGGAGAACGACAGTGTTCGTGCTTTGCTTGCTGGCATACTAAACACTGCTTGACATAGTTCTCCACATCTAGTTTGATGCCATGCCAGATAAACAACCTTTTGATACGTTGGTAGGTTGCCTTGATCCCTGAATGTCCTCCCACTGGGCTTGCATGAAAGGCGGCAATCAACTTTGTTTGCAAAGCTGAATTAGAACCAATCCATACAGCCCCTTTCTTGCGAATCAGGCCTTCCTGAAGGACAAATCCATGTTCATCAGGACTGTTTACCGCGAGATTTTGAAGCTTATCTTGAGCTGTGAGGTCAGTTGCATAGGAGTTCAACACCTCCTGTACCCAAGCTGGCTTAACAGCAGAAATTGTTTGCATCGCCATTAGATGAGCCACTCGCGATAAGGAGTCTGCAGCCCAGTTTTCTGAGCCTTTTCGATATACTGTTTTGAAATGTAATCCCATAAGCTTCGTCATCGCTTTTCGCTGCATTGGAGAATCCAATTGCTGAGCATCCAAATAAGTGAGACTATGATGGTCTGTTCGTATAATGAATTCTGCATGTTGCAAATATGAGCGCCATCGATCAACAGCCAGGATCAAAGCAAGAAACTCCTTCTCATATATGGACATATGCCGATTCTTCACACCCAAAGCTTTGCTGAGAAATGCTATGGGGTGTCCTTCTTGCAACAATATCGCTCCTATCCCTGTGTCACAAGCATCGGTCTCTACCTCAAATTGCTTGTTAAAATCTGGAAGTGCCAGCACCGGGGTATGAGTCATTGCTTGTTTGAGTTGTTGAAAGGCAGCTTCAGCCTCTTTAGACCACTCAAAAGCCTTTTTCTTCAGCAGGTTAGTCAAAGGTTGTGCCATTACTCCATAACCCTTAACAAATTTACGATAGTAGCCCGTGAGGCCCAAGAATCCCCTCAGTTCGGTTACTGATGTTGGAGATGGCCAAGCTGACATAGCCGCAGTTTTCTTGGGATCGGTAGATACCCCTTTATCTGAAATGATATGACCAAGGTACTCCAATGTTGTTTTGGCAAAGGAACACTTGGAACTCTTTACTGCTAATTGGTTCTTTCTTAATACATCAAGTACAGCCTTGAGATGTATTAGATGAGTTTCCCAACTGGGACTGTATACAAGGATGTCATCCATGAACACTAAAACAAAACGCCGCAGATAGGGGTGGAGAATTGAATTCATCACACACTGGAAAGTAGCCGGTGCATTCGCTAATCCAAAGGGCATAACTCTGAACTGATAATGACCTTGATGTGTTTTAAATGCTGTTTTACCTTCATCTTCAGGGCGCATTCTTATTTGATGATAACCTGCCCTCAAATCCAGTTTGGAGAAATACTTTGTGCCTGCCAATTCATCTAACAGTTCATCAATTACCGGCATAGGGAATTTATTTTTGATGGTAATGTCATTAAGTCTGCGGTAATCCACACAAAATCGCCATGAACCATCTTTCTTCTGCACAAGCAATACTGGCGAAGCAAAGGGACTCATGCTTCTTGTGATCACCCCTGAAGCGAGCATGTCAGAAACTTGGCGCTCAATTTCAGTCTTATGCAGAGGAGAATAACGATATGGTCTTGCATTGATGGGCACCGAATCTGGTGTAAGAGTGATAGCATGATCATACTCGCGCATAGGGGGCAAACCTTGAGGCTCTTGAAACACATCCTCATATTCTTTTAACAGAATTTCAATTTCTGGGGATACTGATTCAGAATCACCTGAGAAAGTGTCATGCACCACTGCCATAGCCCAAATCTCATTGCCAGCCTGCCATTTAACCAGTTGCTCTGCTGAGAGTTCCGAAATAGCCCGAGGGTCCGCAGATTTAACACCCTGCAACTTAATTGCTTTGCCCTGATAATTGAAGGAGACCCATC
This sequence comes from Elymus sibiricus, assembly GCA_039707655.1. Lineage (NCBI taxonomy): Eukaryota > Viridiplantae > Streptophyta > Magnoliopsida > Poales > Poaceae > Elymus > Elymus sibiricus. The sequence continues at coordinate 82,673,646 of CM077671.1, read as the reverse complement.
TGTCTTTCCAATGACAAGTCATAGGATTAAATTGACTAAGCCAGTCCATGCCGACAATGATGTCATAGCCTCCTAAATCAACAACACGCATATCTGTATAGAAGGTGTGGCCCTGTGACCACCAAGCTAACTGAGGATACCAAGTGTTACAAGGTAGTGTTCCACTTGCAGCTTTCACTAAAGTTGGGGAACATGGTTGAGGTGTAGCACCAATGCGGGCAGCACAAGCAGCATTGATGAAACTATGACTACTACCAGAATCCAAAAGTACTAACATGACTTGATTGTTAATAAGCCCACGCAGACGAACAGTCTTGGCATCTTCTGTACCAGAAATAGCATGAAGAGACATACTCAGCTGCTCCGCTTCATGTATATCAGCCTTTTCCAACATATCTAGAATCTCATCGCTGAGGATATCGTCGGCTTGCGCAACGTCCATAGCATTGATCACAGCCGCAGATTTCTTAGAACAAATATGAGTGGGGTCATATTTATCACCACACTTAAAACAGAGGCCGTTAGCACGTCGGTAATCTCGAAGTTGTCGGTCCTTCCAGAGATCACCTTTGTCAAACTTGTGGTGAACTTGGAGATTTTCCTGGTGTACCATCTCCTGTTCATACTTCCTCCCAAAGTATTTAGTCTGCCATGGCTTGTGGCGACTGTGCACGTCCTGCTGAACCTTAGCTAGAAGCAAGGCCCGCTGAAGTGTTTCCGGAACTTGTGATTCCACTGCACTTCGATATTCAGACTTCAGGCCCTTGATGAATTGAGACACAAGGAATGTCTCATCATAATAAGGATTATGAGCAGATACCCTGTACATCAATTCCTGAAATTGTAGCTTATATTCCTGGACAGTACCATGTTGTTTGAGGGCCAACAGTTCAGACATGGCTTCACGATATTCGGCTGCACCAAAGGCTTCCTCAATAGCCTCCATAAACTGTGTCCATCCTGTGACCACATGCTTCAACTTATAGGATTGATACCACAATGCTGCATTCCCTTCTAAATGCATGGTCGCAGATACCACCCACAGGGACTCATGAACATTGAAAATAGTGAAATAGTCCAAGCATTTATCTCGCCAAATACGGGGCTGATCACCATCAAATTTTGGAAACATCATCTTGGGCAACACAGGTCGACCGTGTCCCATGTGCTCATCCTGCTTGCGTTGTCCTGGACGTGGATCAAACGGGTCCCTTGCACGAGGATTTGTTGTGTTGTTGATGAGAGTGCCGTTCAGACCTTCCGTCGAACAGGTGGGGCGCATTGTCGCCGTAGCCGTGGCCGATGGTGAAACACCTTGAGAGATCGGCAGATTCAGCTCACCATCGGGTGGACGACGGTTGTCGATGATGCGGTGCACTGCCAAGGCAGTGTCCTTGTGCGCGCGATCCAACTCATTATGCCGACGTTCTCCGTCTGCCAGCGCCTTGGTGTGCTGGTCCAGCGTGGCCTGCATCTCCTTCTGACCTTGAACCAATTCCTGCAGCATGGTCTGCAACGATGTGAGCGTGACGGTTTGCTCCGCCATGGCATCCAGGACGAACAGGGTCTGCGCGGATGGTTTAGCCGGAGCCGTTGCGGCAACCTTGAAGAAACTGGGAAGCCCCAAAGTCTTCAACTCGATCCAAAACACCACCGAGAGCGACGCCAATCGGGTCAAACGGCCGGAATTTCACACTCACAAAGAGGATTGTGAGAAACCGCCGAAGATGCTGGATCCGCAGCCAAACAACTCCGCCGCCGCTCTGAACTTGCCTCCGATGCTGCCGTTTGACGAGGTAGACACCACCCCGCCACGGAGACTGAGTGGACGGCAAGGGATTCTATGGGAGATCCCAACCTTGCCGGCACCCACTCCGATTAGCCGCCGAGATCGACCGGACTGCTGATACCAATTGTAATGCCTGGTTACCCCGTGGCCGCCGGCGCTAGCCGAGACGTGAGGAAGGATAAGCTCTGCTTTGTGGAGAAACAGAGGAACCGCACAGAAGCAATTTCCCAAACTTAATTCATTTCATTTCTGTCGCACTAATCTCCTTACAGCTGGTTATATAATCCAGCAACCCAACACAACACTACTACTCCAGCTACACACACGCACATCCACTCTACGTAGTAGCATTCAGAGGCGCTTTTCCCTTATCAGGCGAAGGCGTATTCGCTGGTTCCGCTTCCGTCGCTGTAACACCTGACGAGGAGTAATCTGAAGTGCACTTGTGGAGAGGATGAGGATCCGTTCCGTTCCACACATCCATTGTGGAAGGGCGTGCAGTGAGGTGGAGTAAATTGGCAGGCATCGCCAGGGAGAGGAGAGGAGAGGCACGGGAACCCACGCCGGCTTGCTTCTTCTCGGTCACCCAAACAGTCGCCCGGTCCAGACAAGGCATTGGATTCGGGGCAGCAATATACTACCACTCCGGTACTCCTCCTTGATTGTGCCCTGCCCCATTTCTGAAACTGGCAGGCAGCAGCTCAGTACTACTACTGCTCTGGAGCTCCGTCCTGAGGCCAGAGCCGCCGGCGCAGGAAGCGCGCGGTCCGTTCCGTCACCCTCCCCCGTCCGCTCGAGCTGGTTGCCCTCCCGTTCTTGGATCGCTCGTTCCTGAGGTGAGTCATAGTAGTACCACTGTCTGTCATTTGCATGCTGTTTTCGAGAAGAATTTGTAGCTGTAGCTGTAGCTGGCCTGTTCTTCCCGAGGTGGAAGAAGAACCATCCGGGCGGGCAGCAGATGCGGAAAACCCGCGGATTTCGTTGCATGGATGGATGTGGTTGCGCGGAGGGCAAGCATCCTGTTCTTGTCATTCTGCAATTTTCTTTCTTTCTTTCTTTCTTCGGTCCGTGTTCTTGTTCTCCCGGCGTTCCGCCTCCTGCGGGAGGCTCTGATCTTTCACGGATTGCAGGAGGAGGAGGAGCGGTTCTCGAGATCTTGCTCGCCTGGCCGCGCTCCAGATGCGGAATTGACCTCCGGGGATGGAGGAATCGAGGCCGAGGAGGGCGCAGCCGGCGCCGGCGAGGATCCGCCCCGTGCCGATCGCCGTCACGCCGGAGGGCTTCTGGTGCTGCCCCTCGCCGGCGGCGCTGCACAAGAGCCTCAAGAACCCGCATCACCACCACGGCCACGGCCACGCCGGCAACAACAGCCACAGCCATAGCCACAGCAAGCAGCAGCGCAAGATCCCGTCGGCGCCCCCGTCCGTGGCGCCCTCCGTGCACAACGCGCCGTCCGTGACCGACGAGCCAGGGCGTCGGGAGGCTCCCGACGAGCAGAGCGCGGCGGCGGCGGCCGAGGCGGCGGTGGATAAGCGGCAGGAGCAGGCCGGCGACGCCGAGGCTCAGCAGCACAAGATCTGCGTTGGGTTCGGGCAGCCTGAGACCAGTGACCTGACGGTGATGCTGTATGGCAAGGAAGGGATTGCTGTCAGGATGAGTGTGCATAGGGACGTTCTCTGCCGAAGCAGCGCTTTCTTCGCCGAGAAGCTCTCTGACGGCGACAATGGCCATGGTGGCTCTCCGGTGCCATGCGTGGAGATCCATGATTGCGACGATGCGGAGATCTATGTGGAGACCGTCGGGCTGATGTACTGCGACGAGGCGAAGCACAAGCTGCTCAAGCAGAATGTCTCGCGTGTGCTTCGCATCATGAAGGTATATGGATGTTCAGAAACTCACATTTCGGTGTCTTTGCCTTTCTTTTGTTGCAAAGCTCATGTTGCTTGGTTTGTCATTACATTTTACATGAGTTTCATTCTCAGAAGAACTGCATGACAGTCAACTTTTCCTGAGTTCTATATAATCTTAGTTCACATACTCAGTAGTCCTGCATGTTTGATCATGACAGAAGTGGCTAAATTTGCAGGTTGCTGAATTGCTCGGTTTCCATGCTTGTGTCAAGTCATGCTTGGATTATTTGGAAGCAGTTCCTTGGGTCGGTGAGGAAGAAGGTAGCGTTGTGTCGTCGATACGGCATCTTCAGAGCAAGGCATACGGAGTTAGCCCTTTGCTGAAAAGAGTTACGTCTGACAGCCCGTATTCACCAACCGATACTTTGTCTCATATCATGGAGATGGTCTTGAAGAGCAATGATGACAGGGGGCGTCGGGAAATGAAAGCCTTAGTTCTGAATCTTCTCAAGGATAGCAGCCGTTGCACGGATGGAACATCAGACATCTGTTCTGAATTATTTTACAGTTCATGTCGAGGTTGCTTAGAAAGACTTCAGCTACTTTTTGTGGAAGCATCTGAAGCAGGCTTTCCTACCCAAGTTACACGCCAAATAACTCTGGAGACTGACAATCTTCTCTGGTTGGTCGAGATATTGGTTAACCAACGAATTTGTGATGATTTTGTGGTCATGTGGGCGAGCCAAAGTGAGCTTGCGTCGTTACATGCAAAATTGCCAATCGCCTCTCGCCACACAGTTAGCAGTATAACAGCAAGGCTCTTTGTTGGCATTGGAAGAGGAGAAATGCTTCCGTCCAAGGACACTCGTCTTCTTCTGCTGCAAGTTTGGCTGCAAGCACTCATCGATGACTACTCATGGCTACAATGCAGCTGCCGGTCATTTGATAGGAAGCTTGTCGAGGAAGGGATTGGGCAGACAATCCTGACACTTCCTTTGGAAGACCAGCGGTCTATATTACTGTCATGGCTCGGGAGGTTCTTGAAATTAGGCGATAACTGTCCGAATTTGCAGAGGGCATTCGAGGTATGGTGGAGGAGGACTTTCGTCAGACCTTATGTCAACCAGGCAAGGTAATGTCTGTCCTATGATCAAACAGAAGCTCATCTTGAAACGATAGGGAAGAGTAGTGATTGTAGCCCATAGATTCTTTCGGGGATTGTCGTGGTCAATCTGATAGTGGACATGAATCCCGGTGAGAATTTCAGTGGCTAGTTTTTCCTTACTGCGTAAATGTCGATGACACAGGAGATTTGTATGACTGCACGTTTATCCTATGATGTAAAACCATATGCTTTTCCACTAGTTATTATAAGAAAACCTTGATCAACAGCTCCTTCTCCACTGTACTTCTTTTTTATTTTCAAGTTGTTCTCAAATATGACCAGCATTTCCCCTTCTTCTGGTTAGGTGAAGGTTGCGCTTATGGACTGTCTAAGGACTATACACATCATTTCCTTCTCCAGCAGAAATTCAGGGTTGTAAACAGCCCATATAGCAATCAAATTGGTAGGAATTGAATTCAGAACTACTTCCAGTGCCCACCATATAATCTCACAAAATCACTATAGCTGATATGACAAAAGTAGAAGTCACTTTTGTAGTAAATATCCTTTTTCTCATAAGCTTACAGGTAGAAACAATTATGACTCTTATGCATGCATTTAGTCCCTTTCACATCTTTATATCTCCTCATGGAAATTGCGTCGGCCAAAAAACCCTCTGAAACCCCCCTGCATTTCCACATCAAGATGTGAACAACCCAAACAAGCTGATGCGGACGACACCGACAGATGCTCTCTGTTTCTCTGGACTGTACCTGCACCGAGGCTTCTCGAGAATGCGAAAATATTTCAAAAAAACACGAGTGAAACACATAACATTTACAAGAAAATAGGACAAATGTCTAAGGACAGTACGCATTATTTCTTTCTCCAGCAGAAATCCAGGGTGGTAAACAGCACATATAGCAAACCAAATTTGGTAGAAATGGAATTCAGAACTACTTCCAGTGCCCGCCATAATCTCACAAAATCACTGGCTGATATGACAAAAGTAGGAAGTCACTTTCATAGTAGAAACAGTGGTGACTTCTTATGCATGCATTTTAGTCCCTTTCGCATCTTAATACCTACTCATTGAATTTTTATCGGCCCAAAAAAGAAATCCTCCGAAATCCCATTGGATTTCCACATCAAAGATGTGAACAGCCCAAACAAAGCTGATGTAGATGACACCGACAGATGCTCTCTGTTTCTCTAGACTGTACCCGCACCGAGGCTTCTCGAGAATGCGGAAACATTTCAAAAAACACAAGTGAAACACGGAAACATTTAAAAGGAATTAGGATAAATCATGACCAGAAGTATCCATATCAAAACTATGTGTTCTTTGGGCCAATTGTTTTGTTTTCTTTTGACTGTCTTGGTTGTGGATGGAGACGGTGGATGATGAACTTGCAGTTGGAGGTTGCTGGGGCATGATTGGGTGCGAAATAAAGGAGCTATCGGCTGCCTATGACATGTGTGCATCAACTCAGACACAAATGGTCTGTGTCACTGGATCAGTGGAAGCTGCACCCTAGAAACGCCACGGAAAGCAACACAACTTTTGCATTTTGTGACGGTGATGATGATGTGATGTTTTTGTTAAGTGTCTTTGTCGATAACTGATGAGGTATATGCGTAATAATTAACCCGCAAATCCCTCGCACATGAAGCTGCACGCTCAAATAAAAACAGGGAAAAACTGAATCTGAGACCCGCTCCTCGGGCGCTCCCGCGAGCGTCCAGGAGCGCACCCTCGCCGCCGCCAGCGCCACAACCAGCCGCCCCTTCTCCCCTCGCCGCCGCCGGCAGGCGTCGCCGGGCAAAGGCCGTGCGGCGCGGCGGCGGCGAGGCCCTCTCCTCCTCCCGCTTGTAGTGGCGTGGCGCGGGCCGGCCGCTTCAAAGGAGCTCAGGCGCCTTGGCGTCCGGGGCAGCGCAGCGAGGCAGCGCAGGTGGTGGGGCGGCGCGGCGAGGTGGCGGGGCGGCGCACTGCTCCGGCGCGTGTCGCGCGCGTGCGAGAGGGGCGGTCAGGCCCGGATCTGACGCGCGCAGGCTCGCACGGCGGCGCGGTGATGCTTCGGCTCGAGCGGCACTGCACTAGGTGGTTTGGCAAGGGAGCAGCGTGGAAGGGACCTGGCTGTCCAGATTTGTTCTGCAGCTCGGGTGGGAAGGAGGCGCTCGTGCGGCAAGGGCGGACAGGGGCTTCCGGCAGCTGCCGGGAGAGGTGAGGCGTGCCGCGGGAGGAGGTTCGACCGCGAGGGGCGCGCGGTGGGTGCATGTGCCGCCTAGATCTGGTGTGGCGCACGTCGCGGGCGCGTGAAGGGCCTGGGCAGCGCAGTCGGCGCTGCTCAGAGGCGACGGGGATCTGCTGCTCGGAGGTCGGAAAGTGTGAAGGTGGTCAGATCCGACCGGATTTGACCTCGGTGGCTCGATGGAGGGCTTGCTGATGCATGAAGTGCGGGGCTCGTGAGGTTGGCCCGGGCGAAAGCTTGTCTCCGGCGTGTCCGGAGCCGGCGATGGCGACGCTTTCGAGCGTCGTTTCCTTCTTGTTGGCATCGTCGAGGTACTCTCAGCTCCAATCTTCGCAGCTTCGGGGGAAATCCTAGATCCATAGGATCGGACGATGGCGGTGCTCTAGCATCGTATCCCCTCTTGGGGGCTTCGTCTTTGGAGCTAGGCATCATCAAGCGGGACCGATGAAAGTTGGTGGTGTTGGCGTCGAGGCTTCTGGGACAACGATGATGGGTGTGTGCGATGTCGGAGACGCGGCAATGGTTGCGGTAGTTGGCTCTTCTTCGGCGTGTTTGTTGGGGATATAACCCCGTGATGAGACCCGCCCAGGTGGGGCCGGGTCATGCGGTTGGCGGCTTAAGACAAGGTTTGGTATGAGCTTACTCAATGGGCCTGGAAGCCCAGAGCCAGACGACAAGATGTAAGCCGGTGGGCTTGAGTCGCCGGGGGCGACTTGTTAGATAAGGTATGTATAGTTAGAGGTGAGGTCGGTGATCAAGTATAACTCGACCCAGACTCTTGTAAGCCCAGGACCTTGACCTGTGTATATAAGGGCGGGTTACCTGGGCGGCTTAGACGACGAAACAACTCATCGATAGCTAGGTCAAGCGAACTCGCTCCCTTGTAATCGATACCCAATCAATACAACACAAAGCAGGACGTAGGCTTTTACCTCTTTCCGAGGGGCCGAACCTAGGTAAACCCTTGTCTCTCGATTCCGATCAACCCCTTTGAGCTCACCGCCTTAGCGATGGCCCTGAACCTAAGTCCTTTCACGAGGACATTTGCCGTGACAAATCCACGACAGTTGGCGCCCACCGTGGGGCTAGCGCTCGGTGGTGTGGAGTTCTCGAAGGGCTCTCTCCCAGGGATCGAGGGATATGCCGTTGGCAGGATGACCAAGAGTCGCCGCGGCAAGCTCTACATCGACGACGCCGGCTGGGGCCCAGAGGCCGACTCAATCGAGTACGGGCACCGGGTCCCCTTCGGCGGAATTCAAGTCTTCATCGGCAAGATCGGCGGATCTAACCCCGGGCCGGACGTCTGCACCGACCTCGTCGAGCCGGCCCGGCGCGTGCGACCCGCCCGAGTTAGTCCGGGTCGGAAGCACGTCTTCGTCGGCTTTACCCAAGGCGCGGAGCTTGAAGGTTCCGTGTCACGGGAGGAAACCCTCGTCTGCTCGGAGGATGGATCCTCGAGCGGAGAGGCGGAATCAATTTACCAGCTTCATAACGGCGGGCTTGGGGGCTACATCGAGGATTACCTTGAGCCGGAATATCATGAGTCGGACTACTATGAGCCGCCGAGCCGCGCCGCTGTCTTCATGGCGGGATCGGCACCGGCCCCTAGTAGCACGGCCGCTGGTGCGACCGGGTCCGGGTCAGGAAGGCAGCCGACTCAAGTTTTGCTGGATCTAATGAACCAACTTACCACTCTCATGGGGACCGAGGTCACGGCCGAAAACCAAGTAGCCCGTAACACGGAGATTGGGAGGTTGAAGGACCAGATGGCCGGAGTCCAAGAGGAGATCAACGCATTGAAGGCTCAGATGGATGCTGAGTCAGAGCGCCTTAGGGCGGATGCTTTTCGTCTTGAATTGGAGCAACAGACCGCGGCGGCGGTTCACCGGATGAGGCATCAATCTCGTTTGCCGGATCAGTATGAGGCAAGAAATCTTTTCAACACGCCAGGGATGGGACGGAATGCACCTCTGACCGTAACCCGGACGGCGGAAGTACCTGGGAGCAGGGCGGTGGTTCAGCATCGACAGCCAGACCCGCCCCGCAGGAACCAGACCCCGCCACAGTCTTTTCCGACACCGCCTGGTCATTATTCTAACCCGGCGGAGAACATGGTGGCAGCGGCAACAAGACTTGGCACGATCCCAATCCCTGACGGGACGCCTTTCGCAGAGGAAGTGCGGAACGCCATTGGATACTTGCAGACAGCGGTTGCGCAGCAGGAGAAATACACTTACAGCCGGAGTCGCGTGCACTCAACCCTCATCCCGAGCCGCAGCTACAGCCGGCGTTTAGAGTCGCCGGCGGTTTCCAGCAGTGAGCGACGTCGAAACCCGCCGCGAGACAATCAGCTGGCTCTTGATGCTCAGGCGCTGGTGGATCAGGCAAGAGCGCAGAGAGAGGCAGCAGCATTGGCAGCCGCGGCGGCTTATCAAGAACCCACAGTAGCACCTTCCGTCTCGGTAGGAGTCGGAGTAACATCCAGGGCTGTGGGAGTGCCATGCTTAGTACCGGCTTTACAAAACGAGCGCATGCCGAAGGATTTCAAGGGCCCTCGCAAGGTGCCAAACTATACCGCTGATCTGTCTCCAGAAGCTTGGATCGAAAACTATGAGCTAGCCATGGAGATATTGGACGTCAGTGATGCAGTATGCGCTAAGTATTTCATCATGATGTTGGAAGGGCCGGCTCGCACGTGGTTGAAGGGTCTGCCACCTAACACCATTAATTCCTGGGCCGAGTTGAAGGCGAAATTTATCAAGAATTTCCAGGGAACATGCAAGCAGCCCATGACAATTGTGGATTTGGATCATTGCGTGCAGCGTGAGGACGAGTCGGCTCATCATTGGGTTCGGCGGGTCTCAACCATCATCCACTCTTCTGATAACATCACGGCGGCTCAAGCGGTCCTCATTCTGGAGAAGAATTGCCACTTTGTGCCCCTGAAGCAGAAGCTTGGCCGGCTCAAACGTACATGCCAGGATATGGGGGAACTCATGGCGGATCTCACCAAGTACGCGGACTCAGACAACACGAAGGACCCTGGTTCCGATGATGAGAAATCGGCCAAGGGAAAGAAGAATAACAATGGCAAGGGTCAATCGCAGAACGGGGGAGGAAACAACAATAATGGCAACGGCGGAAAGCGGAAACACCAAGACGGCGGGTCAGATTTAGTGGCCAACGCTAGTACTGGGAATAACCGTGGCAAGGGGAACGGCAAGCCGCCTTTCGTTAAGCGCAAGCCTGCTGACATGGAGGCGATATTGAATGCTCCTTGCCCGAAACATAGTCTTCCTGATCAGCCGTCCACTCATGCTTGGAGGGATTGTTGGATTATGCGCGAGTATCGAAATTACAGCGCTAACCAGCATCAAGGCGGCGGCGGCGGGCCATCCGGCGGGTCAGGATCCGGTCCTTCCGGGTCTGGCTTTGGTACGGGCGGTTCAGGCTCTGGCCATCAAGGCCAAGGAAACCATGGAGGTAATAGTCAACAGTCTGGCGGCGGAGGTCAGCAACAAAATAACCAATCCGGGTATCAGAGTAACCCGAAGCAGCTTAATGGAGGCCAATATCATGTTTTCACGACTAGTCTTGACAAGCGGGATCGGAAGGTGCGCAAGCGGGCGGTTAATGCGGTTATGCCGGCTCTCCCTCAGTACTTAAGGTGGTCAGAGTATGACATAACTTGGAGCAGGGAGGATCACCCGCCGCGTGTGGATAACCCAGGACAGTTGGCTCTGGTGGTGGCCCCCCAAGTCGGAGGCTATGTGTTCACTAAAGTGCTTATGGATGGTGGCAGGGGCCCACCGTGGGGCGAGCACACGGTGGATTTGTGTTCTTGGAGGGAGCTCTCGCAGAGATCAAGAAGTTCGCGATTCATCGGATGAAGAAGAGCCCGTCTTGAAGCACTTCAACCTTAATAATCGGATTGGAGGTAATCAAGACCATGGAAAAATCTGTATGCGAGCTGTCAGCTTCGGATTGTTTTGTTGCGGTGAAGTCGGAGCTATGGCGACGGGGCCCCTGTGGCGACGATGACAGGCAAGAGGTGGTCTGTTCGGTGGTCTTCCGCGGCACCAGCCTTGCTTAGTTTTCCTTTGGAGCTATCTTTCAGAGTCGGAGTTGTGCTGTCCTTGGCGCGGGTGGCTGAGTTTGGCGCGGGGTTTCTTGTGTTTCACACAACCTCTACGGTGTGGGTTGGGTCGACATTTGTCTTCGGAGAAGTCGAAGTCGCTTGCTCGGAGTTTAGGGAGGACGATGACGTCTGTTGAGGAGAAGTGATGACGATGACACCGGTGTGTGATGTTGATGAGACCCTCTATGTGAGGTGTGTGTGGTTTTATGTGTGTGCCGCTCAGCAGTTTGTGACGGTTTTCGCCCGGTTTTCCGTTTATTAACCGGGCAACTCTCTTCTGCTTTATTAATGAGATGAGGCAAAGCTTTTGCCTCCGTTTCGAAAAAAAATGATTTAGCAAAGAGTTTTCCTGAAAACGGTTCAATTCAAAGTGTACAACCAATAAATTCATGGGTTAGTAACAGTAGGATGTTGATAAATTGCTATGGAAAAGTGGGGCTAGATCGAGAGTTCTGACCTTTTCGTGGCATGAAATGAAACAAGAAAATTCCGGTCATATCTCTACCTAATAATAAAGCAGGGATAACTTCTGGTCGTACGTCATTAGCGTTTTTGCAAAAAAGCCCCTGCTGTCTTGGGTATTCAACCCGCACTCCTGACTTAAGTGAAGAAGAAAAACGTTTCAGTTTTATTTATAAAAAAACCCAGCTCACCTTATCCACCCCGTCCTCCACCACGGGATCCCCTCTCCGGCGATCCGCCGCGCCGCCGCTTGCCGTCGGCGTCCACGCCGCAGGAACAAAGGAATGGCAGGCGTCGCTGCGCCTCTTGCCGCCGGCGTCCCACCGCAGCAGCCAAGCAAATGGCGAGGCGGCGCGGACGGCCTCCTCCATCCCAGGCGGCCCTCTCCGGCGAGGTGAGCCCATGAATGGGGCGAAGAAGGCGGCCGGACCGCCGTGAGGCGAGCTCAGGAATTTGGCGCTGCCGTGCTTGCGCGAATGTGAGGAAGGGGAAGACAACTTTCAGATCACTTCCTCGACGAAATTAATGAGGATACATGACATTTTTTCCCCATTATCCAGGGTTTTCTTTTGGTATCATGGGCAGGGTTGAAATCTTGGCATGTTAAACTTGTTTAGTCAGTTCTGTTTTCTCTGGGGATACAGCAGAAGTTGAATAATGATCTGGATTCTGGGTTAGTGTCTCTACCAAGTTTTGTGCCAAGCATGAGCTGGGCCACCTGCCCCACATGGTGCGGTGGAGCTTGCTTGGTTAAGCATGCACACCTAATCATCCATAATTAGCTGATGCCGACTAGACATGTGTGCTGCATCACTGCAAATATGGACAATATTTGTGTTCGCATCTGCACGCTACTGTTGTTGTTCTTTTCTCTTATTTTATGCAGGAGTGGTTCTAGACTTCTAGTGGTGCTTAATTCAAGTGCTGTGCAGAGTGCTACAAGGGGCATGACTTGATGAATTATCCTATTGGATACTATTGTGAGCTGGTGAACCTAACCAGAGTAAAATAAGGGCTTCGATGCCCCTAAAGTCTCGAAGCTGTGTGTGGTGGTCAAGGGAGAAATTTTATCTTATTGTTGCATCATTTGATTGATCGCTTTCATTTCTGAACCTAGATAACTATTTAGGATCCTCTTGATTTTCTTTTTCATATCCAGATGAAGTAGAGGAATAACGTAAATCGACGAACTACACTTCTTTCATCACGTGGTTATGGAATAACTATGCTTAATAAAAAGGTGTGTTGCTGAGTCAGTGTTATTTGCCCTTGGATGTTATAATATGGCAACTATACAAAGAGATTAAAAAAGTAGAGTCCCCGCAAAAATAAAGACTAAAGAGAAGAGAAATTTAAAGCTAAATATAAGCGCAACTTTGTGTTTAACCATGTGCTCCTACCTGAGTTTCTATTTCAGACATATAAAAACTAGAATATAACGTGGGACTTTATGCATAAATGTGTAATATCGTAAGTTGCACATTCCTAAATGTAAAATGTTGCATCCATGTTTGTGTATTACTTTAGACTTGGCAATACCATAACGTAACTACATAATAATTCAAAAGCCTGAACTAGACTAATCTAGACAACAACGAAACTGGTATAGTCTAAATGAGAAACGGATTTGTAGTCAAATATGAACAAAATTAAAATTACCACGCATAAATGTAGAAGCCAAAAAACTAGGCTAATCTTACCATTGAGCTGCTCAATGAAGAATTAAGAAATTATTGGTCCAGGTGAACTTTTATAACAGATCTGATGCTTTTCGCAAAAAAGAAAAGAAAAGAAATTATCGGTTTAGTAGCGATAAGGGATGATTCGATATACTATGTCATTGTCAACTTTACGTATTCAGAATTTTCCTCGGGAAAAAAGGGAAAACTTGGAAAAGAATACCACTGCTAACACTTGGATACTTTGATAAATGTTGTTATGACATTGTCATATACCAAATTAACCCCTTTTTGCGGTGACATTATTCTAATTTGCTTTACATTGATATTTTCTATAGCATGTGGTTGCCCTATTCTTTCTATATAGTGTAAGTTAAATTATAGTTGGAACCCTATATTAGAGATAATAGAAAATTAAATTAAACATGTCCTATATTTGAGATGCGGAGTCCAGTAAGTGCTTATGTGTCAGTGGTTGGAATGAAAAAAATCAACCTGCGGATATTGTGACTCCTCCTCCTCTCGCCTCTATGTCCCTTACCCGCAGTGGCGGATCTAGGGGTGGGATCATGGGGGCCAGGGCACCCACGAACAATTTACAAATGTTATTTTACTAGTGAAATGTTTGTCCATTGTAGTACTAATTTTAGCCCGGTGTAGTATATATTTTTTTCCCCTAGCCATTGGAATGTTGTTCATTGTTGCCCCCGCATTGTTAAATCCTAGATCCGCCACTGCTTGTCCGAGTGATTCCTTTTGCATGACGCCTGTTATGTGTTCGGCGGAATGTGTCGCCATTGCGCGCCTCCCCTCCCTCCTCATGTGCCACCCGCCGCATGCACGAGCATGCTAGAGTGACATCATTGTGCCAGCTCACCGCGCCGCACTACGGTATGGACGGCGCAAGGCGGATTTCACCTTCCCTCCCCCTTCTGACCCAGCAACCTCCTCCCTTTTTCTTCCTTCCCTCGATGTCACGCATTTGTTTCCTTCTTGCTCCCACCTTGTTTGTCGTCTTCCCCCGCCCTGGCTGCCTACTTTTTGCCCGCTCTCACATCTCTCTTGCGGTCTCTCCTCTCTTTATCCTCCCTGTGGGCGTTGTCTATCTCAAGACACTAGTGGTCCGCCCCTCTCTCCAGTAGTTGACCTTTTGCCCCAGCTCTTCTTGGCGATCCAGCCGCCGTAGATCTGACGCTCTTTCTTTCGAGGGTTCCCCCACTTCGACTCCAAAGGTTTGGTGGATTGTTTATAATTTTGCGCTTCTATGTTGTTCTACGATGGAGCTTAGTTATTAGATTATGTTGATACTCTTATTTAATCTCAAGCCCAAACTCTGATCTACGTTGTTCTTGATTTTTCATTATTGAGCCAATTTGAATTGGCCTCTATTCATTTTAGAAGGCCTCTATCCGTTTCAGAAGCTTTGCTTCTGTTTGGGCATGAAGAACTCTGGTCGAGTTTGGCTTCCACTCTTATATTACACTACTAGGAAAAGGCCTGTTAGTGGCGCACCTGTTTTGGCCATTAATGGCGCACTATAGGTGCGCCACTATCATCACGCCACTAGTAACAAGTACTAATGGCGCACCCCTGGTGCGCCATTAGTATACCAGACAATAGTGGCGCACCTGGCAGTGCGCCATTACTATGTCCCCTGGTGCGCCATTACTATGCCTCCCAGGGGGCCATATTTACCTTGTGCTCTGGGTTACTAATGGCGCACTTCTAGATAATGCGCCACTAGTGTGTTTATTGCAGTGCGCCACTAAAGTGCAGTGTGGGGCGCCACTAGTATGAATATTAGGAATTTTTTTTTTCTTTTCTGATATTTGCACAGGTTACAAAATATATTACTGCACAGAATATAGACAGCACAACATATAAACAGCAGATTTATCGAATACAATAGAAGATTAGTCTCCGAATACAATTCATCATATTAGTCTCCGAATTCAAAATACCGAACAAAGTTAGAACATTACAAGTCTCGAGACCGCGAGTAGCGAGTTTGTCTTCACATTACAAGTCGATATCGATCATCTAAACTACCATCACATAGAAGAGAGAAGCGGTCATCACGATGAGCATCATCGCGATGAAACTGGTCTTCATCCGGTTCCTCCAACGCTCCCTCCTCTCTCCCGCTAGATAGCGCGCGTATCTAGCTTCCGCCTCCGCCCTAGTGGTGTACCCTTTGTAACTGTTACCGCTGAAACGGTGAACCTGTGTCCGACACTCCTCCCAGTCGTCGTAGACTCCGGGAACCTTACCCTTGTACACGACATACCACGGCATCTCTATGCACTAGACAAACAAAACGTTAGTAGCAATTCACAGACAATACATAAGCAATATATAAGTATGTAACAAAAGGATCGGAAGAGAAAAGCAACACATTAATAGCACGATTCATGGTCCTACTAATAAATAGCATCGATTACATATAAGTTGAACGACTGTCCAAACTAAAGAGACACACAAGTTCATTAAAGTTTAATTACAACATGAGCTAATCGATATTTCAGAACTACATAGCATCACTACTTTCGACTCGACTCAGGGACTGGAGCGTGGATGAAGCCGCCGTCTATCGTGATGGTCATGAAATCGCGGTCGTTGTCAGCCTGCATTTGTAGCGTTGTTTCTATCTCACTGTTGGACGGTTGATATCTAAGGTAGAACTGCCCCGAGGTACGAAGGACATCTTGATGGATGATTTCCGCAAACTCCGACTGGATGCGAAAGAATTCTTGTCTGATGTCCGCGTCCTGGATTGCCGACAAGCGTGCGGCCCAATCTTTGAGATTATTTGGTAGCAGAAGGTGATTATGGTCCCGCACGATCGCCCGCATGTGATGGAGGGCGTAGTAGGCATCCTTCTGACCGCCAGGCGGCTCCTTGACGCAGGGGAACTTCGTATTGTGGGTGAACACGTGCTTGCCGTACCTACAAATTGGCCTCTTGAAGGTGCCTCCAGATCTGGCGTAGCCGGGGAGAGCTTCATCAAGAACTTTCTTGATATTTGTGTAGTCTTTCTTCGACTGACGGTCCGAGTCGAAATACGTGGCCATGGAATATTTCGGGCTGAAGAGGATGAGTGTGCAATGTGTGTCACTGCACAAAACACGGAATGTTAGAAAAAAAAAGAACGATCGAAATCTAAGAAATCATATGTTACGGGGCGGTGAGGGGATGACTTACTCGGGAAAGTAAGGCACGAGGAAGTTATCCTTATCTGGGTTCGCCAGAATGACGCCTTCGAGGTATGAACTCGCGACTTGCCGGTCCCCAGCGCTGCCCAAGATCTTGGCACGCATGTAGAAGGGGTCGACTATCACGATGTCCGGGGTCTTGTCTCTAATGATCCGCATCTCCATACTGAGCGAAAATAGCCGAATGAAGGTGTAGTGCAGCTGATGAAGGTTAAACATAGCGAAGATGTCATCAAACCGCAGGACGATCATACCCCCGATGGTGCTATCGACAAAGCCCTTGCCCTCTGGCACCTTGGCCACGAAAACCGGGTATGCCACATCATTCTCGGAGAGACGCCGCTTCTCCAAAGAAAGAACACTGTCATGCAGACTCCGCATAGCACCGGTTGCAGCATTGAGCATATTAGTCGATAGCATCGGCCTACCCGCCACATGCACCCTCCTCGAGATATCCTTAGGTGAAGGTGGCCCGTCCTGAGCACGGATCGTACTCGGTGCCGGCTGGCTCGCACCCTTAATCTTTCTTTTCCGTCCCTTCTTCTTCTACTGTAATGGGATCGAGTTCTGCTGAGAGACTGCCTTCTTGAGTGTGTTGGGGCTGATAATATTTCGCACCTCGGCTATCTGAGGCTCGGTGAAGGCGGCAGCTGGAGGCGTCTCCTGAGAACTGAACGCCAGACGACGCCTGTTGCAATTGGGTTTCTCCGCGGTACCAGGTAGATCGCGATCGTCTTTTGCAGGGTTGGGTTCTTGAGAAGGAGGCCCCAAGAATTCGTCACCGTACCCATGTTCGTTGAAGTACTTATCGACTTTGGTAAATGTACCGTCGTCGTCGTCGTCGTCGTCCGGATCCTGTGCCATATGCATGTCCGGATCCTGTGCCATATGCATGTCCGGCATGTCCGGTAGCGTTGCGGCGGTCTTGCCATGGCTTGGCGCCGGCACGACTGGCGGTGTTGTCTGTGGGGTGGTGTCCCCCTCCCCCAAACGAATCTGGCTCTTCGGCCAAAGCAGGGGCCAGCTTAAGCAGGCGCTGAGGGTCATCACATCATCTTCGTCAGCCCCAGCGGGTCGAAACGGAGGTAACAAGTCGTCGCAGCCCGGCAGCACCCGAACCAGTTGAACCCTATACACGGTGGGTGGCATCGGATTACCGTGGAACACGGGGTTGCCCGGTTGAACGATTCTGGCCTTGGCGACATCGATCAACTCGCCGCCCACGAAGTGCAGGAGAGTGCATGGAACGTCGGCGGCGCCCTGCGAAAACATGTAGGGCGTCAGGGATGCCCAGTCAAAGGCAAGGAGATGAAGTCATCGGCCGAGAGGCTTAGTTACCGTGATGGCGTCGAGCTCGGCTAATGTCGAGGCACCGCCAACGGCGGGCGTGCAAGTGATGGAGGGGCCGCTTGTTGCCGAGGTGCCGGCCGGCGTATTCTTCCCACACCCGGGTGCATTAAGCTCCAATGCCCGCGCCGGCGCCGGAGACACCAATACCGCCTCCGCCGGAGACACCAATGGCGCCGCCGGCGCGTTGTGCGAGTTGCTGCCCGTGAAGCTGGGAATCGGGGGCGGCCCCTGTTGGCCGCCCGCAATCCACGCCTGCAGCCCCTCAATCAAGGTAGGCACAATGGCGGTGATCGTCGCTCCCAGTTGGTCTCGCACTTGCTCTTGGACCATCTCCGGAATCCGCGCCACTTGTGCCTTGAGTTCTTGAACCTTGCGCTGCTGGCTTTCCGAGCTGGTCTTTCTCTCCTTTCGCCCAGCGTTATAGTATTCCGACCATTTCGTGGACAAGCCTTTGCTGGCCACACGACCAGCTGACGACGGCTTACTGAACTTATCCTTGTGTTTCATTACGTTCAACGCCCTATTTAAAGTGGTGTCCCAAGGGGAGCTCTGAGACGACCCCGCGCTACTGCTTTCAGTGTCCTGCGGAAGGAACGTGAACCATTTAGAAATTTGGCTTCATTAATTAGAATGCAACCATATGGAGCTAATTACGCGGGGGTGTATTCCTTATCAGAACAAGCTCAAGCGCCTTGGTCTTCGGATCCGTGGTAAGCTCCTTTGTTACCGGGTCCACCTTGTACCGGGCCCTGACATAGTTCCTGGTCTGCTTGTCACGGTATTTATCGAAGAGGGGCGGTAGGCCTTGCTCGGCACGCTCCGCGTCCTCCTTGTCCCATATAGGTTCCGCCACTCTGTAACCGCCGGGACCGAGTTTGTGGACCCCTAAGTTCAAGTCCCGCATATCTTTCCCCCACTGACTTGATTCCGTGGACCCCGGGGACTCGCACTTGGCCTTGAACTCGAGGTAGTCAGCTTCGCTGATCGAAGGATTTGTCTCCTTGATCTTCTCATAACTATCACCTCTTAGAATCCTTCTCCTCACCGCGGCTCTCCAAGTAGCCAGGGCCGTGCTCATCTTCGTGAGGGCGGCACTGTTCACTTTATTCCCTGAGAGGCGTGTGTTTGCGACGTCACCGGGGAACTTGTATCGTTCGTGCAGCTTCGTGAAGAGGAGGTTGCGCAAATTCCCTCGGTCACGATGCCTTAGGTTCTCGGTGTTGATCGAGACGGTGCTCCGGAGAATGCACCCGAGTTGTCCCGAGTACCCACTGACTAATTCTTTGGGCGCCGTTGGATGCCCACTGGAGGACACTTCAGTAAATTCCTGCTTGACGGTGCCGAGCACGTTCGGGCGCCGGTCCTTCCGTTGCCTCTTCGGTTGGCTGCCATTTGTGCGTGCGCTGCCATCATCAGTGGTGGCATCCTCGGCGGCACCATCAGTGGTGTCATCCCCGACGCCACTAGGGGTTGTGTAGTCGGGATCGGTGTCTTCCGCGGCGTCCTCATAGCGGTGAGGTTCTTCCTCCATCTCCTGGGACAGCTCCCAGAATTGCTTGCCCGAACCGCCGGCATCGTTGTGGGCCATGTTCGCTCTAAATAGGAAAAAGGCTACTAGAGTTATGTTAGGCTATAGAGGTATTGGAGGTCCCCTTATTAATTCTAATGATGGGAGTTTTGTTAGGATTAACTTTTATGATTATGTCTCCATGGTAACTTAGTTATGCCATCTATGTTATGTCTCCATGATCTTCCATCTACTCCTATAGGTATTCTTCTACTTATTCTTTTTCAGGGACAACTGTTTCTGCTTGTGGCATCTACTTATTAAACAAACATTTAAACTATGAGCTTACATCGTTATTTTGGGCATCTACTAGAGTTAACAAATTGGGCATCTTCTAGGTCAAACTATAAATGTTGATTAATTTTTGTTTCGGTTGAGAATCGGGCACCTTCTAGGTCAAGAAAATTGGGCATGACCTTTGCTAATTTTCTTGACCTAGGAGTGCCCCATTCTCAACCGAAACGGAAATTAATCAACATTTCAGGAGAAAGGGGTCATTTCACATCAGAAGCTGCCAGCATTTCATAAGATAATTTTATACACCATGGAAGCTGCCAGCATATAGAAGCCCACAGCCATCAGATAGATGGTTTGGGCTGGACATCATGGTCCTGGTGAGTGGTGACAGACAGTTGAGCAGGTTCAAGCCAAATAGCAGTAACAAGTAAACTAGCTATGACAAAGGAAAATTTCTGCAAAATATGGGCGTAATGGAACAGCTGAAACCTGAAGACATCACAGGCAAGCTCACATGTGACATGTATGTAAACTGTAGACAACATTATTAGAGGACTGCAGACATGTATATCTGACATACAAAATGTAAGATCCTGAAGACATCTTTATTAGGATGGCGGGAAAATAACTATTTGCAAGTCATAGTTTGTCAGGAAAATCACAAAGAGCATGATACTACGACTTTGGGTTAGTACACTGCATCTCATGACTAAAAACTGCTGAACACTGAATAACAACAAAAATTGGGAAACAAATCTCACCAGTAAAATGCTATCGGTTGGGAGAAGGAAGTAGAGGAGGCAGAGCTGCTTGCGGGAGGGGACGGACGTTCGGTTGCTTAGGGGCGAGGACGTAGGGGAGGCGGCCTTGGTCGCTGCTCGGGCCTCGGGGGAGGAAGCTCGCAGAGTATGCGGTGGTGGCAATGGAGCGTTAGGCGGAGGACAGTGGTCGGTGGCGTCTTAGATCCATGTCTGATGTATGCTCGGCGGCGCTGCGGTGGGTTATTGGTGCCGACGAAGGCAGTGGCCGGGGACTCGAGGTGGCTGGGGCGGTGGCGGTGGTGCGGTGGTTGGGGGCGGTGGCGGGGGTGCGGTGGCGAGGGCACGCCGTGATGGGGGGCGGCGCGGTGGGTTGGAGGGCAGGTCGAGTTGATTTGGGGGCGATTTGGAGGAAAACTGATTCGTGAGATTGGGGCCTCGTACTTTGTTCGGTGCCAAAATTTTCACCGCTCGCGGGCTTTCCCTCGTGAGCGCGCGCTTAGGCCCAAAACAATTTCAGTCTCGCGCGCCTCATCCCAAGAGGTGACTGGTGGCGGCGCAGTGGGTCGGGGCGGCGGCGCAGTGGGTCGGGGCGGCGGCGGAGCAGCAGGTCGAGGGCTCGGGGGCAGCAGTGGGGATTGGGGATTTGGGATCGACGGTGTTTTTTTTATCTTTTGCCTTTTTTATCAAATACAGAGGGGGGAAGGTTAGCAATGGCGCACCCACCCCTGGTGCGCCATAAGTAACTTGATAGCAATGGCGCACCTCCTAGGGGTGCGCCATAAATACAGTGATAGCAATGGCGCACCCACCCCTGGTGCGCCATAAGTAACTTGATAGCAATGGCGCACCTTCTCCTGGTGCGCCATTAGTAACTTTTTTTTTTGGATTTTTGGTTGCATTCATTTGTGAATTGGTAAAACATTTATGAATATGAAAAAATATCATCAATTTTGAAAAAATATTCATGAATTCAAAAAGTGCCCATGAAATTTAAAAATATTCATGAGTTCAAGAAAATATTAACAAATTCAATACTTTTTGTGAGTTAGAAATTCAATACCAGAATAAACATAAATAAAAATTGGTATACCAGAATAAACATAAATACCAGAATAAACATAAATACCAGAATAAACATAAATAAATATTCATGAGGACTAGAACAGAAGAAATGTCATTTCCATATGTCGAAATACAATCGAGAAATGAAGACTACAATTTAAATACAATCGATCTTAGCTAGCTATCTTTTCACAATTTTCTTGCCCTTCTTTTTCGCAAATGGAGTTCTTCTCTTGAACGGACGTCCTTTAGGTAGGGTGGTCCTGCTTCTTCTTGTGGTGTATGGCACTTCATCGTCGTCGTCATGTTTCATCTTCGGGTCGCCGTACTTGTCGAAGTCTTGTTCATTGGCGACTCCATCCATTCCGATGATCTTCCTTTTGCCTCTCCTCACGACAACACGACTGGGCTTTGACGGGTCGGTAATGAAGAAGCATTGGTCCACTTGGGAAGCCAGTACCCATGGCTCATTTTTCGCGGTGACGTTTGCGCCCGCGGTCTTGGATTTGGCTTCGGGTATAACCATGGTGGTGAAATACCGGTCTTCTTTTAGGACGCTCTTGGCCCATCTGACACGGAACATCGGGACCTTCTCTCCAGCGTAGCTCAGCTCCCAGATCTCCTCGATCCTTCCGTAGTATCTGTCCTTGTCGTTACCGGTGTAGGATTCCATCGTTACCCCGGAGTTCTGATAACCATCGCTCTTCATGTCCTTTCCCTCGGTGTAGAATGTGTAGCCGTTGATATCGTACGCCTCATACGTCATCAGGTTGTGCTCGGCGCCCTGTGACAAGGCGAATATGAGTTGTTCTTCCGCGGAAGAATCCTCATGTAAAGGGTACGACAGAAGCTTCTCCTTGAACCAACGCGTGAAACATGAGTTGTGCTCTTTGATTATATCTCCGTCCGTCCTCTGTTGGCCTCGGTCATTGTACGTCTTCTCAATAAAGGTTTTGTGCTCTACCACCCAAGGATCGACCACGTCTATGTGTTGTAGCGCGACTAGGTTTGCTCTTTCAAAGTCGGCGAGTCGACCCTCGAAGTCGACATGCATTTCGCGGCGACCCTCGCGGTGACCCCATCCAGCGAGCCTGCCGAGGTGCCTGTTGACGGGCAGACCAACGGGGTTCTCGATGCCTAGATAATTCGTGCAGTAGGAGATGCACTCTTCGGTCAGAAAGCCCCTGGCTATGCTTCCCTCTGGACGTGACATGTTGCGAACGTATCCTTTGATGACACCATTCATCCTTTCGAACGGCATCATGCTGTGCAGGAACGTCGGCCCGAGTTGGATGATATCCTCCACGATATGGACCAGCAGATGCACCATAACGTCGAAGAATGCGGGCGGGAAGTACATCTCAAGCTCGCATAGTATCACCACGATCTCTTCCTGTAGCCTTCTGAGTTGCCTCACGCCAACCGACTTTCGAGAGATGACGTCGAAAAAGTTGCATAGGCCAAATAGCGTTTCACGGACGTGCGCGTCCATGATCCCACGGATTGCAACTGGAAGTATCTGCGTCATCAGCACGTGACAGTCGTGAGACTTCATCCCGCTGAACTTCTGCTTCGCTGAGTCTAGGTATCTGCTTATCTTCCCCGCGTAACCGTAAGGAAGTTTTACTCCTACGAGGCAGGTGAAAAACTGCTCGATCTCCTCCTGACTTAGAGTGAAGCACGCGGGAGGGAAGTCATTTCCGATCTTCTTGGCCTTTTTGCCTTTGCGACGACTTTCCGTGTCCTTCGCCTCATCATCATCATCATCATCATCATCATTAGCGTGAAGCTCCTCCCTGATGCCCATTGATTTCAAGTCTGCCCTTGCTTTCGGCCCATCTTTGGTCCTCTCTGGCATGTTGAGCAGGGTACCAAGCAGACTCTCGCACACGTTCTTCGTGATATGCATGACATCAAGGCTGTGAGGCACACGGAGGATCTTCCAGTACGGCAAGTCCCAAAAAACAGACCTCGTTTTCCATACCTTCAGCAGCCCCAGATACAGATTGATGTCGTTCCCTGGTTGTTTCGGCCCTTCAATTAGCATACTCATGTGAATGTACTTCCTCTTCATGCACAACCAGGGGGGAAGGTTGTACATCCACACAAACACAGGCCAGGTGCTATGTGTGCTTCTCTGGCTGCCAAACGGATTGACTCCATCGGTGCTCGCACCCAGCACGATGTTCCTTGGATCGTCCCCAAATTCTGGGTGTTCGAAGTTCAACGCTTGCCACTGGCTCGCATCCTTAGGGTGACTCAGCATCTTGTCTTTTTTATTTATCTCCGGATCATTTCCGTCATCTTCTCGCTTCTTCTCCTCCCTATCCGCGTGCCAACGCAGGAGCTTTGCTACCTTAGGGTCCGCGAAATACCGCTGCAGACGAGGAGTGATCGGAAAGTACCACACCACTTTTCGAGGAGCTTTCTTCCTCTTCTTGTATCGAGTGACGCCGCACACCGGACATATGGTAGACTCCGCGTGCTCGTCCCGATAAATGATGCAATTGTTCATGCACACATGGTATTTCACGTGCGGTAAATCCAGAGGACACACGATTTTCTTCGCCTCCTCGAAACTGGTCGGGCACTTGTTCCCCTTGGGAAGACGTTCGTGCCAGAATGACATGTTCTCGTCGAAGCATGCGTCGGTCATTTTGTGTTTTACCTTCATCTCCAGAGCCATGAGCGTTACTTTCAGGCGGGTATCCTCGGGCCTGCATCCTTCATACAATGGAGTAACCGCGTCTATCTCCAGTTGATCCAGCTTGGCTTTCTCTCGGGCGGCAGCTCTTGCGTTATCCGTCTGCTTGAGAAGCAGCTCTTGAATATGAGGGTCCTGCACCCAGCCCATCGATGGTCCATCGTCGTCTGCTCCGGCATCTTCATCTTCATGATCATGCCCTTCGTCTGCTCCGGCATCTTCCTCATCATCATGTCTGGCATCTTCTACATGATGACTGTGTACTACTGCATCTACTTCGTGATCATGTCCTGGAGATTCTTCGTCTTCTCGCCCGCCCTCGCCGTGGTTGTCTTGCTGCCCTTCCTCATTTCTTGCCCGGCCCCCATGGACGACTTCATAATCATCTTCATCACCTTGCCACCGATAGCCATCCATGAAACCACGCAAGAGCAGGTGGTCCCGCACCTGTACGGAATCCGGGTCCATAAGGCTCTTCAGCTTGCATCTTCGACACGGACATCTTATCTCCGTCTCGTTCTTTTGAAGCATCTCGGCCTTCGCGGAGCTCAAAAACCTATTCACGATGCCTTCGGTCATCGTGCGGACCATGGTCGCCTGCGGGGTAGAGCAAAACGATATTTTAGAACCAAAAAAAAATTTGGCATGACTTTGCCTAAAAATAGGACCAAAAAGAATGCATAGTGCCAAATTCTCGCCGAAACGGAAATGAATCAACATTCCGGCAAAATATTGGCAACTATCGCATTTCAAATACCGGTACCTGCAAACACAAACATATGCAACACCACAAACATATGCAACACCACAAACATACGTAGATCTAGGCCATAAAAAGTGCATGTGCACGTTGTTGGAGGGAGAAAAAAGTAGATCTACAACATAAAGTAAGCTTTCCCCTTACTTACCTATCAAAAAAAGGAAATTTAACCACTTAATTTGGGTGAATCTATGGTGCAAATGAGGTGAGGAGGAGGAGGCACCCGAGACAAGCTTGGAGGAGGAGGTGGAGAGAATGAAGTGGGGAAAGTGAGTGTGGTAGGTGGCTGCCCAAAATATCTAGCTGCTCTCAGGTTACCAATGGCGCACCACCTTAAAATGCGCCATTAGTAACCCTGGTTACTAATGGTGCACCTTTCATGTGGTGCGCCATTACTAGTTTTGCAAAAAAAAATAAAAAAAAAAATTGTTAGTAGTGGCGCACCGTGGTTGGGGTGCGCCATTACTAGTTTGAACTAGTAATGGTGCACTATACCCTGGTGCGCCATTACTAGTTTTGAAAAAAAAAGTAAAAAAAAAAATTGTCAGTAGTGGCGCACAGAGTGTGTGGTGCGCCATTACTAGTTAAAACTAGTAATGGCGCACTAGACCCTGGTGCGCCATTACTAGTTTTGGAAAAATAAAAAAAAACAATTTGTTAGTAGTGGCGCACCGTTGGTGTGGTGCGCCATTACTGATATGGACACTAATGGCGTACCTACACATGATGCGTCATTAATGTCCATATTAGCTATAGCCCTTTTCCTAGTAGTGTTATGATCGAATTGATAAGTGAAAAGCATAAATTCAGTTGATTTCGAGACGAGAATATCTCCTCTATCTTATCATGTTGTCCCTTTCACCACTAATGTTGAAACATGGACTCACCAAGTTCTTCTATTAGAAAAAAATACACATGTAGTCTTTAGGAATGCCCATTGATGTGAAAAATACTCAATGGGGCCATGTGAAAGAGAAGATTGATAAGAAATGGTATGGTGGAAAGGAAATATTCGATCTACAGGTGATGGAGTGCCCCTAACTAACTCATTTTCCTTCCTGGAAGCCCCAAAAGGTGTATTGGGCAACATTTGGAAGGAAATGGAAAACAAAAGGAAATACTATCTAGTTAATTGGCTTGTCGTTTGCTTGTCAAAAGATCGTGGTGGCTTAGGAGTGTTGGATCTTCAAGTAACGAGTCCCTCTCAAGATCAATGTTTTTCTTGTGGTTAATGCTTAGGAATAACACCTTAACCACAGATAACCCAATCAAGAGAGGGCGGGTGAAAATGAAAATTGTCATTTATGTTGCCAAACAAAGACAGTAGATCACTTGATGATTGGTTGTCTTGGCCAAACTATCTTGGAAAGTGACGAATTGTGCTCTAGGCATCACCAGAATGCATGATCTACTAATGGGATGGTGGTGGTGGTGGTGATGGTGGTGGTGGTGGTGGTGGGAGGGGGGGGTAGCTAAATTCCTTTCCAGTTAATCAACGCAAGTTAATACTATTTGGGTTAGTTGCAATATGTTGGACCATGTAGAAAACAAGAAATACAACCTTCTTGGGAAAAAGTTCCTGACGACCAAGTTGTTGTGATTTATAAACTTGCCATAATTTGAATGATGAGAGTATATTGCGGAGAAGCCAAGAGCGAGGAAACGAAAGAAGGGATTAAGAAGATCAAGAAATCTTTGGGGAAACCTATTAAAAATAGTCAAGGGTGGAATCCAAGAGTATTGAGCATTACATTGTGACGTGTAACGTCGGCCGAAGTCTTGCAAAAATTCTTTTTTTTTTTGCCGGAATTGCAAAAATTCCCCTGTTGCTCTTATAGTCAAGTTTGCACAATGATTTGTTGGTAAAACTTGATATGCTGGTTGCAGATTAATATTCTAGATGTGTGTGATGTATCTTTTAAACTTGTGGGAGAGCAGCGTTGTCCCTTTTCATTTTACTGCCTATTTTTTTATTGGTTTGTGTTGAAAACTTTGAGAGTTTGGTATTTTCTATAATGAAAGCAAACGAGGAGGGTAGTTTTTTTAGTTGACCATTCAAAATTTGGCACATGCAAAATTATATTGTTCAAGCTTGCAAGAATAACATCACTGTATTTGTCTTGTATTTTTTGTGTTTATATATATTCATATTATTATTTATATATATTATAAACTAAAATTATAATCAAAGATCACATATTAGAGAGAACAAGAATTTACATTAGATACATTTACAAATTAAACATATTCGCAAATTCCTTTTTTTTAATGAATCATGCCTTATATTTTGAGACATTTTCAAATTAAACAATTAGTCATGTTATTTATTACTCTCTATGTTCTAAAATAATTGATTTTTTTTGCAAAGTCAAACTTCATTGCGTTTGACCGAGTTTATATGAAAACAAGTTAGCATCTACAACGCCAAATTTGCTTCAAGGAATTCGTTATGAAATATATTTTCATATTAGATATACTTGATATTGTAGATGTTTATAGAGTTTCCAGACTTGGTCAAAAATAAGAAAGTTTGATTCGGCACAATCCTAAAGCTCAAATTAGTACTGTACTTTGAAACCGAGGAAGTAAATATTTGAAAAATGATATATATTGGTTTTGTATAAAAAAGTAGGGAGTAAATAAATCGCTCAAGCGTGACCGCGCTGGAAGGGTAAAAAACAAGTCAACCAGCAGACACTCCTCCTCTCACCTCCCCGTCCATCCTCCGGGCGGATTCCCCTCTCCGCACGACGCCCGCGGCGCGTTCGACGGAATGCGCCGCCGCGCGCCGCCCATGTGGGCGCCTCCCATCCCCTCCCCTCCCGCGCCACCCGCCGCGCGCACGAGCGCACGAGCGAGGCGTCGCTGTGCCAGCCGCGCGGCGCCGCGCTGGGGGTGGCGCGGGGCGGACGTCACCTCCCCTCCCGCTTTTTGACCCGGTAACCTCCTCCTCCACCTCCACCACCACCTTCCCTCCGCTTCCCGTCCATGTCACGCATTTGTTCCCTTTTGCTCCCACCCCGCTTGTCCTCTTCCCCCGCCCCGGCCGCCTACTTGTCGCCCGCTCTCGCGTCTCTCTCGCGCCCTCTCCTCTTTTTATCCCCCTCTCCCTCCCCGCGGGCGGGCGTCGTCGAGCGCAAGACACCGCCGGCTCGCCAGTCTCGCCGGTGGTTTAGCTGCCCCCCTTTCGCCTCGGCTCATCTTGGGCGATCGAGCCGGCGGAGTCCGACGCCAGCTCCTTCCCGGGTTCCTTGGCGTCGAGTCCAAAGGTTAGCTGAACTGTTTAAAATCTTGTCCTTTGATGCTGCTCTGCGATGGGGTTGGTGATTGGATTATGTTCTTTGATCTCGTGCCCAAGCTCTGATCTCTGTGGTTCTTGATTTTCTTCTTGTTGAGTCAAAAATTCGAATTGCCCTCTACTCGTTCCAGACCTTGCTTCCGTTTGGGCGTGTAGAACTTTGCTAGAGTCTGGCCTTTCGACCCTCGGATTCGATCGAATTGATCGAGTGAAAAGCGAAATCCAGCTGATTCCGAGACTGATCACAAGAGTATTTTCTCTGTCTAATCGTGCTGCCCCTTTCACCAGTAATGTAGAAACATGGGTTCACCGATGCTCGCGAATCTTGCCAGATAATTTGGTTGCCACTTGCTAGTGATCACCGTGTGGTCCTAATGGCCTATAATACTTAGAGAAGTGCACCTGTCTTTTTGTCTGATTGTATGACCATTTGTTGCTCTTATTGATCACAAGGAATATTTTCTTCCTCATTGAATAATCTCTCCCCCCTGTTAGGTGCCTCGTGAAGAAAAATATCAGGTCATCACCTAACGTGGTTGGAGTATGATCTGCGTTGGCCTCACTCACTGGCAAGGAGTCTAAATAGCTGGTCTAGGAGCACTGCATAAGCATTTTGCTGAAGACAAAGTTCTCAAAGGTTTCCAGGTATGTCAAATGTAACTGATACATAGTTGTTCTGCTGCATTTGGTTTGTTTTTCTTCTTGTTATTTTGTTCTTGTTTCCTCAAGGGAGTTCACACTGAAACATATGATTGGACATGTGGTGCTGTTCGTCACTGATCACTTCTGTTCTGTTCGATGTGGTCCTTATCATAATGCAGAAATACTAGCCTTGTCTTACTAAAGTCAAGATCTTCCACTGCAAGACAAATTAATACATGTCACTATGGAGGTCTTGACAAGTTCTGTTTCTGAATTCACCCTGTTCCCCATTGCAGGCTTTAAGAAATTTGATCCTCAGATAAGCTCCAGATCATGGGTTGGTTAAACAAAATATTTAAAGGCTCAGTAAACAGAGTTTCAAGGGGTCATTATGATGGCCACTGGCATGAAGGCAACCCATCCGAGCATACCAGAGTTAGCTTCTTGTCATTTATTTCACTATCTATCCATATGCATATACTTCCCAGTCATTTATCCTTTATACTTTTTGTTGTAGCTAGTTCTTTCTTGTTCATAGCCTGTCTACATAAGGAAGCATAAACACATTTGGTAGAGGTTTAAACAAGCTAGTTATGAACATATTGTTCTACGTGATTATTCAGGACCCGCTGAATGCATTTTCCTGTTATAGAAAAGAATGGCTATTCAAGTTGCTTGTCATGATTGATGTAGGATGCATATGATGAGAGCGACAGTGAAGATATAGCTCGTGCTATTGCATTATCCTTAGCAGAGCAAGATCCGGATAAGGGAAAGGCTATTGGTTAGTATTATCCAAGCCATTCTCATCCTCTTGCCTCTTCGTGCATTCTATTTGTTATTGACTATTCTTGTCTTATATGAATAAATATTATCTCCTTGGGGGCAGTGACTGCCGATATGGAAATCTAGTACAGTCAGTTGCTGAGTAAAATTTGTTCTTTTTTTCTTTACAATTTTCATATGTTGATTTTAATGCAGATCCTGATTATAGTTTGGAGGAAGATGAGCAACTTGCACGGGCTCTCCAGGAGAGCCTTAATACCGAGTCTCCTCCTCGTCAAAGTGCTCCTGTTGAGAATGTTCCATCAGAGAGTATCCCAGCAAGGGAGCCGCATCAGCCTGTCCTCCCCTCAAGTGGATTCAGGTGACTACTGGATGCTACTGTTTGTTTGATATTTCCATTTTTAAGCAATGTTATAATTTCAAATATCGTAAGTTGCTTTCCGTTTGTTTTGTCAATACGTGTTCTATTCAGAAATATTCTTGGTATGTATGTTTCTTCTCCTGCTACACTGTGAATCCCTTTCTCCTTTTGGAAGCTGAAAAGTGCTGATCAGGTGATGGAATCGAACATAAATGGTGAAAGGAAAGTAAGTCATAAAGAGGGTCAGTCCTTGGTACTTTCTATCAGCTTGCAGGTTTCATGAAATCGCGGAATGGTTAGCTCTTCACATATGCTACTGTAGCATTTTCATAAAGTCACAGGCTCACAGCATGATTAGCTCCATATTCCGTATGGAAATTGGTTATCTCCTCTTTTTGACTTGGTATAAACACCATCACACTATCAGTAGTTTAGATGTGAATCTTAACTTTATCAGAAGAACCTACTATTGTGTGCTTCTATTCATAGCTGTTTCTTACTTGTGTAGGACTTGTGCTGGATGCAGAAAGCCAATTGGTCATGGGCGTTTTCTTAGTTGTATGGATGAAGTTTGGCACCCTCAGTGCTTCAAATGTTATGCTTGCAATAAACCCATATCAGAGTATGAGGTATATATGCTACTATATCACCACCTACCATGCTTCAATTAGATTAAATAATTGATGCTAATCTTTCTACTATGCAGTTCGCCATGCATGAAGACCAGCCATACCACAAATCCTGCTATAAAGATTTTTTTCATCCAAAATGTGATGTCTGCAAGAACTTTGTGAGTGTTTTCCATCGATGTTTATGGATGAGCATTCAATTGTTTTCTTGAGAAAACGAGCATGAAACTGTTGGCTGGAGTTAAATTCTTGATCTGTGCATTGAATCGTGGTTATTGCATTTTCTTCCCCAGATTCCGACAAATAAGAATGGCCTGATCGAATACCGAGCACATCCTTTTTGGATGCAAAAGTACTGCCCTTCCCATGAAGACGATGGCACTCCTAGGTGTTGCAGCTGTGAAAGAATGGAGGTAAATGAAGGATTTTAGATTAATCAACCAGACCAATTCGTCCAGGTTGGCTGGTTCCTGTTACTGGAAGTAACCAGAAATTTTTCATTAAAATTTGGAAAACGGTAAAGTTTAAATAATGTTTTTTTCTCTGAGAAAACGCAAAAGCTTTTTGTCTCGATGCATTGATAGAAAGAATCAAATACATGCATAAGACTAGGCAAATACAACTAAGAGCTCCATCAACAAGGAAACACCTGATTAGACGGTCATTACAAAAGATGCCTCAACAACAAAACACTAGCAATCCAAACAATGTTCTTGGTGCCAGTATAATGACTCATTATTAGTGTTAATGGATGAGAAAAAGGTAGAACAATCAACATTGTATCATTTCGGTTCTGAACATTGACCTGCGATTTATTGCCAGGATCTTGAAACGCTGGCTTGATATAATGCTTGATAGAAGCTTATCTAACAAACTAATAAACAGAAAGTATGCTGTATTATTTGTTCCAGTTAATTCTACAATTACTCCTTTTCTTATAGTGATGTATTCCTCATATGCTTAGCTATCTCTGATTATTTTTCTTTGTCATTGAAAATTATCTAGAGTAATTCATTTCGTTTCATCCTGAAATTCAGCCAACGGACATCAAATATATTACATTAGATGATGGGAGAAAACTGTGCTTGGAATGTCTCACTTCTGCAACAATGGACTCTCCCGAATGCCAACACCTTTACATGGATATTCAGGAATTTTTTGAAGGTTTAAATATGAAAGTAGAACAGCAAGTTCCATTACTTTTGGTTGAGCGTCAGGCTCTGAATGAAGCGTTGGAAGCTGAGAAAAGTGTAAGTAGGATGATAATCTGGTTAATTTATGCAGACAATGCTTTGTATACTCCCAACTCATCTGTTCTTATTTTCTTTCATCTCAGGGACATCACCTTCCTGAAACCAGAGGTCTATGTCTTTCTGAAGAACAAATTGTCAGAACTGTAAGTTTCTAAATGCTGCCATATTATTGCATTTATTTGATTACAGGCATGTGCAAATTTTACAGTCTGCAATTGCATGTACTGAACAATTTAATGCATCCAGATCTTAAGAAGACCAACAATTGGACCAGGAAACAGAATTATGGATATGATTACAGGACCATACAAGCTGGTCCGACGGTGTGAAGTGACCGCCATCCTAATACTGTATGGTCTACCAAGGTATATTGTTTTAGAATTTATTTCCTCTTACAATGAACACAGACTAGACTGTTGTTCTTAAGGACCTGCTTATTTGAAAGTCATTATCTGTCATGAAGTTCTTTTGTATGGATTGTATCTAGATAGATTTCCTTATTACTTTAGTTGTCATCCAGATTGCAAACTGGCTCCATTCTTGCTCACGAGATGATGCACGCATATCTTCGCCTTAAAGGTACATGTAGCTCACAAATTTGTAGTTGGATTCACTTGCATCCCCATCCTATTCTCAGTGTCGCCTTCTTTCTTTCTGCAGGATACCGATCCCTTAGCCCTCCGGTTGAAGAAGGCATCTGTCAAGTCCTATCCCACATGTGGCTTGAGTCTGAAATCATCGCCGGTGCTAGTGGCAATGCCGCTTCCACCTCGGCATCATCATCGTCTTCGTCAGCAGCTCCTACCTCTTCGAAGAAGGGAGCAAAGACGGAATTTGAGAAAAAACTCGGGGCGTTCATCAAGAATCAGATCGAAACAGATTCGTCCGTGGAATATGGGGATGGTTTCCGAGCAGGCATTCAGGCGGTTGAACAATATGGCTTGAGAAGTACCCTTGATCATATGAAGTTAACAGGGTCCTTTCCTTATTGATGATCATTCAAGTAGAGAGAAGAACATTGCTCTGATTTGTGAAGATGGCTGCATATTTGGAGGTTATATGGCGGAATTAGATGCATCATACATATACAACATGATAAGATTAGTTTACAGTAAAGTAATAAGAAGAGAAAGAAAGATTATTCGTACAGAGATATTTGCAAATTTTTCATGTTGTCTGTGAAATAATACATGTAAGTCTTAAGATATAGAGGTACTATAGTTGTTTTTTCACATTGCCAGCATACAGGGCAAACTTTGCTGAACATATCTTACATACAGGAGTACAACATTTGGATAAATTGTGGGCCGCGGGGGGGGGGGGGGGGGGGGGGGGGGGGGGGGGGGGGGGGGGATGTTCTTATCAACTGCGCCCTATCATTTTTGTTTCACTATGAACAAGTGTTTGCGCACTATTCGTAAGTTCTCAAGGGCACCGGCATATACCATATACCATGCACAAGTGGCTTTTGCGCACTATTCATAAGTTCTCAAAGGGCACCGACGTACCATACATAAAGTGGCCGTTCCATCATACTCCCTCCGTTCCAAATTTGAACTAAAACCATGACGACAAAGTATTTTGGAACGGAGGGAGTCGTATATAGTGTAGGTTAAATTAGGATCATTCATTTCTTTGTCAACGTTCGACAAGATCTTTATATCAAATGGTTCTTCGCGGTGACTTAGAAATAGTCATCTGGGAAGTAATGTTTTTTTTGTTTTCATGCGTGTTTGCTCAATGAGATGAAAAACCGAATGGAGAAGACAAAAATGATGAATTTGATGATTTGTAATTATAAGCTGGTGACTCTTTTGATCATGTATGCAAAATTCCACCATACATCACACCCATAGGGACTAGTTTGTGAAAATAAAACTTGTTTCAACGTCACACATAGATCCCTGCATCTTCATGTTGCCTCGGAGGCTCGGAAGAAAGAAGGGGAAGGGGGAAGGGGGAAGGGGGAGGCACGCGGCCCAGATCGCCTCCACGGAAGAAAATCCGGTACGCGAGGCCGTAGCCGTACGCGCACCCACGCACGGAGGGCCGGCGGGGTACTCGGCGATCCTCGAGGGCGCCTGGCGAACCCGTCCGGCGGCGGGCTCCTCTCCCATTCTTCCCCTCCATCTCCATGGCCGCGGGGAGCGGGCCGTGCTTGCTCGCCGTGGCGCTCCTCGCCGCCGCTTGGATCTCCGACGCCTCTTCATCGGATAAGCAGGTGCGCGGGGGTTGGAACGGATTCGCCTGGACCCTTGAGCGTGTGTACTAGTAATATTTCTGTGCGGTTTTCCGCGGAATCTGCAACCCGTCCATGTTTTGGGTATGCTGCTGCTGCCTGCTGGGGTTGGTTGGGGCTTGTGGCGCCCGTACGATGTGTAGCTCGACAAGAGATAGATTTCGCAAGGCTTCCACGCACGCTTCCATGGTCTTTGCCATTGATGATTCAGCCTCAGCCACAAAACTCAGCAGGATATATGTGCAGCAGCCATCTCATGTTAGATTAAGTTTGCTGCCTGCGAGCTCAGTGGTATGGTGTGGTTAACTGTGCCTCGTTTGCAGTCTTTTAGGAAAATTGTTTGCACATTAGGACATGCCA
The DNA here is from genome assembly GCA_039707655.1 of Elymus sibiricus. Lineage (NCBI taxonomy): Eukaryota > Viridiplantae > Streptophyta > Magnoliopsida > Poales > Poaceae > Elymus > Elymus sibiricus. The sequence goes on along the minus strand of CM077671.1, from coordinate 82,639,150 downwards.
TACTTTTTAGGTGCTATATTTTGAATTTTGGTGTGCTTTTGTTCCAAGTTGTTTCATACGGTATTTTGTTGACAAGTTCTAACCCCTGTTCTGAACAGGCACATAGCAACCAGCAATATGTCAATTGCATGCCTTGCTCTAGGATGTACGTTGCGGATGCATATCCCAATGCCTTGACGAGCCAGCTTGCTCAACACCGTGACTTGACCGAAGTATCTGATACCGCTGACTTGTGTAAAGGACTTGCTGATGAACTTGATGTGCCTGCGCTTTCAGAAGTGAATCGTCAACTCGTTGGTGAAGGTTCCCACCGCCGCTTGATCTATTCTGTCAAATTTGGGAACTCCAAAGATGCTATGGTACAATTCGTTGATGGTTATGATGCCAATCTTGTGATAATTGAAAAGCTCCCGATAGGTGTATTTGCTGACCCATTTGAGCTGCAGCACTTTGTGGAGCGGAAAGGTGAAACCAAACTCTGAGCAGGCCAGTCAACTATGGTACCACTTATTTGCACCATGTTAATTTCCATCTTTGTCTTGCAGTTTTTCTTGATGTTGCTGTTTTTGGAGACACAAACCTTGAACTGCCCTCCGCTCTGTCCAACCGGTCAGCTGTTGAGATTCATTTTGATCTCAAGCCAAGCACATCAATGGACTATAACCTTGTAATAGAGCTTCCTCTCCATGCTAGATATCCAGTAAGTTTATTTTTCTTCTCAAACATGCATCTGTACGTGTTTGGCAGGCTACCAACCCGAAGCATAGGTCAAACAAAAACTGAATGAAACAAAAACAAGAGAAACGGAAGAAGCTAAACTAACTACAAAACTGTCAAGGCTGCAAGATCAAAGGGTGCCATCAGGAGGCCCCAGTAGATTTCTAATTTTGAAATAAGCTATATGTGCTAACAAACAGCCTACATGCTTCTTATACGGAATGTGATAATAGAAGAGGTTTTACTCATATTTGTGTTCTCAATTTGAGTAAACTAGTTCATGTAGATATTTGAAATACTGAACAGTGTTTTGATGGTTATATACATATTAGTATATTACCTCCCTGATGGATATCGAACAATTCATCATCTCAACATAGGAAACACTTATTTCAGGTCAGGTTTACCCACAATAATGGAAAGCTTGGCATGTGTTTATTGCAGAACATTCAAGTAATAAACATTGAGTAGAGATAGGCAAAATCTTGCAACTTCATTTCTATTTAGTATTTTAGTCTTGCTCTAGGTCACATCTTACTAGCTCCATTTATTTATGCAATTATGCTAATGCCATGGAGCAACCCACCTTAAAAGGTTTCCAAAGTTTTCCATAAGAATATTAAAACTGGTGAATGGTGAGGGAGGTGGGCTACATCTGTCAAATTTAATTTTCTGATAGACTGCACCTGACAATAGATTTACTTCAGCTATACAGTCAACCAAGAGAGGGAGAAATGAGGAAGACAATAAGACGAATGCTATTAACTTAACTGCATAAAATCACTATTCATTGTACATTTGGGTGTTTTTGCTTCCATCTCTGTAGGTTGAGTTTAATATTATCCTGCTTACCTTAATTGTACACACTTCTGAGAAAAGATGGAAGATTGAATGGTATCAAGGGATTGACTAAAACAAGGGACACTACAGTTATGTGATCATAAAATGTTGCTAGTGAAATGGAAACCAAGTTACTTGAGTACATTTGATTTACCTTTACTAGGGAACACTGACTTTTAAATATGCACTGGAATACTTGAATCTGAAATGCCCTACAATGCGTTGGAGAGATTGTTTGATGCTCCAGGAAATTACGAGAAAAACAAAGAAAGCTACATTTGTGGTGGTGGCCACCTACCCCACCCTACATTTGAATATTCTAGCTTGCTGCCTGCAAACATGCCTGAGATATAAGTGGTATCATGAAAGTTTTGCCTCGTTGTCCTGTTTATTTATGTTTGCCCTTCATTTGTTCTAGAAGGTGTGGATGTCCATAACAGTTGGACTTGTACATTAATATTCTGAATATTTTTCCTTTTAAGGATTTGGCTATTTCTTTTTGAAAACTCGGTCCTAGCAGACTATTCACTATCATGTTTAAGATTCTATAATCTAGCCCTGTTTTATCTAGTATCATTGATTCATGGTAAGCTTCTCATGTGTAGATTTGGTATAAACAATTTTCAGTCTTGTTAAATACGTGTGGATTTGTTTTTTGGCTTCCTTATAGAATGCTTCTGAAGAAAACCCCTAGCTGATTGCTGTATTTATTGTTTGCAGCCTCTTGATGCCAGTGGTTACGCAACGGTTGAGTTCGACAGCCCAGACCTGTTCCTCCGTTACAGGAGAAAGGAAACCCATCCTGATTCCTGTGCGTGGGTCCTCCAGAATCTCCACGCCACGCCCCTGGAGAAAGCCGCATGGCGCATACCCTGTGGTGACGAAGCGCACACGGGATTTGTGTCTAGCCTCACTTTCATTTCGGCTCTGGTTTGCTCCATGTCCATAGTCCTAGCAGCTTCCCTAACTCCTTGATACAACTGGAAACGCAGGACATGATGCATTGACATATTTGACAAAAAAAATTGACTATTAGTCGCAAGACTTTACGCATCATTCCGCATGTACTTTTGTGTGTCATCTGCAAAAAAGAAGGGATGGAAATTTCGTATTCGGGAGCTGATCCGGGTCTGAAGTGTTCTATGGTATCATCATCATCATCTTTGAGGAAGCAAGTACAAGCAAGGGAAAAGAGCATCAGTTGCATGCTTGGTGTGCACCTGTCATGTTGTCATTGCACGCTTAACTGACAGGCAGCAGAACGGGGGGTCGTCCAAGAAAAAAAAAGAGGTGTTCCATGGCAGCAACTTGCAGGTTGAGGTGAGCACTTGCGCTCTGTCTGACAGAGTGGATCCGCTGGACAGGGCCTCCGTGATGTCGTCTCTCTGCACTTCACCTGATCACACCTCCCTTATTTTACTGGTTCGAGCTGCAGAGGGCTTCTTCTATCTATTTATATGATTTTCGTCCAAGCGATTTTCCGACGAAGATTGTTCGAACTTTAGGGTTTGAAACTCTTGCATTTCGCCTGCCGGACACGTCTCACCTAGTTCCAATTTTTTTTCTTTAAAAAAAAGTCATGTGATTTTCCATATTGTTTCTTTGGTGCAATCAATGGTACCCGAGATCATGTTAAGATGAAGTGACAGCGACGCCGCTGCAATCACCTATTTTTCGTCATGTTCTTATGTCATCGGAATCCCGCGAATCAAAGAGAGTCCACAGGATACATAACCCTGCGAACCAGATGGTCCACGCGATGTAGAATCATCGAATCAAAGGTGTCCACACAAGATACATGAATTATGATATGCGCAGTGGTGGGTCTCGGTCACAGCAGTAATCTCCACGTCGGTCAGGTTCATTTCATCGTCCGCCTCGCTGAGTGCTGCTTCGCCTTGGACTAGTGAATGCCGTCCCTGTTTCTCTACATGGCAGACGCCATGGACAGGGACCTCGCTGACACGGCACCCCCGTGGCCTGTGTGGACTAGATCGGCTGCCCCGTTTGCCGCGGCCAGTATCGACTTCGCCTTATATTTGATGTCGACAGCGCAAGGCGTGAAGATCCAAAAGACTGGCGAGGCGGATTGGTGTGACCGTGCTTCCAAAGTCATCAAGAATATCAAACATGTACTCTCTCCTTCCAAAAATAAGTGTCGTTATTCTAGTAAAACTACTAAATCAGCGACTCTAGTAAAACTACTAAATCAGCGACACTTGCTTTACGACGGAGGGAGCATAAAATAGACTTATCCGAAAGCTTTTGAAGAGCAGCATCAGGTTGTTGAACCGTAGTAGTACTACCTGATGCTGACGGAGGGAGTATAAAATAGACTTATCCGAAAGCTTTTGAAGAGGGAGTATAAAACTACATGGTTGGCATATTATCGACGAAAAAAACCGAGTCAACACAATAATGAATCTGTTACTTCCCCGTTTCAAAATAAGCGACGTGGTTTTAGTTCAAAACTAAGTCCTCTAGATTTGAAGACTTTTTTCTTTTTGCGGGAACTCTAGTCTGAAGCCTCCTCGTGCATCGAGGGCGGTGAGAGATGCTATGAGCCCCGCCTGTAAGGATGTGTGTCGCTGGGCCGTCCGGTTTTTTCGGTCTTGAGAAGGTATTGCCTGATTTTTTTATTTTCTTTCTACATGTCCTTTTCACCATTTTTAATAGTTTTTCTTTTGGGTTTTCTTGCTTTTATCTTTCTTGTTTGTTTAATCTTATATTTTGTTATTTTTCTTTCTTTCTTTCTATGCTATCCATCGGTGTTTATGGGTTTTCTATTGGTCATTTCCTACATTTTCTTTTTCTGTTTCTGTTTTATTTTTTGTTTTCTTCTCTCTTTTATTTTCACACGACAAGTCATGAACATTAAAAAAACATGAACATTTTTTGAATTCATGAATATTTTTAAAATTTTACAAAATTTTAAAAGCCTTTGAACATTTCTAAATTTAAGAACCTTTTTAAAATTTGTGAACATTGTTAAATCCACAAATATTTTTAAACTCATGAACATTTTTCTACAACTTCTTTTTTTAATTAAAAAACAAAATCCAAGAATTTTTTGACATACATGAACTTCTTCGAATAAAAAAAAATAGACATTTTTTCGGAGCTAGCAGTGGAGCGAGTGAAAAGCAAACCAACTTGAACTAGTGGAGCAGGGAGCCGAGCCGAGCGAGCAAGAGCTTCATGGGTGGCCCATGTAAGCGTGATAGCAGCAATTCTGTGGTTTCAAGATGGAATAAGATCTTTCAAGGGGCTCACACAACCACCACTTGCTGATGTTAAGGCCGAACAGTGCAAGGACTCCATAACCACGCACGTAATAGCGTCACACTCCTCTCATTTCAAAACAAATATTGTCTCCAATAGCCCCAACATGATATACTAATGAAAAAAGAGCACCACCGTAATACGTCCGCAAAGAGTTAATCCCACGAGTGAAGAACAAAGCGGTAAAGTGCACATTAGCCTTTAGTCATACATATAAACTCCATGCCTTGTGGCTATAATATACATATTTGCCAATTTTCAACTACTGAGAATTAACAAAGTCACATCTAACTTGTACATTATTTGATCAAACAAACAAGAAAAAAAAAATCCCATGAATCTTCACGTAAAATTAAATGGTGTTGATGTTAGATATGACTTTGTTAACTCTTATTTGGATGAGATCTAGTCACACTCGTATAATATAACATGAAGAACATGAAGTACATGTGAGCGTATGCGCGTGTATATAAACGATTACGTCTGTACCGTGTTAAAAAAGTAACGAGACTATGCAGGACTAGCCCTTGAAGATATATTTTAATATAATAAACTCTAAGACCGCGGAGCTGACCCCCACGTCGCTCCCATCAGGCGACTCGGGGGAGACCAAGCCCGCAACCGCCGATTACCCCTCGTCGGCGCACTCCTCTTTGTTGCTGCCGCCGGCTACGCCGCGGTGGCAGCAGCCCCCATCTTCAAAGGTGGTTGGAGGGATCTGCGGTGGACGCAGGCGGCCGCAGGTGACGGCGTCGCTGTCGGCGGCGATGCTGGTGCGCGGACGAGGTGGCCTCGGTAGGTGGTGGCGGAGGCGCTGCCTCACGGTGGAGTGCGGGAGGCCGTCTTGCGCTGGTGCAGCGTCTCGGTCGGCGGCTCGGTTCCGGCTGGATCTGGCATCCACGGGGACGACGGTTGATAGGTTGCTGGCGCGGGCGGCCCCGATGTGGTCGTGCGGCGTGCGCACGGTGGTGGTTGGGCGGGAGCGGGAGGAGTGGTTGCTCTTGCTGCGGTGGACGCTGCTGTAGGAGATATGCCCAAGAGGCAATAATAAATGTTATTATTTATCCCCATGTTCCTAATTAAGTTTATATTCCATGCTATAACTGCAATGATTCTCGAGTCTGCAATATCCACGAGGCCCGGAGGGAAACTCATTTGCACGTGTGGTATAATAAACGGTAAAATGTATTCCTAGTCTTGCCTCTAAGACTGGCTCAAGTATTGCATGATGATCCTGTTTTCCTGATCATGGGCATGGCTATGCCGGCAATTTTGAGGGCGCAATGTTGGTAGAACACTTGTGTTGAATCAACCCGAATTGATGTTATGCTATGAGATACATTCGTCACCAGTTAATGGTTAATAACACAGATATAGTTAATGTTTGCATAATTCCTTAGACCATGAGAGTATCGAGTTCCTTCGTGCTTGCTTCGTGAACTTTGGGGTTTGTTAAACGTCATCCGTTACTGGGTGGCTATTACGTCGGCTTACGGGTTCACGGAAAAGTATGACAAGTAACAAGATAGCTCAAGATTGGGATTTTCTCCTCCGACGATGGAGAGATATCTCTGGGCCCTCTCGGTGTTACGGTATCCATCATCGTCTGGCCAGACACTTTGTGATTTGATCACGGGGATGCCGGAACACGGAACGAGAAAAGAGAACAATACCGGTAACGAGGTAACTGGCATAGTGGACAAGGTGTTGATCCACAGGGATGCCAACATGTCTCACCTTGGGTATTTGTAACATATCGCGAAGCAACATGAATAGCACACGACAACTGGAGGTTCACTCGAATATTCATTCGTGTGGGTATAGGGGTCAATATGGGTGTCCACGGCTCCGATGTTGATCATTGATCGGAAGGGGTTCCGGGTCATGTCTATACTTCACCGAACCTATAGGGTCACATGCTTAAGGGTCATCTATCTGCTGAATACTAGATAGGGAGCCTGAGAGAAAATCACCGGAAAAGTTTCGGACACCGGAAAAGTTTCGGACAGCGGAAAAGTTCCGCAGAGAGAACACCGGAACAGTTTCGGTAAAACTGAAAAGTTGTTTCAGGGGATACCATTAAGTCAAATTGGTTTTCGGCACATGCCTGATAATTCTTGGAGGGTGCCAGAATCATTCTGGAAACTTCTGGGAATTTTCCGGAAGAAAAACCGGAAATGTTCCAGAGCTGCCGGAACCGCTTCGGATGCTTTTCGCAGATGAAAATCACTAATCCGGAATTGTTCCGGAACGCATTGAAATTTATTTTAGTGGGTACTGGAAATGTTCTAAGCCCACATAAATATTTTCAGTTCGAACGGACGCTGAAAAATGTCGTCGTGAATAGTGAAAGTGCTTTTTGGATATTTTTGGAAAACCACCTTTTGGGATATTTCCCAAAAGGCTTCTAGAAGGCCTTGGGGGCCAAGGGAGCCCCTCATGGGGGGCCCCCAAGGGGGTGGCCGGCCAAGGTGAGTGGAGCTCCATGGAGCTCCACATGGCATCCCTTTTCCCTCTTATGCCCTTTGTGTATGACATAAAGTGGGGGCATTTTTGGGTTTTTGGAATGGCAACTCTACCCCTTGGTTTTCCTATAAATAGGAGGTGAGGGGGCTGCCCAAACCTCATCCCTTCTCACATACACATGCCATTTGACTTGTCTGGCTTCTCTCTCCCTCCCCGCGAAATAGTTTCGTAGAGCCGAAAGGCTGTCTGGGTTCCGGCAGGAACTAGTTCTGGACGGCGAAGCCCTGCCGGATAGATGACACCGTATGTGTGCAACTCTGTAGAGAGATCGTAGTTTCGGTCTTAGTTCGAGAGTGCCTCCCGAAGGGCTGTTCGTGTGACCGTCCGAGTTTCAAAGGTCCTCCCGAAGGGCTGTCCGAGTGACCATCCGAGTTTTGAAGGTCCTCCCGAAGGGCTGTCCGCGACACCGTCCGGGGACTGTCTGAGGGCTGTCCGAGGGGCAGATGAGGGTATACATCCTCGCGGTTGGGAGGTTGTAAATCCTAGCTGCGGGGATCTACACCGCCGATCGTCATCGACTCTACTTCCGCTGCGCTACGAGTCGGTAACGAAAAAGATCAAACCTTGTATGCAGTCTCCATAGTGGTCCTGGGCCGGTGCGTAGGTCGGAAATTTTTTGTTTTCTACTGCGTTCCCCAATAGCTGCTCGGGCTGCTGGGTCAGGTACACCTGGATCTGGCCTTCCCGGGTAGCGGCGGCTCGGCTGGATCTGCTGTGCCCGGTCTCAGCTTGAGGAAGTGGGAGGTTGGGTGGTCGCGTACGCACACGGTGGTAGGCTGTCCTCGCCGGTGCTCGTGGTGAGTGGTGGCGTTGGCTGTGGGCGCAGGCTGGGAGTTGGCTGCAAGTGGTGACGGTGACTGCAAGTTGCTGGTGGTGTTTTGGGGATGTGGTCGGTGGTGGCTGCTTCGACCAACAAAGGTGGATCGAGCCTTCTTCGGCGGCTCTGGTTCATCTGGTTTGGTCGGGCATGGTGGCGACGGTCGTTCAGTAGTGAGGTGACAACTCGCTTCTTCGTGCTCGGTTCTGCCTGACAGGTGAGCAACACGGGTCACTCATCTGGTCCTTCAATTGGTTGTCTGATCAACTGGGGCGAAAGCCTTGCTTCATTTGAAGCCGGCGACAACGGCGCCCGTGGGCGTCGCTAACCTTCTTGGAGGCGTCGTTGTCATGTTGTTTAATACTCCTCGTCGGCACCCTAGGGAAAACCCCTAGTCCAGGTATGCCTGGTACGGATGATGGCGGTGCAAATGTCGTCACGACCCTTCTTGAAGGCTTCATCTTTGGGGCTGTATGGTCGATGATTGTATGTTGCTCACTACAGTGATGGTGATGGTGGTGTTGCGACCGCTTGGGGTCGACGGTGGTTGTTTGGTGGTGTTCTATGGGGTTCGGCGGTGGTGCCTTTGGCGCCGCAGGGCGGCCATCCGTGTTCCCTCATGAAGGTGTCTCGCCCTTGTCGTTGTGCATGCTCAAGACCCTCCCACGGCTGCCGATGTGTTGCGGCGAGCTTCACGCTCTTGGTGATGTCTCGATTCATCTTTGCTCATGATGGCGCAAGGTGCCTCCTCAGCTTGCTAATCGTTCCGAATTTCCGTGGCGGAGCTCCCAGTCAAGGTTCGTGTAGTTGTACTCGTTGATTGTGGATGCTCTTGAGTTGTGCCGTGGGGCTCGGCACGCACGCCAGTGTTGTGCATTAGGTTTCTTGGAAAGTCCTGGTATTGTGATCCCTCGACAACACTTAGATGTGTATCTTTCTTGGTGATGGTCTTTCTGTTTGTTAGCTTGGCGTGCCTTGTCTTCGGCGTCTTTTCTCTTTCTTCTTCTTCTACAATTCTGACTTGTTCGGTTTTCGGTCCGGTTTTCCTCATAAATGGAACCAACTTGTTCAGGTTTTCGATTCTATTTTCCTTATAAACCGGATCAGTCAAAGCTTAAGGGATGACTTTTGGCCTTGACAACTTTTTGAGTATATTCAGGTGGGGAGGGTTCAAAAAAAATATAATAAACTCTAAGCACCACAAACCACTCAGTGGCTCGAGTCCGGATGGGCTAGATAGCTCCGTGCTATCCTAGCCAACAAGGTGACTCCTCAAAAGTCTATGTATCATCTATAGAAAAAACCAGGCAGTACGTAAAATAAGTGATATGTTCTCTCTACCATCTCGTTTCAAAAGTTTCCACTGCCTTATCCACAAAATCAGCTGTCACCTCATATAGGCAGAAGAAGACAAGCAAACGGTAGACCGCGACCGAAAATAAAAAAAAGGAATAAACGCGAGTGGCACGGAGACAGGCGTAAAGTATCCCGGTGAACAGCTGGGCGGCCTCCGTCCCTCCTCCTCCTCCTCCTCCCGGCTCCGCTCCTCTGCCGCGGTGGCTCGCCGCGGTGGGCCCCGCCGCCTGTCATGAGCCCGAAATGGCAACGAGGCCTGGCAGGGACGGGGGATCGGCGCACTCCCACACCCCAGGCAGGCAGGCAGAGGCAAGGAAACAAAACGACGGGGCGGAGACGAGACGCGTCCCGTCCGCGCACGCTACTCGATTGATTGCTTCCGCTGCTCTGCTGCCGCCAGCGCTCCTCCCTCCTTCCTCCTCCTCCAATCCCCCGGTGCCCTAGCCCCCGACGGCGAGCGAGAGTGCGGATCGCGGGCCCCCTTCCCCTCCCCTCCCGGAGGGAGACCCTGCCGAGGTACGCCCGTCCGCCGCTCCCCCCTTGCTTGCTCCAGAGTCCGGAGCCCAGAGCCCGAGCGATCGGATCCACCGCCTCGCGACGCGGGCCCGGCGCTGACGCTGACTGACCCGGTGGCGGCCGACCCTCCTCCTCCTCCTGCTGCTGATGCAGGATCGAAAACCGGCCGGCCGCGGAATGGGCGGCCGCGATGACTAGCGGGGGTCGCGTCGCGGCGGCGTTGTTGGCGGAGGCAGCGGGGCGCATACCATGGTGCAGTGTCTCGACGGCGTGAAGCACCTCCTCGCGGTCCTCTTCAAGTGCTGCGACCTCGAGCTCAAGCAGCCCCGGGGGCTCGAGGACCCCCAGGTCCTCGCGCGGGAGACCGTCTGTACGTCCCTCAACCTTTTGCTCGCTCTTCTGCGCCGTGCTCTTGTTTCTGCTTAATTCATGGGGCGGAGTTGAGCTGAACTGAATTGATTTGATTTGGACTGGGCTGCGTTTTCTGTGCGTGGTGCAGTCAGCGTGAGCGAGGTCGAGGCGCTGTACGAGCTCTTCAAGAAGATCAGCAGCGCCGTGATCGACGACGGGCTGATTAACAAGGTAGGCGGTTGCTGACGGGTGCTTGTTTTGCAGCTCGGTTTTGTGTATGAGCACTGTAGATTGCATACCACTGTAGCTTGTTTTCTGAGGATTGTGTTTAGGTAATTCTGACTTGTTGGCACTGTGCAGGAGGAGTTCCAGTTGGCGCTCTTCAAGACGAGCAAGAAGGAGAGCCTCTTCGCTGATCGTGTAAGTCCGCGCAGTTGATTGCTGTGTACTGCTGCTTGTCATGATGTTGTCGTTGCACATTTGGTATCAGTATTACTGTCATGCACTTACTATTTGTAGGGACCTGGTCAAAATCGATGAGATTCAGGGGTTCTCGATAGTTAATGTTGGATCGGCAATTGAACTCTGTTCAATACTTATCGATGCAACACATGCGATAGTTGGCTCGTAATTATTTTGTCGAAATAGTATGAGTTAGCAGAATTCCGCTGATCCTCGCTTCAGATATTCATGCATCACAGTATTACTCGGTCATTTATGTGTTTGGCGGAGTCCGACTCTGATTCGGCAAGATTTTTGGATAGAGCTAATAACATACGGATTCCGATATGGATTCGGAGTGTCCAATTCAGCCCATGTCATGGTTTTACGAGTCATACAACTATTACTATATGATTCTCAGTAGTCTGAAATAGGATTTACCCTTTCTGTCTTGTATTTCCGCTAGACACTTTTATAAACAATGTCCATCATTGGTTAATCATGTGAGGTCTATGTCTACCTGTTAGCTACCTTCAACCAGTGGTCAAGACAATTTGATCAGACTGTGAATATTTCAAGTATTCACATTTTGTGGCCCATGCAGTGCCCTTTGCCCTATGTGTTACTTCCCACATGCTTCCTTTTTTGCCCAGCTCAGAAATTTGCAGGGTTCTCGCACTTTTACCCTGAGCACGTGTTAAAGCAATACTATTATATGTCAAGTTTCTTGAATAAAAGAATATAGCATTAACTTTGAGATGATACTATTCTTACATAATGTACCAGTTTGATAACATATCATAGCTCCTAAACGTGTGACGTGCATCACATGCACCCGAGTTAGTTTTTTCCTTGATTCAGCATGTTCATGCGGTGTTGTGTTATTTTTAATTGGAAGCTGCATATGTGCATCGCTTGACTGATTTGCCATGTAGTTTATTTTATTATCAGCAGGAATGCCTTGTATATCTCTTGTCAAAACTCAGTGTGCTTCTATATTTGAGTTGTGATGCGGTTATCCAACATTTGGCTAGTTCTTCATGGTTCCTAGACACTGGTGCTAAATGCATAGTCCATAGCTATTTTTTTATACTTGAAGCTTATTCAAATTAAATGGCTGTGTTCCTATGTATGGAAGGTCATCAACTTACCAAGATGGATCTATCAATTTTAGCTGGAGAGTTTCCTTTCGAGAACTTGGAGCCAAAAATGTTGAGGACCATATTATATCATTATATGTAAAAGAAACAGCTGCATGAATATCATTTCTTTTACTATTGCTGGATGAATTGACAAATAGTTTACCTTTTCTACACATTATGTTCTTGTGTTCTTGATATTTTCCCTGCATGTACAGGTATTCGATTTGTTCGACACAAAGCACAATGGAATTTTAGGGTTTGAAGAGTTTGCTCGTGCACTCTCAGTGTTTCACCCAAATGCTTCAGTTGAAGAGAAAATTGACTGTGAGTTCATTTATCTTGTAGCTAGAGAATTTGGTTCCCAAATATGCAAATTATATCCAGAATCTAGATTGTATCATCACAACGGTGATACCTCTTCAAATATTAATGTATGCAAGGATTCACCAACCCTAGTCTAATCATCAATTTCTGGATACTGTATTTGTGTTTGTGGTTAAATAGAGGAATTTAAGGATCTTAATATTTTATGTTATGCTCCTGCCTCGTCACATCCTCTTTATGAGCTGGAAGATCTGAAGTTCATGTCATCTTTTACAGTTTCATTCCAGCTATATGATCTTAAGCAACAAGGCTTCATTGAGAGACAAGAGGTATTGATACTATTTCCAGTGTTGTAATCCGTCTGGTCTAGCATGTTGGCTAAATTTATTAGCTTGTACAGCATTGTAAATAATTCAGAATGTTCCTGTATTGTCTCTGATACATGAAATCATGCTTTATTCAAGTTAATGTCTTTTGAACTTGATTGCCTTGTCAGTTATATTGTGTAGTTATGGTATGGTGACCGTGTATGCCCACACAACTGATGAAAGGAAGGCCCGGGCTTTCTGATAATCACTGATTGAATGAAGGTTTACAAAGTTATGAAACAATTCTTGAATGTAGAGGCAGTGTCTGGGTAGTGCTGGTTAATGGTTATGCTAAAGTTGAGAGACCAGTAGTTCAATCAGGCTTGTTACTATTTAAAAAATATATAGGTGAATTATCAGTCTTGTTCCCAACAGATTTAGGTTTAATTCGTAACATATTGCAGTGGGCCCTATTATTGAGATTCAGGAATTATATCGTTTAGCTTTGAAGAACTGCTATTGTATTCTTGAGGTTAAAGTTTGTGCAGTGTGTCAATATTTTGGTTAAGCTCTCTCTGTTTGCTTCATCTTAACGCATATATTTGGTTATCAGGTTAAGCAGATGGTTGTTGCCACACTTGCGGAGTCAGGAATGAATCTGTCTGATGAAATTATAGAGAACATAATTGATAAGGTGTGTTGCAGTTGCCCATTATTGTTTTGTTAATCCTTGATTATAGCACATATTAGTATTATTATGTACTGTAATTCTCAATTCTTGTATATGACAGTTCTACATAGCATTTCTATTATTGAATCGCATGAATGTTTTCCTTTCTTTTCTTACCTTTTCAATACAAGTATTCCTCGTTCCCTGTTTTCCTCTTGTTGCATGATTGATTGTAACCCATGTTACATTTGTTGTTTTTCCCCTCATGATAAGACGTTTGAGGAGGCAGACACAAAGCATGATGGAAAAATTGACAGGGAAGAGTGGCACAATCTGGTTCTTCGACATCCATCTTTACTGAAGAACATGACTCTCCAGTACCTCAAGTAAGATATTTCCTTTTGTTTTTCTATATGATGGTTCTTTTTGTGTGTATCTTCTACACAGTGCATTTACTTTTAACGGTTTACCGATGCTCGTGGATAAGAATTTATTTCTGCAGTTACTGTCAAGTTACAAAGTTTTTCTTTGATTTTACTCTAGATATTTAGTTTTTCTATATGTTGGTTCGTTTTATGTATCTTCCACACCTCGACACAGTGCTCTTCGCTTATGTTTCCCAGTTACCTGCTGCTCTTGAATAAAGATTGATAGAAATTTCATTCTCAATTTAGTACCAAATTACCACTGAAATATCTTGTAATGCAAAACAATATTGTCTGGAGTCACATAATTGAGATGTGGTTAATCAAACTTCCGCTGTTTACATGCAAATAGTGCTATTGAGTAAAGTGTGCTGGCTCAAGTATTTGGCAACTCATGCATTGTTGATGAGCTGCACCAAATTATTTCGAACATGTGTGCTCAGTTAGTGCTTCAGCCTCAAGCAAACCACTTCATGTCGGGAGCCAGGAGGCTACAAGTCTTTAATAGAAAGAAGTTAGGTTTTATGTCTTTTATTTTTGTCAGACAGATTCCTAGACGTGAGCAGTATATGACATATTTCCAGTACCTCTGTTCTTTATATATTTCTCAAGCTAACTTGCCATCGATGGGCAGGGACATCACCACGACATTTCCAAGCTTCGTCTTTCATTCTCAGGTCGACGATACCTGAAATTCTTGCACTTCTTTCGAATCGGAACATCAGAAGATAAGCTTGCAGTAATTTTGTAAGGTTTTGGCATCGGACTGTTTGGAACATTGGATCGGCAGAGAGATAGTGGCATTGGTGCTCTGAAGGATGTTGAATTTGAGAACGCAAATTGTTGTTAAATAACTTTGCTTCTTTCATTTGAAGAATTTAGTATTGTTGGGAGCCTTCGGGCAAGCTGTTATCTCCCCCTTTTTGGTTTTTGGCTGGTTAGCGATCAGGTCAATTCTCTGAGAACTCTGCTGTGTGTACAAAAATGCAAACAGCCTTGATATTGTTTGTCATCTTTTGCTGGGAAGTTTCTCCATCGCTTTGAAATCTATAGTAAAGTGGAGCAGAAAATGGATTGGATTTTGTTTACCCGTTTCCTTGCATGATAAATAATCATCAACCCTGTGTTTATCTTACAGAAATTGGGGTTACAAAATATTCCTCTGCTAGGTTGAGTCGTGTCTTATTCGCAAAGAAAAAAAGTTGAATCGCATCTTAAAGTTTGACTTTTGGACAAAGACCAAGTATGTGATAACAATAAACGAATTATATTTTGTCTGAATTTGATATCCTGGGTGCAGATATTGATATGTAAATCGGTCCTACTTATAATCTGATTAGGATTACAAGCTATCTCCGCGTGAGGCAAAATATAGTTCAGTGATGTTCTGCAGAAATTTCACAAAATATCCGCAACAAACATTAGGATGCTAGACTATGTGGCGGAGCCGTTGCCTGGTCTTAAGGCAGCTATGGGTATGGGTATGTTTAGATTGGGACCTGGTTCCCTCAGCCTCAGGGAGGTCACCCGACTGAACTACCATTCTCTCTATGGAAGGTAATAAAGCGAACGCCTCGATATGAGAGTGTTTCCTTAAAAAACCATTCACGACGAACACTCAAAATCAACATGCTAAAAATGATATATGGCCATGTTACTATATAAAGATTTGTCATGTTGTAATTTGTTTTTATAATGAGCAGAAAGATTGCCAAGAATTTATAATGTTGCAGCAGAGTAATCATCATGCGTCTTCAAGAATTTTCCATGATAAAAATGAAATTCCAACTTGTTCAGGACTTGCCATGCTCACAGAAAAAAAAAATAGCCACACTACATCAAACGGAACATGTGAAAATTGTCGTGCTCTAAAATATCGTCATGGCAGGGTTGACCCATTCGGGCTCAAAGAATCTGATGTGGGTTGCATGATTCGGGTTGGTCTGCTGACGATGCGTTCAACGCCTTGGTTGGAGCCTTTAGTGGGTTTCGCTGCCATGGCAACGTTTTTGGGGTCGAAATCACTGTTTTGACCTTGTTAGCGAAGTTCGTCACACACCGGACTCGATCGGAACAAATTTCACGATCTGACCTTTTGGGAAACGCCAGAGACCGCGGCGTTGCCACCGCACGTAGAAACGCCGAGCTCTCCCGCGTTGCCACCTCACGTAGCAACGCCGAGCTCTCCCGCGTTGCTGCCCTGGCCCACTGCCAGGCGGAGAACGCATTGCCTGGTGACGTGGCCGGCCCGAAACGCCGAGCTGCGCCGCGTTTCCAGCAACGCCAGCTACCTTGGCGTTTCTCCGGTGCATTAAGTCACGTGCGGGTCCGCGGCTGGGACTCAGCCCAGCCCCTTCTTCCTCACCCGGCGGCGCACAGGCAGAAGAACTTCCGCCCCTCTCTCCTTCTCCACCAAATCCCCTCTCAATCTTCCGTTTTTCCATCAAAAGGAGTAGATCTGACCGGCCCCAAGTTGCTTGAGGTATTCTCCTTCCATTCCTCCAATTTTTTTCTGCCAATACTCAATATTGTATATGCATTTTTTGAAACATGGTTGAACCCTAAAATTGTTAGTTTGTGATTTGTTTGAAGAATATATTAGTTGTGTTGAAGTATTTGTTAGGATAGTAATGTAGTATTAGATATAGATATAGTAAAAAATGTGTTATGTTGAATCCTAAAATCATATGTTGGTAAATTTATTATGTAGGATGTTTGAGCCGGATAAATATCCCGGACTTGATGATTTTTACGAGAAGAAGCATCGTGCTGTGCTAGTGGAAAGAGGGGAGGTAATGATGTATCTACATTGTTTGATTTCCATTTTGTGACAAGTTGAGAGAAGTAACTAAATTGTGCTTTTGTTTTTTTTAGGTTCCACCGGTTCTTCGTTTGAGGGGCCACAACCCGCGTGAATCTCTCAAATATGACCGTCGATACGAGCCTTATTTTAGAAGAATGGATCTTCTTCAGTTTGTGCTCAACTTTAAAGGCACACCACCATGGCTGAACTCGACGGCCATTACCGCACTTACGGACCGTTGGAGGCCGGAGACGCACTCTTTCCACTTTGCTCTTGGTGAGATGACCATCACTTTGGAGGATATTGCGATGATCTCCGGGCTACCGATCGAGGGCAGGGCTCTTACCGGGAAGGTTAAGTCTGAGGGATGGCGACAACGTGTTGCAGGTTTGGTTGGTGTTGAACCACCACCGTGGATTCATGAAACCAAGAAAGATCCTAGGCCATCCGGTGTGTTATTCTCATGGATACGAGACCATTTTTACGAGTGCCCACGGAATGCTAGTCCGGCTGTTGTGGAGATGCACGCCAGGGCTTACTTATGGAATCTTTTGACCCAAGTGGTATTTCCGGATGGCACGGGGGACACAGCCTCATGGATGTTCTTGGACCCTCTTCGTAACTGGGATGTTAAGTGGAGTTGGGGGTCGGCGGCACTAGCTTTCTTGTACCGTCAGGTAAAGCTTAGTAAGATGCATTTCATTATTTAGAATATATGTTTGCGTGTGATCGTTTAACGTTTGAACAAATGTGCAGTTGGACGGAGCATGTATGAGGAGTAAGCCGACATCGACTCTTGGTG